>VWZT01011774.1:311740-384540 GCA_013397055.1 Pachycephala philippinensis
TTCCTTCCTTCTTCTTAAAGATGGATCTATGTTATTTTATTCAAAATGCATGTAGAGTGTATAAAAGAGTCAAAGGTAATTACCTTAAGTTAATTCCGAATTTTGGAAGGTTGTCTAACTGTAGGGAGAGGTAATTTATATTTCATGTTTTAATTTACATTATACTTTTACATTATACATTATACTTGGAACAGAGTCAGATTGATAAATATTGCTAACTTGTGTAAAAGGTAGCTTTCATTTACTGAACATTTTTAGTAAATCCCAGCTGGCGTTTATCTTCTCTATAGTCAATGAAATACTTTAGTCAATAAGGTCTGAAAGTTGAGTTCTCTCTGTAGTTATGGAGTGAGGGAAAGAAAAAGGGAGAGAACAAGTCTTCATGATTCCCAAGGTAAGTATCTTTCCATATCGAAATGTGACCTAGACTAAGATCCTAAACAGAAACAAACTAAACCACCAAATGACAGGTGAGATTACACTGGAAAGAAGGCAATTTAATAGATAGATTTTCTCTGGTGGCCCAGAACTTTAATGCTACCCATATTCAAAGAAACATCTGGGAAAAAAAATACTTCATGCAACAATGTACTGCCCATGATGGAAAGAGAGATTATAATGCAAAATTATATCTTGACATTTATAAAAAAAATATTTAAGATTAATATAAAGAATAATTACCTATCCAAGACAATTATTTGATGAAGGAGCAACTGCCTAAGAGGAAAGGCTCAATACCTAGTTAAACTCAAATTATATTAAAAAATGAAATATTAAATGAAAGAATTTCTACTTAATGGTTAGCAAAGCCATAAATACCTGAAAGCTCTATCATTAACAAATTTTTTGCCATATAATTCTGCTTCAGGGTTTGATAAATATCCGTAAATAGGAGCAAAACATGAATTTGCTTTCTGAAAAAAATAATTTTTCTTAACAATCTCCAGATTTTTATAAGTAATGTAACTGTCCTCAGCTTTAATGCAGATTGAAATGCTGAAATACTGAATTATTGTAGACAGTTATCATACGTTAAAATAATGTTACCATGTCACTTAACATATTAAGTATATCAGTAATTTGTATTTTAATTTTATTAAAATCAAATCTCTGTCATGGTAACTGCCCTTCAGGTAGTTATGGAGAATTATTATATCATGCCTTAGGTTCCTCCAGGCAAGATTGAAGAACATCAGCTCTCTGAATCTCTGTTTTTATTTAGGTCCTCTAGGCTGCAGACCATCCTGGTAGCCTTCTCCAGTTTCTCCACATTTTTTTGATCAGGGGGACCCCAAACTGGATGCAATGTTCCAGGTGCAATCTCACTGGTGCTGAGCAAAGAGGAATAAAACATTTTCTTCATTCGCCTGATCATACTTCCCCTGCCATATAATAGAGGGGCAAGATTTATTTTATTTGAGAAAAAAGCACACTTGTGGGCTCATATTTAGCCTAGTGTTCACTGTGTTTCCCTTTTTCTTTCCATCAAAACTGCTTTTCATCCAGGTGCTTCCCAGATACCCCTGTCGGTATGTGCCTTTGCATTTCTGATCCTTGAACTCCATGAAGTTTCTATTGGCCCAATGCTAAAATCTCTCTGCTCCAAAATCAAGGTCATAATTTAAATTCCTAATGTTAGTGTGGTTTCAAGGACAAGTTCCTATATAGAGAAATCACAAATTCCTGATCTGAAATAAATTTCTTGATAATGTCCCTGGCCTACAACCAATACCTGCTCTTTCTTTGAACAGTCATGGGGAAGGGTGTTTGTATAGACATCAAAGCAGAATGAAGAAAACCTAGAAGACGAACAGAGGAGCACTGAAAGGAAATGTGTCCTACAAACTCATGTTGGTCAGAAGCCTGGGAAGTAATTAGAATTTAAAGCTCTGAATCATGAATGTCTGCAGACAAGACCACTGATTTTAAGATTCAGTCTGCTTTTATGTTTGTTGTTCTCACTGTCTTTCATCACTGCCTATTTCACTGACCCTTTTGATTTTTGTCCAGTTGTAAGTTATGGACAGAGTCGTTACTGTTTCTTGTATCCATAGCAACCAAAAATAATGCAATAAATGCTGTTTATTTTCCTCAGGCATGCCTGTAAAATGAGAATCCTCATCTTGTAGTTCCCAGCTCATCTATCCCTTTAAAGCCACGAATCTACATATTTTGAGAGTACTTGTATAGCAGGTAGGTGTTAATATTTCTCATACATGGCACACAGTAGTGTGTCCTTGGAATACTCTCCTTAAGCTCACAGTAGTTGGACTGGGTTAATCAACTTTCTTCATAGCACCAGCATGCTGTTGTGCTTTGCATTCATCATAAAAATAGACTTGACAATACACCAATGTTTTAAGTGTTGCTGAAGAGTCCTTACACAGCATCAAGGACTTTCTGTTTCTCACTCTGCCCTGCAGCGAGTGGGCTAAGGCTGCACAAGATGCTGGGGGGACACACAGCCTGGACGCTGGCCCCTACTGACCAGAGGGATGTGCCACACCATATGGCATCATGCTCAGCTATAAAAGCACAGGAGTAAGTGATTGTGTCCATGATTATGGCATTTGTGCCTGGTACACAAGCTGAAGCCCTGCCTTCCAGGTGGTGGCTGGACATCTGCTGGCTGATAAGAAGTAGTGAATTAGTTCTTTCTTTTATTTGCTTGTGTGTGAAACTTTGCCTCACTTATTAAACTGTCTTTATCTCTACCTGAGGGTTTTCAGCTCATGCTCCCCTAGGGGAGTCTTCACTCTAGCTGGGGAAGTGAGTGAGTGACAGGCTGGGGGCTTAGCCTCTGGCCAAGTATTTCAGGATAGCTTCTTAAAAATGTGCTATTTTTAAAGGCATTTAATTAAGCATATTGTAATAATGCATAAAACCCCCTGATACTATAGAATAGATGAAATAGGAATTTCTATAAATTTTGTTTGATGTAGAATTCAGTGGAAGTATTGCTGAGGAAGCTTTCTAGTAATTCTTGAAAATGGAGTTTAGTATAGCCAATATAAAATGCAAGTGCTTTAGGGTATGTATAGGGTTGAAATTAAGGAGTTTATAAAGTGATTTTATATGGTTTTAAGAGGTATTTAGATTCAGTTTCTGACTTATGGGTTTTTTTACTGAAAGTTGGCTATTTTCTTCCAGTTCACTCATTACAATCCCTTAAATGGTGTTCATGTTTTCTGTTTATAATTTCTTTTTTATATGATTTAGTATATTTCATTTTATGTCTCTCTTCTATCAGTTCTATTTCCTACACGTATTTTTTATATTTAAATATAAATGTTTCCCACCATTAAGCTTTCTCTTTTTGTGTCATTACCTCTGTATTTAAATCCTAACTACTACTAGTTAACAGAAATTATAATAGAGTCCAAAATAAGCATTAAATCATCAATGAGGAGTAAGATCAAAAGTAAAATATGGAGCCATTTAAGGTAATGGGAAAAAAAACAAATTAGTTGTAATGATGTTATTAAATACTTTTTCCATATTAATATGCTCAATCAATAGTAAGGAGTTATATAATACAGAGCAATTATAGTGTCTACATACTGGATTATGGGATGGATTATGAGACATCATGGGGAGGGCCAAATGTCTTTTTTAAGCAGGGTTCATGATTTCTTGCAGAGGACAATTATGTGTCCCATTGTTCCTCAGAATGTCCAGTGTAGTCAGGGTTGAAAGGTTAACATCCTAATGTCCCCAGTGCCAAAACCAGAACTATTGTCTCAGAGAAGCAATAAATATTTGGCAAAGTTTTTAGAAGGATATGAACAGTATCCTTCTGTTGTTCCAACTGATAAGGTTTTATTTACATACTTATTAATTTCATTTGGAAATTACACATTTGAGTTTGTGTGGCTGGAATTATTTATCTTTTGTTCAGCACAAACAGGGAAAAATTTGCAATCTTTCCTCACTGAACTCCAGAGCTATTAGTTCCTAGTTCAAATAAAGCTGAAATTCTCATAATCTGAAACCAATATTTGATCTACCCACTGGTTTCACCCCCTGCTTACCTAGAGGAAATGAAATCAAAAACTAATGAGATCCATTAATATTGTACTCATTCACTGTGTCTAAAAGTACTTCTAAATATCTGAATTTTTTCTGTCACCCCACTTCTATACATCATCTCCCCTTATGCTGCTCTGCTGATGCATTTCCACACCATCACAATTTGGAAGGAGAGACATGTAGAGCTTAGCTTCAGCTGGCTGTGCTGATTTACAAGACCTGGCATGATTTGAAAAGTCTCTCCACAATCCCAGTTTTTGTCTTCTTCTCATCTGTGAGAAGTCAGCTTCTATACACTTGTAAATGTGAGTGTGCATGTGTGTGGACATACAGAAGCATACACACACACACACATATCACAGAAGGGGTCAGGATGGGAGGGACCACAAGGGGACATCTGCTCCAACCTGCCTGCTCCAGCAGGGTCATCCCAGAGCACATTGCACAGGATTGTGTCCAGATGGTTTGTAGAGAAATTTTCCAGTGAAGGGACACTCTACATCTCTGGACAAACTGTTCCAGTGCTCAGTAATTTGGAAGTTACTGATTATATGTTGCCTAAAAGTAATGTAATAGCAAAATTCCTACACTCACTCAATATTTCTACATATTTTTTTTTTGTTGTTTATTCGAAGTTATAATGAGAAAAAATAATGAGTAAAAAGAACACAGCCACTCAGTGGTACAAAGAGAACTCCTGTAGACCTCATTACACTGCCTGCACTGAACAAATCAAACACACACATGAATGCTAGTTGCCTTTTATTATACTTGTAGAGAGGAGTTTGGGCTCATAAAAACTATAGCAGGCAACTTCATAAAAATCTAACAGCTTGGTTTTAGTGGTTCCTTCGTAGCTATCTAACAAAGAAGGATTTAAAAAAAAAAAACAACAAAAAAAACCAGAAAACCCTAGCAGATACTTAGGAAACAGCTGCCTTATTTGGCATTGTGAAATGAGTATTTTCACTGTATGCTAGTTCATAAAAGAGGAAGACTGTTCTCTCCTATCTACTGTTCAAAATCAAATGCAAAAAAAAAAACCCATTAACTTGTTGGATGTATTCCAAGCATTAAGGATTACAGCTATGTCAATAATAGAGAACTCATCTTTAGGCAGATTAATTCATTTTCTGCTTAGACATTTTTGTACATTTTATTGTTCATTTTCTGGATAGTCCTATCTAAATACCCGGTTCTCACAAATATTTAAGGAATTAATATTTTCATTAAAAGTAGTCATTTTTTCATGTGGATATGGATAAGATGCCTTATTTTCTCATTTGTTACTCATCATCCATTTGTTTATTTTCCCATTTAAGAGCTTCAGTTAGGCAGTCACAAAAAAAGAAAAGATTATGTGATTATGTGTCACCTAGGTGAGCTCTCCTGCACTGAAATGAAAAATGGCAACAGGGAATAACCACAGAAGTTTAAGAACATCTTTCCTTGGAAACCATTCACAGCTAAGTAATACATTTGCATAAATCTCTACTAGTTCACAAATAATCTATTATCATAAAAATAGCTTATTTATCAAATAGCTTATTGTAAAAATAGCTTGACAGTTTCTTGCTTTATTGTGCCTTCAGTCATGAAAAGCTCCAAAGGCTGACTGTCAGAATTCACTCTACTTTTACTATATAAAATCTTGCATATTTCAGATAGATTGCATTAAAAATCAAGCCAAAACAAAACCCTGCAAAAATCGCCATGCAAAGTCAAGTTAGTTATAATTACAATCTGATCTGTAATAAATTCTGACAGAATTATTTACAGTCAGATCTGTTAGAATTAAAGCTAGGTCATCAGCTTTTGTCATCATTTACTAAAGTATTCTTTCTCTAGAATGAAATTCTTCCCCATCACCATTTGGAAATGAAATAAGAAACTAGGTGACACAAATGTCAGAGATAAATTTTGTCCTTCTATTTCCCATGTAAATGTCTTGCCCTGATTTTGGCATTAGTACATCATGAACAAAAGAAACAAAACAATGTCAAAAGTTCTCTTTGGAGGGCTTTCTGTACCTTAGAAAGTACCCCTGGTTATATCAAAGAATTTCGACTTCCAAAGGAGTGAACTCAGTTAAATTCTAGTTCCAGATGGTGGTATGCATTAGGTACGGCTGTTGAACAGGTGAATCATCTTGCCTTGTCTTTTTCCAGAGGCTGAAAAGGCCTGAGGAAATTTTAGCATATACAACCAAAATATACAAGGCCTTTACAAGTGTTATCCTTCTTCCATAATTTTCCATTCAAGGGCTACTTTCAAAACTCTCAACTGGCAAATCGTCATTAGCTTTAGCACTCTAATGGATTTATGGAGCAGGTTTTGTAAAGCTAAACCAAAGTATTCAAAGCCTGCACCTGCTCAGGAAGGTTACTTTCTGCTTCTGAAATATGACTATAACAGGACTGGTTGCTGATGTTAATTAGGTCTTTTCTACCCTAGAGAACCTCTGGCATTATAAATATGAGCCCCTCAGCAGAGTCATAGCATCTGCTGTGGGAAGGAGTTGACTGTGGTTTACCTATATTACTTCACTACAGCATGCAAAATGAATGAACAATTTTTTTGTTGTTTGTTTGTAGCAAAACAATCTTGACGTCTGGAGATTTTCCAGTGATTTCTGCCTTTTAATTCAGTCAATTCGTCTGCCTTCAGAGTTTGCTCTTCCAGGCCATACTTTTTTAGCTTCCTGACACTAAAGTCCATTTTATAAGCTCTGGTAAACTCAAGGTATATATTGCATTTACTGCTCTCAGCTCATTCATGGAGGCACTCAGTTCATCTTCACAGGCATTCAGCTTGGTCAGGCATGATTTTGTCTTGGTAAATTCATGTTGATTGCTCCTGGCAATCTTCTTGTTCTTTCCATACTTGAAAGGATATTCCAAGAGGACATGCTCCATGTCCTTTCTATAACTTTTCCTTGCTTATAGCATCCAGGGTCCTACTTCTTGCCTTTCTGAAAGAAGTGGGTTTATAGCTTTTATCTCCAAGGGTCTCTCCTTATCTCCAGGACTTTTTACATAAACTGAGGGAATGGAAGGGGATACAGTTCTGAAAAGCCAGTTGAGAATTGAATCAGTATCTGTTTCTACATAACAGATTTTTTTCCTTCAAAGGGAGAAATGCATAAAGATGGCTATGAGAATTGTTATTAGGATTTAGTATCAGTCATATATGAAAACAAGTATTTGTTCTACAGGATTTGCCAGTTTGAAAGGAGAAATTTTGTTGATGAAGAGATACAAATAGGTATAATAGGTTATGATTTGGAACAAAAAAATAATCCTAACCATGCAGAATCAACGATTGAAAAGTGTGAACCAGAACTAAGCTTCCTCTTTAAAATGCAGACACTCAGTAAAACCTTTGAAAAATGGTAAGCAATTTAGGGCAGTAGGTCTCACTGTGGTTTGCTTCACTGATGCTGCTGTAACTGGGAAGGTTTTACATGCTTACAGAACCTTTTGAGTTTCTTTTGCAACAGATGCAAGACAATGTATTTGTAGGCCATTCAGTTCTGGATTGACAAAACCAGAAGGAAACTGCTTAATCTAGTAGTGCAATATATTTCTATTTTAGGCTGAAAAAGTGTTTCCAAAGGTGATTTAGAGAGATTGTAAAAGAAATTTTGTTTACGGTCCATTACAGTGAAATAAAAATGATAATAGTTTTAAATTGACAACCTATTAAAATTAATGCAATAATGTGATGACATTGATTAAGAGGATAAATAGATTTATAGAAGATTTTACACATGGAATGAAGCTTTTCAAAGAGTAAGCATTAAAGTGAAAACTTAAAAAAGCACATTGTGGATAAAAAATCTTCACAGCAGTAGCAATTTTAGTTTTCAAAGAGATTCAAGATGTAGTATAAAAGGTGGGATAGTTTTTCTTATGTTTATGTTAAATGAAAAAGTAAAACACGTACTACAACTACTCAAAAAGCACATGGATTTTAATGAATAATTTTGCAGCTGTGCTTTGACAAAGCTTTGGAATTTGGCAATAATCACAAAGATTTTTTTTTTCCCAGAAATAGTTACTCAGAGGCAAATTCCATTTTGGTGGGATTTTTAAAGCTTCTTTGATGGCCTAATTCACAAAGGTCAATGTGAACAGAGATAGGCTAAAACTGAGTGTTTTGAAAAGCTTAATTACTGAATGAGTTATTAGGAAGCACACAATGAGACACTGAAGGAAAACATCAATATGCCTTAATTTTTCTAATATGATGAAAGTAAAGCAAGACAACTGGGAACAGCAATAGAATTTCTGTCAGATCTGTATTAAAAATCAAATAGCATTCATGGTTGAGTTAATGTAATTAGACCTTACTGTTGATTTAAATATTCTGTTCATTTTCGGCTTGTGCAAGGCAGCTGTGAAAAACAGATCCAAAGGACTTCTGAAGCTAGACACAATTTCTGCCACTATAGAAACTGGGCAAAATTTTATCTGTGATATTATCAAATTTCAGGAACAAAACAGTCATTCAGTTTTCTACTTTTACATAGAGGAGCAATTTCAGTGGCTGTCAATAATCTATTTAAAAAAATTAGTCATAATCTTTATCCCAGCCAATTAATATCAGAAATATGATTGACTGATTTAGTTATATAATTTTAGAAAATAGAATATTCCCTTCCAGCATACACTGATAATAGTAATATTGAAATAATGCCTGGATATGTCAGTGTGGGATTGGTCTGATGTGTATGTGTGAAGAAGAGACAGAGACTATCCTCATGATTTAAATATATGTGAAACTGAGAGGAAGTACTCTAAGGGAAAAAAGTCATGTAGTATCTCAATATCCAAATGCAACTGGTAACATACTTTGTAGAAGATATTATTTAGTACAGATTTTTAATGTCGTCTCAAGTCTTTTTAACAATGCAGAGAAATATGAAATTTACTGCCCTAAGTGGTTAGGGGGCTGTGGTTGGGCTGCTTTTTTTTTCTATAGAAAATCTGCTGGAAAATCTTGAAATGAATACACAACAGTTAGAGTAAATAGAAATGAGACCAAGAAGGCCAAGGTCTATCTGGAATTAAACCTGGCCAAGGACGTCAAGAGCAAAAAGAACTTTACTATGCAGGGAACCACACACTGGAACGGATTGCCCAGAGAGGTTGTGGAGTCTCCCTCACTGGAGGGGTCATCTGGATCTGGATCATCAAGGATTGTCTGGACACAATCTTGTGCCATGTGCTCTAGCATGACCCTGCTTGAGCAGGGAGGTTGGACCAGATGACCCACTGTGATTCCTTCCAATCTTATCCATTCTGTGACTCTGTGAAATGCTTTGAAAAGCTCATAGACATTTAATCTACAATTTCCAAATATTATGTTTATTTAGCAGTTACTAACCCTCCCGCGTCCTCCCCAACTATAGATAATTAAATAGAAAAATGTGCTAACTTCTATGGAAAACCAGATTATTGCTATTTTGCAAAAGGAGTTGTTCTGAAATGGAGACATGGATGGAAAGAGAATAAATCCAAAGAAAATTAATTTTTGTAGTTGAAGACCCATACACACTTGGAAAATGCTAGCAGCTGCTTTAATGCAGGGGATGTAATATCTCCCTAATTCTCAAAGTGACAGAATCCCAGTGATCCTTTTAATATCCTTAAAATATACTACAGATATTTTTTGGAAAAGTTTCTCATTTTGAAGGAGTGGATTATTTCAAGTGGCACAAAAATTTTATACTGGCTGGTCAATTAGATGATTAAGACCAGGAAATAGATGTCACACAATTTGAAGCAATCTTCCAACAAAACATAAAATCAAACAATAATAATAAACCCCCCAAAACCCCCCAAAACCAAGAACAAAACAAACCAACACAAACAAACAAAACCCCACCAGAAATCGAAATGAAATTTAAGAATTCCCTAACAATCAGCAGGAATACATGAGAGAAACTCTGTAGTGTTTACCTTAATTATTTTATCAGATAATATCTTATTAAAATGAAGATGTAAGATAGTTGACGTGAGATTATTTGAATAATCATTTATTCAAGATTGTACCAGAAAAACCTCATTCAAATAATTCCTCCACAAGTTAAAGGCCCCTGTGAATGCAGATATTTCTCAATATTAAGTCTGAACTGAGGATATTTAAGCTTATGGTCTTGAAATATATCCTCAAAGCTCAATTGCAGCCTCTCAGGGCTGCAGCTGCCAACTTGAATGAAAAACTAGTTGTATCTAGAACCAAGTATGAAGTAGTTGAAAAATATGAACCTGTGTTCAGATTCTTTGATATAAATTTTAAGGAATTTCTTTCATCATGGGAAAGAGAAATGGGAGGAGAGCAAAGTGGTTTATTTGAAACGTATTCTAAACCAACAAAAATAATGCCATTTATATATCATTATCTTTATATACAGACTAGACAATGCCATAATGCCATTGTCTAGTCTGTTCTCCCCACCAGAAAAGTTACTGTGTCAAACATAACGTAGTGATTAGATATAATAAAATGGAATAGATAGACCTAATAATTATTAGAATTTGCTATTAATAACTCTGGTAATTATGGCAAATGACTATAGAATTACTTATTTACATGATTTAAAAATAACAGAGCCTAAAAATTGCCTGGAATTTCAAGAGCAGAGTCTTGCTCTTAGAAAGATTGGTGATGTTAATACTGGTTGAGTGGTCTGGGTTTCAAGGCTCTCCTAAGATGAGGAATCAGACAGTTGTAAGAGCCTTTGCAGACATCACTGAAAGTTGCCTCAGAGAATTACGTTGGCTATCTGCTCTTTCTGTGTCATGTAAGATCTGGTGTAGCACAGTGAAAAGTCCATGGAGCAGCTCCCTAGAGCTAGCATTCCAGCAGCAACTGCAGCAAGGGTTTTAGCCTGGAAGTCACTCGCCAACCCAGTGCATTCTGAGTAGATCCATTTGCAACTTGTAGTGATATACAGAAGATCCACAAAGAGAAAAATGTTCAAAAGCCAGTATCAATGGTTTGTAAATCTTCTATTTTATTTCTCCTTGGTTACTTGTTTGTGGTTGTCCTTGTTTTAACCTATTTTGTTTCTATCCCCAACACATTATAGGTGACACTGTGATACAATACTGCTGAAACCATTATTGACACCTAATGAAAGACTTACGAGAACAAAGAGCAATGAGACTAAATAATAATTCCCTTTCCTTCCTTTCCCTTCCTTTTCCCCTTCCCTTTTGTCTTTCCCCTTCCCCTTTCCTTTTTCTTTTTCCTTTTCCTAAAGAAACAAAAGGAAAAGGAAAATAGAATTTATGATTCTGATTCTTACCCCTTTTCCTTTTGTCTCTTTTAAGGAGAGTTTATCCTCCTTCTCCAGACAGATGTAGTCTCTTTGCTATTATATAAGGTGTGGATAAATTATATTTGCCACGCATTTATTCAGGACTAAGAGAGTCTTGGTACAACAATAATGAAAAAAACCCAACCAAAAACAAAGGCAGAATTGACTGTCATCTACATATGCTTTTTCTTTCTATGTACAATATTGATATAATATGTAGACACACAGAGATGTATATGCAATATATCTTTTATCTATGTATATATGGACTACATATGTATGCAGAATGTGCGTATAGATTATCTAATCTATAATGTGTACATGCAGTATGTATTTGTTTTATCGGTATGATACACGGTCTACATATACACTATAGTATAGGAATAGTAAAAATGTTTTTCTCTCTAATATGTTAATTTATCTAATTTTTAAAAGCATTAAACTGCTTTTGTATTACTTCAGTGAATTTTTTCTAATTCAGTGAGATTTAGTGAAGTTACATGAATTCTAAATCAGCATGAAAGTCGAAAGAACTCTTTATAGTGAAAGATTGTAATAAAACAAGATTCTGTGTGAATTCATCTCCCGTTTCTTTCTTTCAGTTCCACACCTGCTATTCCTTTCTGTGTGTTTATTTTTTTAAATTACTTTTTATTTCATGTAATTTATTTTTTATCATTTTACAGTTCTGTATGATCTATTTTTCATTGCACCAACAGCTTCCTTCAAATTATTAATTTTATTAAAATTCTTTCTCATCTCAGCTGAAGCACACAAGACTAGCGTCCTTTGTAACAGAATCTCTCTTGGATTTGACCTTTTTATCCCAGCTTGTTTTCACTTCTGTGGTGAGTTGGCCCCAATTAACAATTAAACATCCACCAGCTGCTGGCTCACTCCTTGCCCCCAGAGGAACTTAGGTGGAAATTTAAAGAGCAAAACTAAGAAACACTCTTGGGATAAGACAAATACAGTTTAAAAGAAAGAGGAAAGACAGAAAAAATCACCAAAAAACGACCAAGTGATGAAGAGGCAAGCACTTACCACCTCCTACCAGCAGAAGAATGGTTGGTCCCACCCAGACTGTCTGGGTACTTTGGAAATCTTTCTCCCTGATTTTATTGAGGATGGTAAGTATGGGATTGAGTTTGACATAATATGGGATATTCCTTTGGTAGCTTAGGTCAGTGTCTTGAGGTGTCTGCTCCCAAACTCTTGCCCACCTCTAGCTGCCTTGCATGGGGGCAGCAGAGTGAGAAACACAGGTGGTCTTGATGCTGTGCAAGCACTACTTAACAACAGATAAAACGTTGTGTTACTGAGGCTGTTTTAGCCACAAAGTGTAAAACATGGTACAAGGTGAACAGCTATTAAGAAAAGTAGTCCCATCCTAGCCAGACCCAGTACAACTTATACCTCTAAACTTGGGGAATGTATGGTGTCTTACACTTGCTATAAATTTTTTTGTGATGTCTCCTTGGTATTTTCCAGTAAGAACTCTGATTTATGAAAATTCTGATTTACTCTATTTTGATTCTACTAGAAGAATTGTGTCTCTTGGTGTATTTTATCTATTTTGTTCCACTTCTTTTGATGGAACTCATTATAGACCCAAATTTCACCCCCCAGTTGTATTTCATTATTGCGTGCTCCCCTCCTCCTTTGACTCTTGATTCCTCCTCCAGAGAAAGCTGAGGCTGTTGACTATAGCAACAGTTCTGCCCCTTACACAGAAGCAGTGTCTGTCTGTATTGTATATCCTACTTCTCATATTCTGTATCAGTGTTTTGTAGTTTGTACTAGATGTCAGAAAGTGAAACTGATTAGCATTGAGAAGTTTATATATTGCACAAGAATAGTAGTAGGAAGACACCAAAACGCCTTATTCTCAGATGAGTGTCCCTACCAAACGTTACCTCATGTGTGCACATATACATCTTCATCTCTTCCTCTGAGTTCACATTTTTGAAGCTGTGTCACTGATCAGAAAAGAAAAAATCTAGAAAAGATTCCCTGTGTTTTATCTGGATAAACCTATACTCTGATAAATTAGGAAATTCTCAGGGAAATTTGGAATTACTTTTTTTAACTTACGAAGAGGAAACTGAAATTAACTTTTTACCTCGTGAGTGAGTCTTTCCATTCTTAGAATTATTGTTGTGTTACTAAAAATGTACAATGCATAAATTTGCAGAGTTCCTCCTCTCACCTGAATAATGGCAACCTGAGAGAGAGCTGTAGGAGTGCTAGTCCTCTGTATAAAAGTGAATTTAATCTAAAGCCATCAGATTCAAATCTGTTCTTGAATTCAAAACAGATATTATAAAGTGTACTTACACTGTTTTCAAGACTCCTCAGTAGTTAGCAGTAGAGCTATGAGAAATGCACTGTCTGTGCACTATCATGCTCTAATCTTAAATGGAGAGAGCTTCAACAAATTAATGCATTATTCCATTGAACTGAGGAGAGGCACTCTAGTATGACAGACTTCCAATTCTGTAATGCAAATTAGACAAAGGCAAGCCAGATTTAAACATGGCTCTGAAACAGACAACAAGCTATTCTTTCCAGAATCTGCAGTGTATTTCAGTGTATTCTCGCTGTTTTGATTATGAGAAACCAAAATACTACATAGTCATGGGTGACAGCTTGCAACATCTCCTGTCCTCTTTTCAGACATTGAAGGATTTAATTTTGTTTTGTTTTGTTTTGTTTTACTCTGTTGTGTTTAGCAGTCCTCACCACAAAAGCGACATTCCTGATTTCGATAGCAAGAGTTCTTTCACCTCCTCCCCTCTAAAATCTTAATATAGTCTCTGTCTCAGCCTAGGTTCCACACACTGATGGTCTATAAAAGTCATTCTGCTTCCGTCATCCACTGATTCTTTTCAGTAGAAATCATTTCCTTGGGCCATAAAAGGGTAAGGCGAAGTTTTCTTATTATATTTACATCTGAATCCTGGTATGATTGATTTATAAACACACAGGCCTGCAATACAGTATTGCTGTTGCTAGTAACAGGCCATAAGCTTTTTAGAGAATTTACAATGCCTCAGGACTAAGGGAGTGAAAGGGTGATCCTAGTATAAAGAAAAGTGATGGGAATAAAGTGTCTGTATAGAAATTTTAACTGTGTTATTAAGCTTCCTTTTCTGTAAAGATGAGATCTAGATTTGTAGAGGTTCTTGAATTAGACTAGCATGAGGCAATAAAAACAGTGTTAGAATTGATGCTTTCTGAAAACAGTGAATAATAAGAATGGAGGGGAAAAATTTCTCAAGTTAAAATTTGGATAAGATACATTTTGCCAGTTTTATAGCTTAGACACCTAAAGATGTCATGTGAAAATCAGTGCACATGACTTCTGAGTGTGACCCACCAATGGGTAAATTATCTGTATTATATTTTCATGATTCTGTAACTATGTTGAATGAGGTAATTGAACAGTTTCATCTTTTCCTCAAATCATGAAAAAAAATGAACACTGTTAAGATTAGTTAACTTTTTTAGATAATTTATGTTCTTATGCAATTTCAGGATCAACCATGAAATTAAGAAGCTTGTTAACTTTCAGTGATTTTACTTTGCTAGAAAGCATATTTCAATAGCCTCACTTTTCCCTTAAAAATATTTATTAATCATACAAAATCTCTTCTTTTTTGCTAATTTACCCCAAACCCTGCTCCTTTTTCACAAAATTAAGAGCAGTTAATCAACCAAACAAAATTTGTGAAATGATTAAGTTCTGAGCAATCAAGGTTAGATCAACTTCAAAGGAAAGTAATTAGCTAAAATATTGAATTGAAAGCAAACAAAACAAATAAAACTGCTGCAAACCTTAACCTCAGGAATGAATCCAGAAAAAATACAAAATGCACTTGAGATTTCAGGGTCAAGGATATAAATTACAAAACTTGATTAAAAACTGATAGGGATTGTCTGGTTATAAAACAATATCCTATAAATAGAAAGCTTTCAAAACCATGGAAGCAAATTATAAAGAAAAATACTAATTGACTGATACATTTTGTATTTCGTTTTTCTTTTTTTTTTTTTTTTTTTTTTTTTTTTTTTTTTTTTTGTTTTTGTTATTGNTTTTTTTTTTTTTTTTTTTTTTTTTTTTTGTTCATTCCTTTGTACATTTCATTTATTTAGTATGAAACCTTGAGAGAAAAGTGTAGACAGAAGAAAACAGAAACACAAAGTTCTTTTCTTTGGTGAACACTTCAACATAAAATCAATTTTACAAATGAGACAACAATAACTGAAGTAATGCCCTAAGTGGAAATAAAAAGCTAAAATAGTTCTTTCAAAAGAAAAGACAATTTGTGTCAAGAATAACAGTTTCAAATGACTCTCAGCCTTTATATGTTGACAGTTGAAATGCATAGATGTTCAGTTACTTCTTTAACCTTCATCATATAGTCTTAAAGATGCGTTTCACTGGAGCAAAGAGTGGAGTCTGTAGCAGGTATGTGTGTAAGCAGTTGTGGTATGTGGGGGAAACCCCATGAGCTGCAGTTTGTTCCAATGGGGTCCAGGCTGCCTCGAGACAAAGGAAAGCCACAGTGGAAAACATTAATTGTGCATCCAAATTTCACTATGCTACACCAAACTCGATCCAATCAGAGAAGCGATAAGGGCCCCTACCAACACCTATCTAACAAAGACACTGGCAGCTACTAGAGGCTATTAGATGCTTTAGGAAGGCACTCCATAAAATCCCTTAAGGCACTGGTCTCTGGGAGACTTTTCCCAGTTAAGGGACACTCCTGAGGGACCACAGTCCACGGACGGCCCACGCTGGGTAAGGAACAACCGTGAGGGACTGTGGCCCTGGGTGACCCAGGCCAGGGAGGAGCACAAAGGACTGGGACAGCAGAAATCACTAAAGGCAGAGATACCACCTCAGCCTCCTAAGCCACTGAACACCTGGCTGGATGAACTGGACAGACTGACTATAAGACATAGTGAAAATATGTGAAATTGAAAGAGGGAAGAGAAGCCAACGTTTATGTACACGCAGGTGTGTGTGTGTGTAGAAAAATGTGTTGAAATGTGCTCTTTTTTTTCTGTGTGTGTGTGTTCTTTTTTTTCCCCCTTAATACATTAAAAGGTGATCAGCCATTTGTGTTGGATGTCAACAAATTAAGATAGGTAAAATTCACACTTCTAGAGGTTTTTTCTTGCCTGTGACAGCAATATATAGGAAATATGCCATCACATCTGTATGAAAATTGCATACAATTACACTAATGTACACCTCAGTTTACAAGCTCTGTCTTTCTCACTTTATTAGCTTAGAATAAATACAGAAATATCATAAAACTGTATTTGGAGTTACAAGTTATACGGAATAAAGATACCCTTTGATTTCCTTCTTTAAGGTAAATGTTTAAATACATGACTTCTAATAGGCTAAAGGCTCTAACAAACAGGCAAGAAAACTTCAATGTACAGCTTATGCTTACACACTTGGTTACTTAACTAATGGTCCTAGATAGGGAACAGTGCTTGATTACTCTTTCTAAGAGACCTGTTTCAGGATAAGAACAATGTTATTTTAAGTCTTCCTGTAATATAAGTCACTAAAAACCTTTTGAAATTTGGTCTGCTGCTTTATAAGCAGAGCCACTCATTGTCAGTCCATTCATTAACCAAAATTACTGAATAGATCATTAACAAGACATTACAGGACTGAACTCTGTAATAAATTTTTATATTATTCTGTCATATACTATGAGGTATTTATAGATCAGGTAATTTCATGTATATTTTATAGAGTTGCTGTGTTTTAAGCCCACCTGGTAACTAAGCATCTACTTGCTCATTTTCCTCTGATGGGATGAGGGAGAGAACTAGAAGAATAAAAGTAAGAAAACTCATGCGTTAAGGTAAAGACAGTTTAATAGGTAAAGCAAAAGCTGCAGATGCAAGCAAAGCAAAACAAGAAATTAATTCACCACTTCCCATGGGTAGGCAGGTGAAAGGAAAGCCAGGCTCCATCCCAGGTAGTGGTGACTTGGGAAGACAAAACACCATCACTCTGACCGTGCTCCTCTTCCTTCTTCTTCAGCTAGCTTTTATTACTCAGCATGATGCTATATGGTATGGAACATCCCTTTGGTTAGTTGGGGTCGACAGTCTTGGCTGTGTCCCCTCCCAAGTTTTTGTGCACCCCCAGCCTCCTCACCGGTGGGGTGGTGTGGGAAGCAGAAAAGGCCTTGACTCTGTGTGTTAAACCAATTTTATTATACACTTTTTATTGTAAGTTTTACTTGGCATAAATAGAGCCTTCAGTATGACTTCAGAATGAGGAATATTGGACATATTTTAATTATATTAACACGGTGGATTTCTTGTGTTGTTCTGTGTGTAAAGAAGTGGGCTATTTTCTTTTGAGCTACACTTGGTATCATTTTGTCTGTCTTGGTATGACAACAACAACAACAACATAACCTAAAGTACAGGCACAGCAGGAGAAGGCTGTTTTTACTGTTCTTCCTGCAGGGTGAAATATTCTTTTTTCTGCTAGAGCTTATTTTTAACTGATAGTAGAGTATAGAGGAAGAATCCTGCAGGAGTATACTGATGTCAAGAGAAAAGTCCACTGCTATGTAACATATTCTTTTGGATTTTTTTTGCTGTGAAGTTCTTTTGTTAATGAAACTGCTAACAAGTGTTTTAACCCTTATTTAAGACAGGCAGTAGCCTCTTTGAGCTAAGATCCTCCCCGCATGCTGTTAACAGTGGAATGTTATTAAAAAGTTTGTTAAGCACATCCATGAAAACCCAAAGCTGTTCTAAGTGAACTTTAAACAGCATTAAAAAGGATAGCTCTGACCATACATGGCTTTGGCTTTAGCAGTACTCTCTTGATTTCCGTATTTATCCTGTTCTGTTATGAGCCGAGCTTGCAGCTGGTGCTGTAGAGCAAAGAACAGAGTAATTTCATGCTTCCTAATATATACTTTTGATGAGTAGATGATGTTTAAGCTAAAAGTACATTAACAAATTTCAGCATGATCCAGGAGATGTAAAAATAAATGAACTGACAGATGAGCCCAGAGATGAAGTAGGGATCATTTTCTTCCTTGTCAAATCCTCTCTCATTTTCAGGATTTGCACAAGTTGCCACATTTTCTTGATTAGTAGAGCAAGCATTATTTAGTGATTCTTAAAATATCTTCACTAAAAAAATACATCTTGTATTTTACAGTATTAATAGTGTACTGCATAACACAGTTTTAGAAAAGATTTTTAGTCATAGCATTCAATGGAAGGCAGACAATAACCACCTAAATGCATTAAAAATCAGTCCCATTGTCCTTGTAAGATGTTGCTGTCATATGAGAAAAGAAAGATATGTGTATAAATATTTATGTATAGCAAGCTTCTCTTTGAGAGCAGTGATGGCAGCTAGTTAGATTTTGCTTTGGCAGTACCATATAGCCTAAAGTTATTTTAGCCACATTTCAATCTCTCGGTAATCTCTAATCATTCATTTGTACAAAACTTCTTTTCTTTTATTTGGAAAGCCTAAGTATTGAAACTTGATATTCTGTCTAACATTAAGGATAGCATTCCTCCTTCTCAGAAAAGGAGCTATCTGCTTATTTAACTCACTTAGTTCTTTGCATCTGCATCCTGACTTTTATTCTTGTAATATGAGGCTCTGTGTTTTGTCATGTCTAAAAATGTAACTCTTAGGTATATATAAATGTTCATAAATATATGTCCATAATGGTAGGTAAATGTATTTAATGATATTTCTGGATACCAGCTCTTGAACAGCAAAGAGAAACAAACATAAGTTGAAACTTTCCCCGTTCTTTCCCCCCTTCTTTCCCCCCTTCTTTCCCCCCTTCTTTCCCCCCTTCTTTTCCAAAAAAAAAAACAAACAAACAAAAAAAAACCCTAAATATAAAATTCAGTATTTCCTTCTACACACAGTAGATCATCAATAATCAGACCGGATACAGATTATTATTTTTTTAGATAGGAAAAACATAAATTTTTGTAGTAAGTAGGACTTGTGTATGCAACTTTGAAATATAAAAGGGTTTTTTTGTGTCTAAAATTGAAACCAACTCTGAATAAGATTCTCTAATATATTTCAGTATTTTATAGTCTATACTAAAGTTAAGTAAAACAGGAAACGCTCCCTTCTCTTCCTTTTACTTGATAGTTTTCTCTAAATTTGAGAAGCATTAGACCACAATTTTTTATGGACAGAAAATTAGGTCACAAAAATTTTAACAGTGCTTTCCTTTAGCACCTTTTTTCTACCCAGCTTCCCTACTGATGAAGATATTTTCACAGAAAACACCTTACCTCTGTGTAATTATTACAGGAAAATATTACCAATGTAAGAGATGAAATATAGTTTGCTACCTAACTGGTAATGCATTTCACTGAAGTCCTGTAATCTTATTTAGTACTGTTCAGTTTTTTAATTATTTGCTTAGCTGACTGATAGAAACTGCGCTTAGGAAAATGGTGTATGATGCCCAGACTGGTGAGGTTAAAATTACTAGTTAAAATTATGGTGTCAGAAGTTTATCAAAGCTTTGGACAACTACCCCCAGATAATAGGATTACATTCAATAAAGTACTTGAGAGGAGAAGTCAAATACATAGCTACAAAATGAGGAGAAAATGACTGAGCACAGTGTTGTAGAGAAGAATGTGGAGGTCATAATGGACTAAAAAGTATTTTTGAACAGAAAAGATAAATCTAATTCTCAGGCAGACTAATAGGGTTGTTGTGTGTCAGTCAAAAATAGTAGTAGCAAAAAAAAATAGTGAAAGAAAAGTGATTTTCTAGTATCTGATGTTGGTGAGACTGCAAATGTAGTAAAGTGTGTTTTATAAGAATGTAAAAAAAATTCTTAAATTTTTAAAGAGGTCTCTTTGTCTCCTTTCCTCCCCAGTCTCCCTAATCAAGAAAATGTTCAGGATGGAAGATACCTTATTATGTTGACTCGAAAAGAAGATATTAGAGGTCTGGAGGAAAGGAAAAAAATTATTTGTGTAGAGCTGAAGAAAACAGAAAACATGCCATTTAAGAGAAGATCTAGAAAGACTCAAACAATTCAGAAAATGTTACAGCAAAGCTGGTGAAGCAATTGTTTTCTTCAGCAATTTGGGTAATAGAAACATTATGGGGCAAGGGTGAAAAGCATGCATTTTTCTAAATACAAGTTTTTGAGGTCTTCCTCTCTGGAGGTTTTTAAACGTGGTTTAAACAAACAAAACCAAAGTGTTCTTATCCTACCTCAAGAAATGATGGACTATCCTCCCTCAACAAATTAGGTTTCCTGGAAGTACCTTCAAGACCCATGTATTTATGGATACATGATTATGATTGGTCATATGATATGTCAGTTTGGCAATGGTCTGCATATTACATTATGAAAATACATCTTAATACTAAATTGTTTTATGTGTAACTTCCCTGCTGTAATTTGTAAGGATTGAAAAGACACAGTGAAATCTCATCTGATTTCAGGAGAACTTGGGCCCTTTCAGTGCCATTTGGATAACTTTTATTTATCTTGTGTTTACACGTAAAGAAACAATAAATTCTTCTATGAATACCAAATTTTTCTACAGATCGACATTGGCATTAGTTGTAGGACTGAATTTCTGAAAAGCAACCAACAAGTTTTAGCACTGCAAATTCCAGTGAAAATTAATACTCACTCAAGTTATCCAAGAAGTTTTCTACTGAATGTTTATCTCTTAGGGACTGATAGCCAGGAGAGGTGAGGAGGAGGGGTAGTGCTTCATGTAGAGGAAGGATTGCACTGCACAGTGCTTGCAGTTAGGCCCAACATGGTTAAAAGCCTCTGGGTTTAGTTTAGGGGAAAAGCTAATAAAGTAGATGTTGTTGTAGGATCACCCATCCAGTATGGTGACATCAATGTATTACTATATAAGGCATTAAGAGAAATCTTTAGACCAGTTGCTCTTGACCTTATGGATGACTTCAACTTCTTAGATCTTAACTGGGACTGTCATACTTCAGACACAAACAGGTCCAGGAAATTCCTGAAGCATGTTGAAGATAATGTTTTGATACAGATACTAAGACAGTGAAACAGAAAAGGGGTAAAACCTATTTGGTAGGCAGTCATTAGTGATGTTCCTTAGGGCTCAATTTTAGGGCCAGTTCTCTTCAATGTTTTTATCAATAACCTGGACACAGGTGTTGTATGCACACAAAATAAGTTTGCTGACAATAATAAGATAGGAGAAGCTGTTGATTCTGTGAAGGGTAGAGAGGCCTTACAGAGAGATCATGATAGACCAGAGCATTGGGAAATTACTAATCATATGAAATTTACGTAACAAATACTGGATTTTGCACCTGACAGTGTAATCCAGGATGAACATATAGACTGGGGGACAAGAGCCTGGAGTGCAGACTTGCAGAAGGGATCTGGAGGATTTGTTTGATGACCAGCTCAATATGAGTCAACAATATGCCCTGGAGGCCAAAAGAGCCGACTGTATCCTGGGGATCATCAGGCACCAGTAACTAACTGGTGGAAAGGATTGTCCAGCTGTACTCAGCACTGGTGCATCCTCACCTCAAATACTGTGTGCAATTTCAGCTTTCTGAATGCAAGAAGGATATAGAAATATTGGAATGTGTGCAGAGGATGACAGCAAAGATGATGAAAGGTCTAGAGGGCATAACTTATGCAGAGTGGCTGAACATAGTAGGTTTGTTCAGCTTTGAGGAGGCTGAGGGGTGATCTCATTGCTGTCTACAACTTCCTCATGGGAGGAAGCAGAGAAGGAGGTGATGACCTCTTCTCTCTAGTGTCTGGTGAGAGGACACAAGGGAATACCTTACAGCTGCATCACCAACGGTTTAGATTAAATATTGGGGAAGAGTTCATTGATCAAGCACTGGAACAAGCTCCCCAGGAAAGCAATCATGGCTCCAAGCCTGTCACTGCTCAAGAAGCATCTGGGGAATGCTCTTAGCTATATGATTTAGCTTTTAGCTTGCCCTGTCTGGAGTCAGAAGTTGAACTCAGTGAACCTTGTGGGTGCCTTTCAACGCAGGATGTTCTGTAATTCTAAATAAGGTATCTCAGAATACTTTTATAGAAAAAAGAGATGAGCTCTTCTAAGGTATGACTCATCTCATTCTGAATTAGATTTGTACATATGGACAACCAAATTGTTTCTTAAAATGACCTGCACCTCCCCATTTACTACGATAGCATTTTAGAATTCCAGACAGCTCCTTTAGACATGCCCGAAGTTATGCTATTTGAACTGTATCCTTAGTCACCTTAGTACTTCAGCATTGCTAAAAACCTTCCAAAAGGAAAACAAAATAAAGAAATGCAATACATCTAAAGTTCTAGTCTCCTTTAATAAAGTCAAGAAGTTTGTACTTTTCTTTCGGGAATAGGGCTTGAAAATAATCTGTGCTATGACAATATTTTTTTTTTATAAAAAAGGAAACTTAATCATCCATTCATTGCACTTAAAAGTTGTTAGAAGGTTTTTCCATAAACTATAATCACTTATATGAAAAAGCTCATTTAGTTAGTAGTTCAAAATAAATGAGGTAAAGGTAATGTTCTGAATTTAAGCTATAAGTAGTGCAATGAATTTCATAAACATTTTCAGGAAATTGTATTAGAAACAGAGTAGGGCTAGAAATAGGCTAAAACAAAAAAAAAAACCCTCTATCCTTTATTCTTTCTTTTTCCCCCCCTTTTCTTCTCGTCTTTTTATTATATTTCCTAATGGGAAGTGCATTACATTGTCATATTCTGCAACTGCCTCCATGATGTGACAATCTTTCTTGTTGATATGAATACAAGTACATACACACAGATGCCCTGAGCATAACCTGTTAGTTTCTTTTCCCTGTTAAAAGAAATATCCCTGATTATCACCAGCCATGTTTGCTTTCCTTATTTTAAATGTACGTCAGATATTTGTGAGAAAAATCACATTTCATAAAAACAAACAGATCTAATGTGATGTGAAGACTCTGAATGAAATCTAATGAAGCAAAAAAAAACCCCAATAGTGTTTCATTCATCTCCTACCTCTGAAAAATTTTCTTGGTACTTTGAAAGAGAACAGTTTCCATCAATTGTACCCAAAAAAATAAGCATATTTTTAATTATTAATATGAGCAAGATAAGCAAAATAGAGCCCAGTGTGGGCCCTCTGCTGAATGGAGCCAAGGATCTAGTAACAAAAACACATGAAAAAGACTAAAGTATAGAATGCTTTCTTTGTCTTGATCTTTGTAGTAAGACTGGCCTTTGGAGTCTCAGGCCCCTAAAACATGAGGCAAAGTCTAAAGCAGATTCACATTCAGTAGAGGATGACCAAGCTGAGGAACATTTAAAAAAACTGGACACACACAAGTCCATGGGACTTGATGGGATATATCCACAAATGCTGAGCAAGTTGTTCAATGTCATTGTAAGAACACTCTTAATTGTCTTTGAAAGGTCATGGCAGCTGTGAGAGGTGCTTAAAGGACAGGAGAGAGTGAATTTCTCTCCTTTCTTCCAGAAACCTTCTGCATAGAAAAGGTCTGCGTCCAGGTCAAGGTAACAGATGCTCTCTCCTTGCTTTATACCCTTACAGTATTTTTTTCAGGTCCATTTGAGTGCATTATGAAAGCATTTTCTATTTGTGCCCTGATTGCCATAGGAAAGATGATATGCACGTATTGAAAGGTACTGCAGTGTTCGTGAGCCGGGTCCCAACTCTTAGTGACTGAGTGACAAAGACTAAACACACCTCCCCATCACTCTGCTCCTAAGCTAGAGGGCCTTCATACTAATGGAATTTTCCTAGTAACCTTCACTGGTCTGAGAGAATGCCAGAAGGGATATTGAAAAAATCTCTTCATATTTATTTTCTACAGAATCATTGATTTCTGGAACAGAGTGAGACCAGAAGCAGATCTTGAATGTACAAAACACGGTTAAGGATATAAATAATATTATTCTATTTTTTGCTCATTATCATTGTGTTATTAGAGTAAATTAGAAAGATGTTGAGGAGAAAACTAAAAGTAATTAAAGTTAAATTTCCTTTAAATTTCATTTTAAAAGGAAAATAAATTAAGAAAATACTAAAACAGAATCACCTGAACAGACAAAATGAATTTCAAAAGCATTTGGTGGAGGATTATGTCAGAATTGCTATTGATGGAACAATGCATTTGTTAAAACAACTTCAATATCAGAGGAATTAAGGATAGGGAAGGGATATTATATTTTAAAAGTTTATGAAGGTAACCTGGGACACTACAGACCAGTGAGTCTGAACTTGGAATTGTGTGAATCTGTAGAAACTATAATACATAGTAAAGTAAGTTGAGAAATAGACAAAGTTATTTTATTGGAGAAGATTGATAAAGATTCTTAAGGAATAACTTCCTTCTACAAAGACTATTAAAGATTTTTAGAGAAGTCAAGGAGCCGATGGGCCAGAATGAATTAATCTTATTAAATAGTTGTAATTTTTTTTATGTCCTCAAAAAAATCATTCATTAAAAACATTTAAAGAATGTAATCACCATCACCTAACAGCTAGATTTCATGGATTAACAGTGTCTTAAAATATCACAGAGTAGAAAAAAATGGTCAACTTTCCTAGCAAAAAGAAGCTAACACAAAATCTCCAAGACTGTCTGTCTTGGGAGCTGTACTTTTCACTGTAGTGAAATTTGGCCAGAGATGCAAAACAGAAGAATCAAATCTGAGCTGATTGTGAAGTGCTGTAGAATATTCTTGTTAAAACCTAAGTGGATTGGTCTCACTAAAACTGAAGTAGCTGTGAAGTATAGTCAGCTCTGATCTAAGCTAGTTGTCAACTCCGCTTTTGTACTTCCTGGGGAGAAAGTACATCTCTAGGACTGACTTGTGCCACCTTAATGCGGATACTTACTATAAGTTGGTGTTTATATACCTGATATTAATTTCCCTCAACATAGGATTATATTTCCTGACTGCAAAATGTTTAGAGGTATTTGCATCTGGTTTCCAACTACAGAAAATCTATCACAGGCCCTTTGTCATATCTTTCAGCAGTGTGGATGCTTCAGATAACCTAGGGTGCCTCAGATGGCACTAGATACTTATGCTGAGGAAGCAGAAACATCGTGAATCTCTCCATTGACTGCAAAGATGCATACTGATATCAGACATAGATGCTCATCTATGTTTGCAGCTAGATAAACTGAATTCAGACATGATCCACTGGGCGGTAAAATCATGGACTCAGAACATCTGGGGTTGGAATGGACCTCTGGAAGTCACCTAGTCCAACCCTCTGCTCAAATTAGGGCCACATTTGAAGTCTGATTCAAATATGTATTCCGCTATTGAGAAATACATAAGTATGTGTGGAAAAACTGAACAGAAAACCTTACCTAAGGTTTTGGGTTTTTTTAATCTATCCTATTATATAAGGCTTTATATTATATTCAACTTTAAGAGACGTAACACAAAACTGGATAATCATCTGGAATTGTATGCATACTACTCTATTGTTGTCAAAACACACTCAGAGCACAGAGATTATTAGAAAGAGAATGAAAAACAAAACATAAACACTGCAATGTCACTGAATAAATAAAGTAGAAGGGCAGTAGAAATTATTCATGCTTAAGCAAAGAGAAAAATAAGGCTATTATGTTTTCACCGTTGCAAAGAGATGTCATAAGTAATATGATGCAATATTCTTTAAGCATTAAAATATAAATTATACTGACAGTATTTTTAGTTTTTCCAGATTACACCTGATTGTTGATTATCAGAATATATGTATGTATTTGTTTAATATTTAAATACATTAATTGGTATAAAACTGAGCAGAGGAAACTACATTAAAAGGCAGCATTTAGGTCTGCATATACCACTCATAGGAAATTCCAAGAAATATCTAGGTTGCTTATTACTGTGAGTGATCAGTGTGATAATACAATAAATTTAACAAGTCGCTTTATTTGTGATTGTTATTGATATCAGTTATCCACAAGTTAGACTAAGGAAACACAAACTCCATACTTTTTTGAAAGCTACATAATAATGGAAAAATAAATCCAGCAGCTGTTCTTCTAAATTAATATGAATATTGTTAGAGGCTATGCAGAACTGGAGTACAGAAAGTGATGCTATGGTAGCGTGTGCTGTTGTAAGATACATCCAGTATGCTTTCAAAACTCATCTATATCCACTACTCTATTATAGATCAGCTTTTCAAAATTAAAAAAGAACATAGCAATATTCATGTTTATTGATGTACTTGGCAGTATTTTAATCAATTTCCAGATTTTTTTATTAGTGTTATTTAGTAAGAGACTTTTGTAAAACACAGCTGTCAACTAACTAAATGTGAATCAACTTGAAGGTACAGCAACGTGAGGTCCTGAAAATACGTCATTAATTGGAGAAAACAAAGGCAGTTAACACAGCTACAGCAGTTGTCATAATGCAGTAATGGCACAAAGGGACCCTGGATCTTTACTCAAAACTGTGCAGTGACTGAAGTTCCACCATCTCCAACAGCAACTGGAGTAGATATTCCTACCACAGCAGAGACCCACACCTAGACACAACTCCTTTTATATTGTGCTGCCATCCTCACTTCTGGCAGTGCCTGCTGCTCTGGAATTGCGCTAGAAGTGTCTGGTGCCTCCCCTCAGGACCTAACCAGTGCCCTCCCTGTGTGAGACGTGCTCTGGCTGAGGTGCTGAGTCACCAGCTGAAAGGGCAGCAGGAGGAGATGAATGAGCTATGCACTATCAGGAAGGAAGAACAGGAGATTCACAGGGTCTTAAAAGACAAGACAGAGACAACAGCCCCAGACCTTGCTCCAAGTAAAGAGACAACTGGAGGCTACCTTAAGAGGTGACATTGAATGAAGGTGCCCAAAATGGAGAGGACTAGAAACAAGACTTCTGGCAAGAAGTAACAAACACAAGTTGCTCTGTCTCAATAGAAGAAAAGTTTTTTCGTTATGGGGGGCAGCAAACACATGAGGTTGCTGACAGAGTTTGTAGAATCTCCACCCTTGGAGACATTTAAATCTTAACTGGACAAAACAACATAGTCAAATGGAATTTGGTTTGAACTGAAGGTTTTGCTACATGGCCTCTGGAGTCCCTTTCCAACCTACATGGTTCTGTGTTTCTATGGTTGCTTGAAGAAATTCTTGTTGCATAACCGCACTACTAAATGTATTCATATTTTGCTCTTCTTTACAATTTGCTTTAGTTCAGTCTCACCACTGTAGTGAACTGAAACTGATCTTTCTTTTCTCCCTTTCTTTCATCCTTTTTTTTTTTTTCTGTTGAAATGTGAGAGAATGGGACAAAATCTTTGTATCACTTTGATTTACTTCTCAAGACTACCTTCAAAGAAACTTTCCAAGTAACTCTTTCCAGGAGTTACTTTCCAAGAAACTCTCTGGCAAAATTACAGAGCAGAAGCTTTCCCTCCTTAATATGGCTTATGTTATTATAGCAGGGAATAGAATATGAATATTTTGTTTATGTGAAACAGAATAAAAGACATGCTTATATAACAGGGAACAGTTAGAATTCCTTCTTTCTAAATATTTTCTGAAAAAACTTAAAGCCTTTAATCTGTGCCTTGTTGTCCAGTATTCTGCTGTTTATTAGGAAGTAGTATCTCTGTCTTTGTTTTTTAAGTTATAAGTTTTATTTCAAGTTATGTTTCTTCTTTAAAAATACTTATTCTAAAAGAAAATGATGTTTTTACTCATATGTACTGCTGATTTTTAACAGTGTCTATTTTCTTGAGGTTTTTTTCTATATAATTGATACATTCGATATCAAGAGTTTTCCCCTTGGTATCTCCTTAATGAATATCATGTAAAAAGATGTATAAAGTGTTAATTCAAATGCTGTGCTGTTATATTCAAGAGATGTGACATGATGTGTTTTATACAAAGTTATAAAAGAAGGGGACTCAGTATCACAATTATTTACTAATAAGTGGAAAAGTTTTCTCAGCTAGTTTTTTTGCTTATCATTTGAAGTAATCAGAGTTTTAAACTTCATTTCAATATAGAGTTGGAGTATATGGTCATTTATTCACTTTATTAGACCAGATTTATTGATGCTCTTCACTGCAAAGATTTTGATTTAGAGGTATGCAGTTTCTGATAATCTTTCAGTAAGCTATTGCTGTTCTCCTAATGGTTGACTACAACTTAAAAATTCTTTTGTGCATGAATAAAAGAGCTTTTTGAAGGCCGCAGGCAACCTGAAGACAGCACTGTAACAACTGGAGAACTATAAAATTGTGTTTAAGGAAAAAAGAGAAAAGACTTTTAAAAGCATTTAGAGTTCTAATAAAATCACTCTTGAGACACTCCCAGAATACTCCTAAATATTAAATCAGTCAAAAGAGGGTGAGGCTATTTTTGAAGACCCCATCCTCTTCACCACCAGTGGAGCCCTTCAGTTTTAAGGTGTTAAACATTCAATGGAACAAGAAGTGGAAGATGGGACCAACCCCACCCAGAATTATTCTGATATTTCCTTGTGCTCAGTTAAGGTTTAATTAATGCAAAGATGAAGAGCTTTTAAGAAATTACAGAAAAAAAGGGAAAATACTTTCTCCAACATTTCATGTCAAAATAAGTATTTACATGACTAATGAATCATCTATATAATTGAAATGTACCTCTTTTGCAATATGCAAAGAATTATAGAATGGTTTGCATTGGGAGGGACCTTAATGATCATTGAGATCCAATCCACTGCCATCAGCAGGTACCACTAGACCATGTTGGTCAAAGCCCTAATCAACACTTCTGGGGTGGACATCCACAAACTCTCTGGGCAACGTGTCCAGAGTGCCTCACCACTCTCACAGTAAAGAATTTCTTCCTCATATCTAATGTAAACCTTCTTTCAGTTTAAAGCCATTACTCCTTGTCCTGTCACTTCAAGTCCTTGAAAAAAGTCCTTCTTCAACTTTCTTCCAAGCACCCATTATGTACTGAAAAATGACAATAAAGTCTTCCTGGAACCCTCTCTTCTCCAGGCTGAAAATCCTCAACTTTCTCAACCTTTACTTACAGGGAAGCTGCTCCAGATCCCTGATCATCTAGTGGGCCTCCTCTGGACTATCTCCAACAGTTCTGTTCCCTTCATATGTTGAGGACCCCAGAGCTGGATGCAGTCCTCCAGGTGGGATCTCACAAGAGCAGAGCAGAGAGGAAGACTCTCCTCCCTCAACCTGCCGGTCACATTGGTTTTGATGCAGTTTAAATCCAATTTAAATTGATAAATTGTTAAATTGTTTAAGTCTATTCTGGCACCTGCTTGCAAAAACAAAGCCTGGGCATTTGTTCTTCTAGTAGCATACTGGTCAAAAAATGACACTAGCCTGTTATTTTCTTTTGCAACATGGAGTTAGTTTATGCATATAAACAGGAGAACAGAGCTCTTGTCTGGGAATTCAAATAAAATCCCAAACACACTGAAAACTGTAGCAATAGTTTCCTCAAACCACAGCTATTCCCAGTTATTTTTATGCAGTAGCTTAGATTTCATCTCTCATTTAATACATTCTGGATTTGTTTTGTGAGTTGGGGTTTGGCTGTGTATTTTTTTGGCTGTTGTTTGCTTGCTTATTTTGAAGAAACTACTTATAACTTCCAAATCCTCTCTTTTACTGCATAAACCCTCTGAATTCCTGACTTGAAATTCTTCAGTCCCTGAGTCTGCAAGGTGTCTACCAGCCAAATCTGAATAAGAGACATAAGCTTTAGAACAGTTAGAACTACAATACCGATGAGTTACACATGACATTTCTCAACATCTAATATATATGGCCACCTACACTGAGCAAAACAAAATAATGAAGGTATGGGTAAATGCAGAATTCTTCCTTTTGCCAGTGTTTGATGCTTTATTTCAGGAGCAACATTTTTTTTACCTTTTAAGATAAAGGCATCTAGGCCAAAAGAACTTTGCCACGATGTCGTGGTTTGACACTGGCCCAACACCAGGCACCCACGAGAGTTGCTTGCTCACCCTATCCTGCCACAGCTGGGTAGAGGAGAGAAAGAAAATTAACAAAGGGTTCATGAGTTAAGGACTGGAAGAAACACTCCAAGGGCAAAACAGGCTCAACATAAGGTTGCAAAGTGAATTTATTACTAACAGAATCAGAGGAAGATAATGAGATGTAAAATAAGCCCTTAAAACACCTTTTTCCCCCCAGCCCCTCCCTCCTTCCCACTGACAGCGCAGGGAGACAGGGCAGGGGGGTTTTGGTCAGTTTGTTGCCCGAGATGATCTTCCCCTGCTCCAGAAGAGGAGTCCTTCTCCTGTGAGGCCGTGGGGTCCCTCCCACGGGAGACAGTTCTCCATGAACTTCAGTGTGGGTCCATTCTCAGGAGCAGCAGTCCTGCCAAACCTGCTGCAATGTGAATTACCCCCACGGGCACACAATCCTCCCAAAACTGCTGTGACTTGGGTCTCTCTTTCCACGGGGTGCAGTCCTCCAAGGGCAGGCTGCTCCAGCCTGGAAGCAAGGGCTCTCTCTCTCCACCGGGTCTCCCACTGGATCACAGCCTCCTCCAGGCATCCACCCGCTCCGGCGTGAGCACCTCCCCCACGGGCTGCGGGTGGATCTCTGCGTTCCCCGTGGGCCCAGGGGCTGCAGGGGCACAGCTGCTCCACCATGGGCTGCACCACGGCCTGCACGGGAATCTCGGCTCCGGCGCCTGGAGCACCTCCTCCCCTCCTTCTCCACTGACCTTGGGGTTTCCATGTTGTTTTCCCTCACATGTTCTTACCTCCTCCTCTTCTCTGACTAGAAGAAAAACTGTGACTTTGTTTTGATTTTCTTCTTAAATATGTCATCACAGAGGTGTTACCAGCCTCTCTCATTGGCCCAGGTTTGGCCAGCAGCATGTCCATTTCCAGAGCCATCAGAGATTGGCTCTGCTGGACATGGGGGAAGCTTCCAGCAGCTTCTCACAGGAGCCACCTCTGTGGCCCCCCTGCTACCAAAAACCAGGCTGTGCAAAACCAATACACATGACTCTATTAGAAGACTCCTTAACTTAGCACTTATAAACCTTCTGTACTATGTAGTTCAGTTCTCTTGGGATAATGTGAGACTAGATACCAATAGACCATTATTCTGTATTGTTTTTCTAGACTACTCTTACCTATAATTGTAGATAACACTTTTGTATTGAACTGTGAATTACATTGACACAGTGGCTATAGCTTTCAAAAATCTCACCTATCTGTTGTGTCCAAAAGGTTCAGACAGACTTTGTGGAACTTCTTTTTCTCCTTATTAACTCCAGCATCTTTGTTCTATGATAGCAGTTTTTGGGAAGTTTTAGCCTTAGTCTTTCTCTCAGTAGTCCTCAAAGACTTCCAAAGTGCTCCAATGTCTTTTTGAAGTGGATTTAATCTTTGAAATTACATAATCAGAGATACATAAAAAGCCACTTTAGGACACAAAGGTAGATGGAATTAGAACACATCAAAATTGTGTCCACTCAGAACCTATATTTCTCTGTCAAACCCAGAGCTAACAATATTTTCACTGTAAGAGTTTCTCAGTCAAAGATTTATTTTAGGTTCCTTTTAGAATTTAAAGAATAATTTATCTGCATATCTTAATCTGGTAAGAATCTTTAACATTGCAAATTTCTTAAGCAGCCTTTCCAAGGTCAACTGCATCAAGAAGGTATCTTCCAAGTGTAGTTATTGAAAAAAAAATTACAACCAGCCAACCAAACAAATAAAACCATAGAAACAACCAAAACCTCAACCTACAGAGTTCAAGTCATTCTGATTTGAGAATAGAACATCAAAATTGGTAAACTGTATCTGATGCCACAGCATGCTGGCCAGGAGACTTTACTAACAATCAGCATAAACGAAGTTGAGCTTTTCGGTGCTTTGAAAGAAGTCCAATAATAAATGAATTTCTTTCAAAAAGCCCAAAATCTGTGAAGATGAACATGTCTGGTATCTCCCCAGCAATATGTATCTGAATGTCAGGGGTAGGGGGTGTTTTGCTTTCCTTTTTATTACCAGTATTTCTGCAGCACCAGCAGAAATCATTCCAAATCTGAAGAAAATTTCAGCTTTCTTTATTTGAATGTGAAAACATCACACCCTTGCTGAAAGTATAGATGAAGAGTATAAAAGATTAGAATCGAGTATAGATCTATGCTTCTATTTTTGTTGGTTTTACTGAATTACAACTTTTCATTCCTTGTCTCTCATCTTTATCAGAGACAAATTTTTAAGAAATAGGTACAACATGTTCTTTGCTTTGTTCAAAAATATCAATAACTTTACAAGTGATTTTTTAATGACCTCTGGCACATTCTTTTTAGTAAGGCTTGATCTACACAGTTTCTGAATATAGACATGTCAAGGTAGTTTAAAGTGTACCATCATTTATTCCCCACAGACAGGAAAAAGTTTGGACAGTTCTAACCTATGCAAATTTTCTTTTGCTGAAAGAATGGATGACTGAATACTTTCCAGGTTTGCCCAGAGGTTCTCAATAGTTTTTTGAGGCACTATTTTGAAACCAAAGTAATTTTCTCCCAATAATCCAGATCTTGTATTGTGGGCACTACTACCTTCAAGATCATATTTAATTTGTTTACAAAAATTTCTGACCCTCTCTGCCCCAGTGAGTGGGGCTCAGTTTTTAGACTCAGACTAAACTAAGTCTTCAACTCTGGGTCTCAAAGACCTTCAGAGGCAACTGTATTAAGTAGACATTAGCTAGATCAGCTCCATGGGCTGCTTAAATTTATGCTGGAGGCCACATTAGGTTGAAACAACTGTAAAAAAACAACATGTGTTTTAAAAGCATTTCACATTCCCAAAGGGCAGGTTTCCTGTACGCTGGCTCCTGAGTCATATGCATTGGTCATTCAAGGTAAATATGTAGGCCAAGGAATTCGTCTCATGTCCAGTCACACAACAAAGGTGAGCTAATGGTAAATGGCTTCAGTCATCAAGTTTCTATCTCTAGTTAATCTTTTTCTCCTGCTCCCTTTGATGCTGCATTATCACAATATGCTTATTATGATGGGACAATTTCTCTATGGAGCAGAGAAAACTCTGGTTGTTGAACATGGAATCAATTTGTGTGATTGATCAATAATCTCCTACAGTGGAAGAAGGCATGGAGGAGATAGGCCAAGGTGATGTGCTCAAGAAGTTCAGGGTAGGATACAGGGAGTGAGCACAGGTGTTGTCAAGAAAGCTGAACTTATCTGAAGACCAAAAGGGCCAGCAGGTGGCCATTGTGTTACTTACATGGCTGTGTCAGTCAAGTGAATCAGCTGGTTGGCTAAATGGCTTTCCCTGAGTTAATCAAAAAATGTGAATCTCTTCCTGATTTAGTCACACCAGCATGGGGGAAGTGACTCCTGAGCAACTGTCAAAATGAATCTTGGAGAGAGCAGTAGCCTTGAGCTGACTTCCACCTATATAATCCTTCCCAGCAATTAGGAATGCCCAGCATTGTGGCAGTGAACATACAAAGACCAGTAACAGGAATCGTGTTTGCATTGTGATACAACTGTACACTGCAATTGCTGTATTGTGCTTGTGATATCAGTACATTGCATTATGCTAAATCAAAATCCTTTGTTATGTCAATTATCTTTAAATAAGTAAATTTTATATTAAAACATTAACCTCCTCCTTGTGGAAAACCTAAATGAACCTGGCCAGAGAGTACTGGGCTGACAGTCTGGTACCAATGCCAGGGTAGAGCATGAAGTGATATATAAGGAGAGACTAAATACTTCTCAACCTCTCAGTTGTCTTGAGATTTCTTCTAGGATCAATATTTTCAATGCTGTAAGAGATTTCTATGCATCAGATAACACCAACAATTAGCTGGAGAAGGGGGACTACAATACCCTATTTACTCCATATCTTTCACCAGTGTAAGGCTGGATTTAAATAAGAAAGGAGGTGTCAAAAATAAAGAAAAGCTTTTATTTCTAATGGCTGAGATTTGATAAGAATGGTTTATCACAGGACTCATTTCTGATCCCAGGCCACCTCTGGCCAAATGGTGACACTCAAAAGAGTGCTGGCATTACAGAATAAATAGACTCCATGTCTATATAGCAAATAAAAAAGTGTACTGGAAGTATAGAGTTCAAGGAAGTAGAACAATGAGGGTGAGTTTATTTCTCCATGTGACACTAATTGACAAATATTCCAGAGATCTAAAGGGCTCATGTTGAAAGGATAAACATGGAAAAAATACAAAACCCACAGACTGCAGAATTTTAAGAAAATTATTGAAGGAGATAAACAAGTGATCTAATAAGATATTGTAAACATAACTCTTTATAATGATGTTTTCAGTACAGCAAAAAGGGCATAACAAGACCAAGACAGACAAATGCAAATCAAAAATAAGGGACAACTAGAACAGGTCATTAACAGGTGGTGCACAGAAAGACTGCAGCCAATGTTGCTGCTACACAAAACTGCCAAGAAAGGGTTTAAACAGCTGATCAGCTGTGTCAAAATCACATGTTCTAGAACGTTATGTTTACGTCCTAGTAAACTGTTATATTTAGGCTCCAGACCTACTGCAATTTACCTCCGCATATTTGAGATCAAGTAGTACAGTCCTGCGAGTCTCCACTGTGGGACTTCTGGCCTGAAGAGACAGATTAATTAAACTAAATTACCTATGTTAGTATGAAGTAACTGAATGAAATTCTATGGTTTATTATACATATGAGGTGAGAGTAAATTATGGATTTTTTGTCATCACGTCTTTATGCTTTTGGAAATGTATTGTAGAAATTCATGGTAGAAATACTTTATTTCATGCAGTATAAGGTATAGGTATGTTTCTGTGCTTTTAGTCATCTTCCTTTAAGCAGCCAATAATGACAAAAAATTCTAACAGGGACTTCTGCTTCTGTACAGGTCAGATCCTCCAGTCTAAACCTTCTGCCATGGCCAGGGTCATCTTTAACTTATCAGGTTTCTCAAAGCCTCATCCAAAGTGACTCTGAACACATCCAATGATGGGATACAACTTCTCTGGGCAACCTGTTCCAGTACCTTACCACCCTCATTTAAAAAAATTTCTTCCTGATGTCAGGTGTAAACTTACATGCGTTCTGTTTAAAGCTGTTACCCCTTGTCTTGTCACTTCAGGCCTTGGCAAAAAGTCCTTTCCATCTTTCTTATATGCCTCCTTTCACTATCGAAAGGCCACTATATGTTCTGTCTGGACCCTTCTCTTCTCCAGGCAAACCCCCCAACAATTTTCTGAGACTTTTCTCATGGAAGAAGTGTTCCAGTCCTCTGATGGTTTTTGTGACCATCCTCTGGCCCTGCTCAAACAGGTCCAGGTCTTTCTTTTACTGGGAACCCCAGAGTACTCCAGGTGGGGGTCTCTGTAGCAGGATGCTCTGTCTAAACAGGGATCAGGATGCTCTGTCTAAACAGGGATATAACCTACCCCACAGGCACTGTCATTCAGTGCCATCTCGTTTCTCAGTTTTGATGCTTTTTTTCAGCACCACACCTTGGAGCTGCAGCTCGAAGTGATGGGTGGGGGAAGGATGGCATTAAAGGATGGAGTACCCATGGCTGATGCCAACAGCTTTTCCACCGGAGAGAGTGAGGCAAACAGGCCCTCTTCTCAGGGGTGCACCACATTCCTGAAATCACAGCCCCCAGGGATGAAGTCAGTAACAGAAAAACAACTTAGTTGTGCCCACACTGTGCTATGCTCCACCCTCTCGCTGCAACCAGGGCAGAAGGGTCTGCTGTTTTAAGAGTTGAAGAATGCTGGGACCAGCTTGACCGACCTATCAGACTCACCCCGAGGACATGCGAGAGAGATGTTCCCTGAGGCTGGGAACAGCAAGGATGTGCAGGCTCTGATACAGAAATGAGTCAGAGGTGTTGAGCAGAAGAAACCAAAGAGCTGGTAACACCTTTTGTAGCACAAAGTCTATTTGGCTGAGTAAATCTGACAACACATAATCTAAAAAATGTATATGAGCGGCAATCAATCACTTTATCCAGTAAAAGGCTAGTCCCAGTTTTGCACAGTGAGGACTTCCAGCATATCTCCATAAGATGTGTGAAGATCCTTCCCTTGAATGGCGACACCCTCAAGGTTACTCCTTGAGACTGAGCAACAGATTTGCCCACAGTCATTGGTGTGGATGAGTAACACCAATCTCATCTTAATAATTGTTTTGCTAGCTTTAATATAATTGCCTCAATATAGTTGCTTTAATATAATTGCTTCAATATTGCTTCAAAAATAGTGCACGATGCTAGCAGCTATAGCTATCCATACTTTGTAGCAAATAATTCTGATTAAGATATTTTTGTCAATCATTATCATCATTATAATCATTACATAACTTAAATAAATTCCTAGTTTATTTATATAGTTGTATTTGCTTTGTCATCCTTAATCCTGCAGAACAAAGTTCTATAAAGTTTCAACTACAGCTATATAATTCTTTAGCCATAAACCATTGACTAAGTCTGCGGTTAGGATTGGATCCAGCCACACCTAGATTCCTCTCTGAGAAGGAGTTTAGAAATCAAGGGGGTCCTTTCTGTGCCTTGTGACTCGAAAGGAGGGCTTCTTTAATAAACTTTGAAGCTCCCATTCTGCCTATGACAGTCTCACAGGAACAGAGCAGAGGCAGAGAATCACCTCTCTCGACCTGCTGGCTACACTTCTTTTTATGCAGCCCAAGATACAATTGGGTTTATGGCTGCAAGGAGACATTTCTGGCTCATGTCCAAAATGCCCAGTGGAAATACAGATTTGTATTTTCCTTGGGCCGTAGAAAAAATGTATTACAGTTCTCAGTGTAATGGATCTTTCTTAAAAGAGTATTTTGGATGCGACAGGTTTCTGCTGGGTCATTTAGCCAATGCCTCTGCATTAGAGGAGGAAATATTTTATTATTTGAAAGCCAGGTCTCACAGAGTGGTGTAAACTGGCTTTGAATCTTTCACTGAGGCTGATTGTACACCTGCCCTTGGCAATCTTCTCCAACATTCATCTGCTATAACTGAAGGATTTCCTTTCCCACCGTACTGTTCCCTTGTCAATGCTGATTTTCCAGTCTGAAGTTTCAGACAAGTGTTCATTGTTTTCAGCTCACTCTCTCATCAAAATGAAAACACGACTTAACCTAGTATCTGAATTACATTTTTTAATTAATAAAAAATGCTTTAACTTACTTTCCTTTCTAAAAGTTTTTGTTTGGTTTTGTTTTTGGTTTTGGGCTGGGTTTTTTGATGACAAACCATTTGTTTTCTTAAAAAGAAAACACCTATTATTAAACTTTGCCTTAGTAAGCACCTAATTCAAATTATTGCAGCTATTTCCAAATAGGTCACTCAGGGGAGAAATTCAGACAACCACTAAAAGCTTTCAACTAAAGAACATTATTCTTTCAAGAGCCAGAACTAAACTCAGCATTATAATGGTGCTTTATGAAAATTAAAAATGTTACATTAGAAATATTACCTTAAAGAGATTTCTTCCCAAAACACTATTTTTAGCAGCAAAGTGATTCCCTTCCACTTCTTCTCCCACTGCCTGTCATCTCAGTTCTTTTTAATAACAGCCTTATTCATTTATTTTAAGAAAAAAAATATTGCCATATAGCTAAATATTCTAGAAATGAAAGTGCTTTTTCTACATGAGATGTTGTTATTGTCTATAAAGCACATTTGTTTTCTGTGGCTTAAAGTAAAGCTTTCTCCTTTGCTAGTACAAAGGCTGTCTTCTGAGTAATTGGCTTCAGACATACTATTTCATCACTGCCTAAATTTTTTACCTATGTTATTTTCTCTTCCATCAATCTCTAAATGTCAAAACTCAAATTGGTTACTGTCTCTACTGCTTTCAGACAAGATAGCTCAATTTAATCCTGTGTCCCTAGGAGGAGAGATGTTTCTAGAACAGAAAGACAAATAAATAAGAAAAAAAATTAAGCAAAAAAATTATCAGTATTTCAAGACAGAAACCACAGGATCTTAATATTCAGGACAAAAAGTCAGCAAGATCCTACTGCTCCATGTCTTTCAACAGTACTTTATGATCTTAGAATATACCAGCACATTAATGAAAGACAGTTGATGAGCAAACTTCCTTGCAGCAGGCACTCTGGTATTTCCAAACTTTTCTAAATTAAATCTGTGTGAAAGTAAAGGGCGTACTTGCTTATTGTTTCAAAAATAAAAAGCTTTGTGAGGAATAAGCATTTGAAACTTGATAGCTGCCTATTATTTGCACCCCATGAATCTAAGCAGATTTTCTGTGATTATCACTGTTAGCTAGAATAAGTCATTAGCTCACCTATTATGATGACTCTTTTCATTGTAAGGAAACAAGCAAATTGTCTTTTTTTATAGTTTTCTATCAATATTACTGTTGCAGATATCAACAGAATAGCAAATGCCTAACTATAGAAATATTAGGGTTTTTTTAGAAGTTGTCTTGTGATGTATACAGAGACTGCTTATACAGGCTCATGAGACACTGAAGGTATAGGCAAAAACAATCTGAGAATAAATCAGTGTTACACAAATTATATGTGAATAGAATCTCTGTCATGTGAAAAGGGGAGATTTTCTCAAACCCTTAGTATTTGATTAGTCTGTCAGCACTTCAGGAAAGCCAAAACTTGTGCCTGACCAGTCTGCAGTGTCCCATTATAGGCACCCTTAGCTAATCATTTCACCAGGTTGGAGGGGATTCAACTACCTTGTTCAGGGTCACATGCTAAACAGAGAAACCCCCTCTTGGGTCTCTACACCTTTACCCACTGCCAGCACTGCCAGTGTCCTGAAAGGACACACATTAGCATTTTCCAGAATAACATTTATTAATAAAATTATGACAGGTTAAGGTTTGAGAATTGCTGGTGAGAGTATCTGACCGCAAAAACATATTCAAAGCAATATACGAGCAAGCTCTAATCCCCAGTAAAAGCTACCTCGAAATAATAATTCAGTGCACATAAGAGTATGGTTCTCACCCAACAAGAATTTCATACAGGGGGAGAAGACAGGTTCAGCCCGTTGACAGATGCCAGCAGTTATGGTGGAGTCTGCCCCTCTCTTATCCCCATTCTTAAATCACTTTTATACTATTTCTTAACATTTTGGTGGAGCTTGTGTGACTTCAGTCATATATCTTTGATGCCTAAAGAGACCAACCTAGAAACAGATACTAGACGGGAGTAAGGGAATAAAGGTGGATATTTATTTGAAAGGCCTTCAGAGGCACACCCTGGGCAGGCCAAAGGCTACACCCAAGATGGATGACGAGTCACGAGTTCTTCACACTTCTATAGGTTTTGTCCATTTGCATATCAACTCAATTTCACCAATTAAACTTTAGCTAATTAGGTCATTTTCCCTCAGCTTGCCCCACTTCTCAAGATGTTGGTTTACACATTTTGGGCCTAGGACAGTCTGGGTGTCCTTGAAGAGCAGGCCTGGAGAGGCTTTGTTATGTCTATCTTAGCATGAGACAGCAGCAACCAATAGGCTACAAGACACTTTAGAGTTACACACTAGGAATGTAGAATTTGAAAAATATAAAAGCTAAAATGTAAGGCATCATATTCCTCAGAGAGTGGTGGTTGTACTGTGGGGGTGGGTATCTCAGGATAGCATCTGAGATAGCCTTGGGATGGGACGTGTGTCAGTCCAAGGAGAGGGATTTCTCAGTTGTTGCTGATTCAAAATCAGGAAATCTCCCTGTATCTCCCTTAGCTTTCAGCTGCTGTGCAGCTTATCGGCTAAAAAGTACCACTGAGTTCCCTTTTCTGCAAGGATTTTGACAGAGCCTGGCTGTTCCACTCTCCATTTAGTCCTTCTTAGAGTCTATTGTGCGGTGGGAGGTCAGGGATTCTGACCACGTTCCGTCCAGCGAGTAGCAACCATATTTTTCCCTGTGACTTCTGTATCGTTATCCTTTCACCCTCAATCATCTTCCCACAGTCACACAGATCAGGTGTCATATTTGAGATAGGAATCTCCTGTGTCTTCATTTCTAATTTCTCTAATGTTTCCTTCAGAAATCATAGAAACATAGAATCATAAAGTGACTTTGATTGAAAGGGACTTTAAACATTATCTAGTTCCAATCCCCTGCTGTGGGCAGGGAAAGCTTTTACTAGACCAAGTTGTTTAAAGCCTCATCTATCCTGGCCTCACAGACTTTTATGTTCACATGAAGGCAAAGAATTTCCTTAGTAAGGAATTTCTTCCTAACATCTAGTTTAAGTTGACCCTCTTTCAGTTTAAAACCATTGCCCCTTATTTTATCATTACATGTCCTGGCAATGGTCCCTCTCCAGCTTTCTTGTACTTCCTTTTCAGGTACTGGAAGGCTGCTATAAGGTCTCCTTGGAGCCTTCTTTTCTCCAGGCTGAACAGACCCAACTCTCTCAGTCTGTTTTCATAGCAGCAGTGCTGCAGCCCCAGATCAAGCATCAACTTTGTGTCCCTCGTGAAATCACTTCAAAAAGTCCATATCCTCCTTTAGAGGTGCCAAAACTGAACAAAGCACTCCAGGTGTGGTTTCAAGACAGTAGAGGAGGAGAATCAGCTCCCTCAACCTGCTGGCTACACTTCTTTTGATGCAGTCCAGGACAGAGTTCACTTTCTGGGCTGCAAATGCAGATTGCCAGGTCTTGTTGAGCTTTTTGCCAACTCCCAAGTCTTTCTTCTCAGTGCTGCTTTCAATGTCTTCTCTGCCCAGTCTATGAATTCACGTGAACTTGTATGAATCATGGTTCAAACTTTAAGATGAAGATTGCTTGATGTTTTTCATAGCATAATACTGTTTCGTACTCCTAAATCTTTTTATTAATTAAATCAAAGTTTTCTACTTTAGTGTTCAAAGTCCATTTTTACACTGATGATTCAATTAAACAATAAATATAATTACTCTTTATTTCATAAGTGTAGTCATGTATTTTTCTGCTTTATATGGAACTAAAAGTCAAATACCAATATTTAACAAAAAGTAGTACAGTAAGAAGCAAAAGTGCAAGAAAGGTTCTGTCTTCTCTGGGATGACTACTCATGACTGAAGCATTATGCAAAGTGTGTAACAGATGAGGAAACAAACAAACAAACAAACAAACAAACAAAAAAATCCAAACAAAAACCTATCAGAACAAGTTCTTTTCCTGTGACTCTATGCAAAAAATGAGTCACAGCTTTCTAAATACATATTAAAATAAAATGCATTGTATTCTATGTGGAACAAATACTATTCAGAACATCTCCATTTGACATTAAAGAAAAAATAATCCTTTTCTACATAGATAATATTTAATAGATTAAACAAACACAGAGCAATAAATCTGGTCTCCATAGCTTTATCCAAATTTACTGAAAGATAAAGCAATCCAAAATATATCATTTTAACTACATAAATTGACCTGACCTCCGTTTGAAGAAAATTAGCAACACTTATGGTAAAGTGGCTGGAAAATGAAGACATATATAGAATCTACCTCATAGTGTCAGTATTTTATTAAATATTCAAATAGACAACCAATTGAAGGTTTCCTCACTGATACCAGAAAATTGGTTCTGGGTTGGAAAGAAAGATAGGTAGAAAAACAGACGTGATTACATCAATTATAAGTCCCCTTTTTTCTCAGATCTCTCAGACCTCAGACTTGCTGAACAATTTTAGATACACCTCTAAATTCACCCTGGGTACTTGATTTGTCATCTTCCATTAAACATAGAGGAAATACTAATGAACTGATAAACCATTGAACTGATACATGAAAGGTGGAGTCCAGTACCTAGTGCTTGTAAACTCTAAGTGACAAATATCCATCTGCTAAGGATTTATGGATATGTGTCTGTATGTAAAGTTTGTCACTATAGAATACATCTGCTAAATACAAAAGTATATTTGGAAGTATAGTTTGCAGCATAGACAGCATAGAAATTACTTGGAATTAAGAGGGCTCTGGGTGATAGAATTAAATTAGGATGGATTGTGATGGATTGGGCTTCCTTTAGTTATGTGCCCAAAGATTCTAATGTACATACGTATATATATATACATATAGATATACATAAATTTGAGGTTATGGCACTCGAACACTAAGCTGCTTTTGGCTTTTATTGTGACATATGACCAATTTGAGCATTTTCCTGTATCTCCTTCTTTAGCAAACTTCCCTTTAACACCCTCTCCCCTTTCTTTTTACTTTTGATAGCATAATTCCTGAAGCTGTATCAGACTTTACCAGCTTTCTATTTGCAGCAGAGTGGGCTTACTGAAGACATAAAATATTTCAGAAAGAGGTAAAATCTGGTACAAGGCTCTGATGGTTCAGGCTAGTGATGATGAAGTGTGACTATGTGTTATGAATAGTAACTCAAGGAGAAATTTTAATGCAGTAAAAATACTTTAAAAATATCATAATATATAGTTGCCTAAAGAAGCTGTACATTATCTAATCCTCAGTATTACTCCTTTCACCCTAAAATATTCCATGAACCACAGGTTCATGTTATAGTTAGAAGCAACCTAATAAGAAGTAAATCACCTTCCTTTCCTTGGTATTGTCACCATGATTATTCTGTTTCTTCAAGTTCTCACAAAACATTATCTACATTCAATGGAAAGATGTCTACTTATTTTAATGGTTTGTGGATCGTTCTACTCTAGTCCTGTTGCCATGGTAGGTGAAAAACTAAGAAAATTGCAAAATTAAAACCCAGAGGTGGAAGTGATTGGTTTCTTTTGTTGTTTTTTGCCTATTAAGTTGCCATAGTGCGTGCCTGCACGGGTGATTTTCTGTTATGTGCTTTCCTAAACCAATGTTGACATTAAAAACTGAAAGGTTGGAAAAATCAAAAATAGGAATCGAAACGTAGAATTTGGTTTGAGGAAGGGAAAGCTGTTGTTTTAGGCTAACTGCAAGCCAAACACAACCTTGAAATGTGCTTACTAAGCCATCAGATTTACACTGTGTGATGAATGAGATGAATTTGACCTGCAGTTTATGCTTGTCAGGGAACATCAGGGTATTGAGAGACTGAGAAGTTTAATAGAGTCTTCATTTCCCCATGGATAACTAACCCTCATCCCATTTCTGGGTGGTAGCAATTGTTGTTTTTTCAGTCTTTTGTGCAGTTGATTGATGAGTCTCAAATCCTGATCTCTACTGTTTCCCTCCAACTCTCCTCAGGTGGAGGCAGAAGACATGAGAAGAAAACTAACTCTGTTGGGACAGGTAAATCGCACAAAATATATTACAGAAGTGACAGAATTTATATAAGGATCTGGAATCTATCTCCAGCTGGATTATTTTTTAAGGAATGGTAGTACGTGTAAGTCAAAAAATAGCAACAAAACATTTCCATAGATATACTTTACATGAGTACACACAAGCATTAAAACTCAGAGCAAACAGAATCCTGAAATGGCAAGGATAAAAGCCTGGAATTCATCAATATAGATTTCAGATACCTGTTGTGGCTGATACATTTAATTTTAAATTTCATCTGAATAACTTATTTGGTTTTGGGGTCTTTTTCACATAGTTCTTCACGATTAGTATACAGAGACATACCTGTGAACTTATATAATATTTTCAACTACTTTTTATTACTTTATGCTCAGTGAAACTAATAAATATTAAAACAGTTGTCTTCCAGAGCATGAAAATGTCATAATTGCATATACAAAAATTTCATTAACAGTTGCTGTAGTAATTATAGTCACTATCCAGGGAAAAAACATACGCATTAGATCGAGATGAAGCCTTACTTCCAAAAGTGATAGTATCTGACTGCACACTCTGTTATGTGACGTATATTTCTGCAGTTATAAAACAAATGGTGACTACATGCTACCATATCTACCTGGTGAAAAAGAGTTCTTTTGATTAATTGACTTTATGTGTAACGGTTAACACACTCCAAAAACTAGTGAAAATGTAGCACTTAGTAAGGAAGAACTTCATTTCACTGATCAACAGCTCTTCTAAAGATGAGATTGTAAACTAAAATTTAAAGCTCTGTTGAATCCTGTATGGCAAAACTTCAAGACACAAATCATTCTCTTAGGCTGAGTAATTCCTCTCCTTCTGTCTCATTCCTCTCTCTCCTCAATTTTCTGCCTTTCTCTCTCCTCACTTCCAATTAAAATACCTCCCTTCTCACAGATGCCAACTACCAGTTCTTGCAAAGAATGCCCAATTTATGCATATAAACTAAAGAGCTTTTTTTCTCTCTTTGCATTTACACCAAAGTAAAGAATTTTGTACCTCGATTTTGCCAAATTCTTCCCAGTTATAAGTGTTAGTCCAGTTAAAGATACTGTCTTTGTCTACAGCCTTGACTGTCTTCTAATGGTAGGACAAAATAGTTTTAACAGAGTATCAGATAAATTTCTATTAGGTCTGGTATGGTTCTAAAGTGTAAATACTGATAAGAAGATATGTCTCCACATCCATATATAAAATTATCTAAACAGGGCATTGTCTAATAAAGTTTCTGAGAAGCATGCTAAAGTATGAAAATAACAGTGAGCATTTATGGCAATTGTCGTGTACAGGTGTTTAAAATAAAATAAGATTTTCTGATTTTTGCCATTTTCAAAGAAGATAATTTGCTGTCTTTAAAGACAAATTCTCCTTCGGAACATTCTGGATGCTTTGATGAAAAGCACCATAGAAATTTCCCTATTACTAATTTTTGAATGGGTCAATATGCATCCAACATTTAAAGATCAACTATTGCAAATAAATGTTTGATTTAAGCTACTGATAAAATCTATTTATTATATCAGAAGATTAAACACAGATTTCCACAGTACCATTTATCATTAACTATGGATTCTTCAAGCTCAATAGTACTTTTTGTTTGGATCAAGATGATGGATGAAAATTTACTAAAATTTCAATTTTGATATCAGGTCATCAGTTGATATTTGCAAAGCACTTAGAAAAAGTCAAGCATCAATCATGTACATATACAGCTAGAAACTTGAAATTTCAATTGTTCTCATCACTCATTGTTCTCACTGAATAATTTCCAAATTTCTCTCAAACCTTCCCCTTCATCTACTTTCTTACTTGTTCCTCAGTTACAAATCTTACACGGAATTCTATACCTATCTTTCTGTATTGAAGGCAAGGATTATTTAAGGAGGAAAACTGTTGTTAAATAACACAGGATAGACACCTGTATGTGAACAAGTGCTCAGAAAGTTTGATAAACAAGCTTATGAAAAAACAAAAGCAAACATATTTGTTTTTAAGATCATTATTGCCAATATTGTCAAGGATAATTGCAAGGGAGAAGCCTTTACTTAGATGAAGAAGGACAATTCTTGGAGGATGGCAAGAACTGTGCTTTTCTTCAGCAGAGGTTTGTGTACATTCTCACCTGAAAAATAGACCAGAGTTGGCAAAAATTTCCAAATCCATACAGGCATCCCCTATAACCTCCAACCATCTCCATCTACTCTTAAACTGATGTATTTCACATTGCAGATTATGTCCAGTGTACGGATCTTCCTGTAAAGTCCTAAACTCTGTTTATTACAAAAGCAGACTACTAATCTCACGCACAGATGTTATACAGTGGGATATCAGTATCCATCAACAAACTGCATGTAGGTCAAACAGAAAATGTATGGTTTCAGACACTTGTATTTTCTCCTGCATTTTGGAACTGTTTATTAGTTAGTATGCTGGATTTTTAAAAATAATTTCTGAAGTGCTTAAGGCTTCTTAAGCACTCAAAAATGAACCTGCAAACATGTTTCTGAGTTCATTTAGTCCATTCGGAAACCATGGCATTGGTAAATTAAACGGCACTGAAAGGAATGTATGAGCTGCTCAGTATTCTCTAAGAATCTAAGCAATGGCATTTTACAAAACTCTAGAGAATCATTTATGAATTACAGGGAAGAATTTCTGGGGTTTTAATTTCTTTTTTTTTTGTTTCAAAACAGAAAGACAAATTATCCAATTTAAACTTTAATGTAAAATACACTTACTGGAATGGAAGAAGTAGGAAAAAGAACTTTCTGAGGCTCCAGATGCTATTTGAATCTTAAGGTTTTTTGGAAACTGAAAAACTAAATCAAACCAAAACCTTAAACAGATATTCTAATACTAATTGTCTAACCTCTAGCTTTAAGTTAGTCAGTTTATAGGGTTTTCACTGATTGATCCTGTGAACTCATTCATTTGCCTGAGTAATTAAAACAAACTGTATCTTTTATGTAGTTTTCTTAAAAGTTACATCAAAGGAGTAGTTTAGTTTGAAGTCTACAAATCTCCTGCTGTTACATAAAATTATTCTGGAGCATTGAAGCTAAACAAACTTCCAATCATTCAAGAACAATAAAAGTAGAGCCATTTTTTCATCATTTTATTTATTCTGGATGTTGGCCAAATTAACTTGTAATAATAAAAAACCCACAGCTGCCAATGTAAAATAATTCGAAGTGGCAACACATCACTCTAAATTGCAATCACAGCACAAGGTGCTACAATTTGTAAACTCAAGCTTAGTATAGCATTTATTTTTATAAATGTAATTCTTTTTAATGAGGAGAAATTTGATTATATAAAATCAAACTACATTCCAAACATTTAGTTAAGAAGAGATGAAATAAAAATTATTTCCAGTTTACATTTGTCTGCATACTTTCAAAACTCTCGTGGAGTTTCTGCTTTATTCTGCAAGAGAAAGAAAGACAAGGGAAAGAGCTGCAGCTACTCCTAGGTTATAGTGGCTCCTAGAGACTGAATATCTGCATATTAATACAATACAAGAAAACAATAAAGACAGTAAAAAACCATAAGTACAACTGGTATTTTTACTGAAATAATAACTTGCAAAGAACATTAAATAATAGCACTGTGCATTCTTTTATTTCAACTGTGAGTTAATAGAACTGTAACTCTGTTTTTTATTTTATTACTCCTAAAGATATAATTTGCAATTTTTTGGCATCCTGGTGACCAGGTAGATAAGATGTAGCTTTCCATGTGTATATGTTGAATCTTATATCTCTGGCAGTTCTATTACCCACATTGAATGAGATATCAATCAGTAAAAAGCTAATGATGGTCAGGCATTGCAAATAGGCTGCCCAGGGAAGTGGTGCAACCACCATCCCTGGAAGTGTTCAGAAGGTATGTGGATGTGGCACTTGGGGATATAGTTTGGTGGTGAACATGGTAGTGCTGGGTTAATGGTTGGACTCAATGTTCTTAGAGGTCTTTTCCAACCTTAATAATTCTAAGATTCTTTCACCTTAAAATATTTTAGGGGAATAGCCAAACTGATGAAAATTATTTGGAAATACTCTTTACTACAAACACAAACGCAGAAAATCTTCTTGGATTGTGTGATCCCAGTGGAATTTGTTTGTTTGTCTATCATAGCTGATCCTGAATAAAGCTGCCAGCTCCCACCATGTGGCAACAGTCACCTGAGTATGGGATGTTGTGGGGAGAGAAGGGTGTCCAGCTGCCTGGGCTTGCTGAGCTGACCAGATGACCTTCATTTAGGACCTGAGGTAAGAGATCCTTAAAGTTGTCATGTTTATCAGCCAGCTTTCTCCTCCCCTTGTGATAAAGTCTTCTCTGTGGAGCAGAGAAGACCTCAAGGCTTACTTTTTCAGAGACGTGAAAATGAAGTATGCTTCTTTAGTCCAGGAACACTCTCAGGAGTATATACTTGCTCAAATTACTGATTAGTGTGCTTGCATGGGTTATGCGCCCTGCCGCCAGCAGTGCTTTTACATAACTAACAAAACAAATTAAAGAAGCAACCCTAGCAACAAGGGTCAGAATCCTTTTTCACCACTCTTATGTAAGTATCCCAGTAGGCTACAGAGTCATGTTCCCATTGTCTCCCTGTAGTTGCCATTGAATTATTTTTTTGCAAAAGAATGGAATCCACTGGCAGTGGAGAGTGGAGAGCAGCTGAAGACTGGAATAGCTGATGATTATTTCTCAGCAAGTCAAGTGTTTGGGTACCCATCAGCTGAATGTGACGAGTAGGTGATGGAGAAGCTCACATTTTGGACTGTTGTATGATTCCCGGACCTTACAAAAATTGTGTAGCTGGCTTTACACAGTCAGTAATGTCATGCTCAGGCAAAGAAATTTGAAGGCTCTCTGCAGCTTTTATGCTATGCATTCCTTAAACCTTTGTCCAGCAAGAGCCAGAATTGGTGAATGTAAATTATCATCCTTAGCTACAGCAGCAAAATTCCAGCATAGATAAAAAAATTCTCCAGATTATTCTACATATGTCTTAATGTCAGATTTAATTGAAGCAAACAAATACATGCCAAAATCTATATATCTATGTGGTAATACAGGGTAAGGAAGTGATAGATAGTCTTTCAAATGATCCATAATTTTAAATATGCTTTTTATTTTTCCCATTAACTATGTGATTCACTAAGCATAAATATTTTGAAAATGCATACCATTTATTTGATTGACAGTAATGGCTTCTTTGGAATCAACCTAGTCAAGTGAATCAATATATACATAATTTGGAATTTATTTAACTGGTGAAATTAGATAGCTGCATATCTATATATATACACCAATTGCACAAGAGAGGACTGTTAAAACAGTAGCAGTCGTCTTACTATGCAGGCATGCTGTTTTCCATAGCATGTTTGTAAGGTTCTGTGCCCAAAATGCTTTTGACAACTTATTCCTCTTCCTATTCCTCTTTTTTTTTTTCTTTCTTTTTTCTTCTGTTTGAATTAGTAACTCAGCTATCAAAAACTGAAGAGGGCAAGAAAGGTGTATGTCAAAGAAACCAGGAATCCGAAGTGTCAGAAAAGTGCTTGGAACATGTGTTAATTAATCTGTCTTTGATCTGTTCCCAGAATGGTCAGCATATGTAGAGTTGGGTCCAGATTAAATAAGAATTAAACAATACACAGAAAATACATTCACACCATCTCAGTCTAATCTCCTACGTACTTTTGCGGAAGGACTGTGTCCTGACTGGATTTGAAAGAAGAGAAGGACATATGGATCTGTTCAATAAGAATATGTTGTGTTTGTAAATAGTATGACAAAAAAAAGAAGGAGTTGACTGTAATTCACCTTGATGCAAAAACTGATACAAAGCTGCTCATTTATTTTTCTGTCATTTAACATGGTTATTGGCTTATTTTCTTTTTCTTATTACAAAAACCCCAACTATTGGATCCAGGAGAAAGATCATTCTGATACACTATATTTGAAATGGCGAGTCATGGATTTTCAGAGCTTGTAACAATTAGTTGGAAAGAATACTGACACAAGTGCCATGAGATCAATCTCTATCGATTTGTAAGTGATCAACAAAGCCCAGCAATGGAAGGAGACTCAGAGAAAACAGGCAAGCATGATGAGCTCACAAAGCTCAAAAGAGAATATAGAAACGTGATCACAGCTTTTGCAAAGGAAGCTGAATTTCTCTCAACAACAAGGGGGCTAAAAGATGGACTTAGTTATAAATACACATCTGCATCAGTTAAAGGGGTCAACTAGTTATGCAAATGATCTTCCAAAATTAATCAATTGAAGGCATTATGTTCCTAATCCAGACCAATCAACATGGAGCAAGCATGTTAAGTGTCTCAGCCCAGCATAGAGTATAAAAAATAAACCAGCAACAGAGAGAACTCTGAAGAGAGCAAAGAGCTTGAACTGGTTTCAACCCATGCAGTCCTTTCCGATGCCTGGGGATGCTCAGCTGTCACAGTGAGCATGGCAATGGGAATCGTGCTTCTACTGTGGTCCAAGTGTACATTGCAACTGCTGTATTGTGCTCGTGTTTTCAATTCAGTATATTGCTGTATCACTTTTATAAATCAAAACTCCATTTAATGTCAATTATCTTCAAAGAAATAAATTTGGTATTAAAACATTAAATCTTCCTCATGTGAAAAAATTAAAGAATCAGAGAGTACTGAACTATGACACCCAGAGGTTATATTTGTGAAATAAACCTATTATTATGAAATTACTACATTTTAAAAGTTATCATTTTATTAAAGCCAGCATGGATTATGTTGAAGGAAATGTGGCATATGGCTAAACGTAGTGATAACATGAAGTTTGGGAAAATAAGCTATGATGAAAGTGTAATTTCTGAAATCTTTTCAAAGATGGCAAGTTCTGATAGCTGCATCACTTTTTCTTTAAATTCCCTTTTAAATTTGAAATTTCCCATTTCTTAAATACTGAAATGAATGTAAACGTTCAAAATAAATGAAACACTTTTTCCAGAATAATTCATTCTGCTCTAAAAACATTTGCTTCTTTCTTCAATTGAGTGAAAATGATGCTTTTATTTTAGCTAGCACTTTTGTATTTGTTTTTTTAACTGAAAATTAATTTTAGAATCAGATATATCCTTATCTTTTCTTACTATATAATATATTCTTCCTTGGCTCTTTTCTGTTTTAATGGAATTTAGCAAAATGGTGGGGCTGTTTTGTATTGTCTGACATGGCATAAGACATGATTATTCTTTACTTGTTTTGCAGACAGGAAAGGTGAAAAGGGGAAGCTGCAGAGAGCTCCTAGAACTCTTCTTTACATTTCCATTTTTTTGTAGTAAACAAGGCTGGTGTAAAGTACTGTAAAGACATATGTTAAGTTAGAACCAATATTTGAAGAACTTTGGAATAGTCCTATGATTTTCAAGTCAAAGCATGCACATAATTCTGCAAAATAATATCTGTACGATTTAAATGTTGTATATATTTGGGTTTACATGAATAATTTTGAAAATAATTTTTTGTTTTGTGTCTATCCATAATATGCTTTTTTGCACAAATATGAATATTTAAAAGGAAAAGAGACGTGGAATTTTCCAAAGGTTGGTACATAGTAAAAGCATAACTGAAGGACTCAGGCTGCACTGTCAAACTAGTCATCCTTGCTGGTAATACACACTCCATACACGTTAACAAACACATTTAGCACTGTATACTTTTGGTGCGAGTCTAGAAAATTGTGATTTGGTGTTCAGAGGATACACGGACTCTAAATCCGTATGTGTTTCAAGAAGGGCAAGTTATAAGACAGAAAGTGCTGCTTGTAGATGAAATATGATTTTTCAAAAATCCCTGAGGGTGGTTGATAGCAAATCTCTTTTGTGAAGTCAAACTGTCTACAAAATCATTCTGAACATTTATTCACATACATCCTCTTATTTGTGAGAGAAGAAACACAGTAGGGCATAGAAACTGGATATATTTTTAAAATCTCTTCTACTTCCTGCCCAGAAATTTTAGCAATTTAGCATGTGCACAGGCACACAGAGTAATAATGTTCTATTCACTCGGTCCTCTTTAAGATACTGTTCATTTTAAAAATAGCGGTATTGCTAGATTTTTATATCTTTTTTTTTTCCTGATTTTTCCCCTATTTAATTATATATTATTATCTTATTCCTCTTGTTGACATCTGTTAATTTTATTTGGCTGTGCAATGTGATTACCATTACCCAATTTCTTAATGATTACATTGTGAATAATTAATACTTTTTTATTCAGTTTCATTGCCAGGAAAACATTTCTCTAAATTACACAGAAAACCTTTTCGTGTAATCAGCCTAGCACATAACTGTTTCCTCTTTTCAAATTAATCTTAACTTTTAATTGTAAAAGTTACTTTTGCAAGATTCTGTTGTTCCAGCAGTTCTTTTATTAAGTTCTGTTGTTCCCAGAACTGTCCAAATAAGAACACACAGTCTTCACCTTAAGTAATTTTCATGCATCAGGTAAAAAGGAGAAAAGAAGTTACTAAAATGACACGATTTGGAGGCTCAAGCCTTTTTTGTGCAGAACTGCATTTAACAGTGATTGCCCTTCTCAGTCTATGTTTTCACTGCATTTGTTTTGCAATCTATTGGATAATCTTTTTAGCCATGACCATATTTATTCTATAGCTGACGATCAAGTAGTGAAGAATTGCTTTCTTAAAACTGAATTTCAGTAGTTACTAATGCTGTTATAGCTTTCCTTCACCTCTAGTATTTATAAGTTTACCTTTAGGAAAGAGGAACAGCGCTCAACAGTCTCGGTCAGTTGTTTTCTGAGAAGCAAATCCATATGAAAGATTGAGGTTTATCGCAAGAGGGCAGGCACCAGTGATAAATCCATATTTCTGAGAATCATTAGTCTGATTCAGCTGCTTGAAGAGTTTTGATAGGACTGCCTCAGTGGACAGAATGGTAAAAATACAAATTCTGCTTGTATTCACTTATTGGAATATGAAGTACAGTTTAATCAGCTAAAATGCAAGATCTTATTTTGTTTCTGGTCTGTGAAAGCCCTGGAAATTTACAAAATTGCAGTGGCAATTTGGCGGGTTACTACTGCAATGAGATGAATTGTCCATTAGGTAGACAGAAAAAAATCACAGCCTGATGCATTTTGTAATTGCAAAGTGGCACTGAGGAAACAATGTAAATTAGCAAACTTATAGTCACAGAATCTATTTCTAGAGTAGACTTTTTGCTTTCTATTCAGTATCTCAGCATTACTGAACTAGTATCTAAAATGGGACGATCATTAATGGAGATTCTATAAGTATGATCTCTGCCTTTTTTCAGCAAATCTACCCAAAAAAACCCACACCCCGGTCCTGGAGCAGTCTTCACAATCAGTTGCATAATTTTTATTAACGTAATACCTGCAGACTGTTTCTGTTGTCCCAATTACAGCAAAAGTATTTTCTTCTTGGGTTAATCCAGTTCCTGATCAAGAAAAAAAAAAGATTCTGAAATGCCTTGGCAAAATAAAAACCATGTCTGAAATCCAAATTAAGATACATTATTATTTCAGGGAGCACTGGTACAAGATTGAGAAAAATTAAATATAATGGAACAAACAAGGAAAAGAGAAAGTACTTTTGAGGTCTGGGATTAAGAAAGTTAGGTATTGAATGAGTGGCATTTTTCAGTAGCAATGGTGGTGGTACAAGAAAACTAATTGGGATAAGGACTGGAGTAAAGGCCACGCCTGCAATTTGTCTAGTACTGAACTGTGACCACAGAACAATTGAACAAGGCTCTGCCTCTAGTTAACAGAGAAAGAGAATGACAGAGAATATACAGAGGAGAAATAAAAGATTTAAGGATCCAGAACCATGGAGTGTTAGAGCTATGATTACTTACCACCAGTCCAGACTATAACATCAGACAACTTTCCCTTTTCTAAAATGATTTAGTATTACACGGAATAAAATTAGGATACTAATGAGCCTTTTTCTTACACAGATACAAAAAGGAATAATGAGCAGGATAAAGCTGCACTGTCAGTGTAACAGGGACTAGAATCTATTCCTGGTGTCTTTGAGTGCTTCTCCAAAACATTTCAAATAGACACATACAAGGATAGATGAAACATCCTTATGTGGTAGGTGATAAAGGTGGGTGATCCCCAAGTGGAGAGCAAATTTATTAAAAAAAGAAAAAGGGCAACAAATTATTTTCTCTCCTCTGCTGATACAATTCAAACTGTTCATGCTTCCAGTCTTCCCAGAGACAATATAACTTCTAGAACCAGCTTTTCTGTGATTCCTCTTATGTGGCACAATAAAGTGTTAATTCTCCAAACATGTGGTGGAATGCTGAATGATAAACTCTCACTAAAGGCCCTAAGCCACTGAGAAAAGTTTCAGATAAATTGCTTATCTCAGTTGTGCTTCCAAGCCTTTAGAGGTTCGCAATTTCTAATTTACCATGAGAGCTGTGGCAAAATAATCCTTGCTGCTGGCAAAACTCATGAAAGTCATGTTTTGCCACGGAAAACAAGGCCTTTTTAGGGAAGCAGAGGGTGGCGGGGGAAAATTGGAAAAAATGAACACAAAATGCCTAGAATTAACATTAACACAAAATGCCTAAAAGATACAGCTTTTTGAGATGAAGGTACATGTTTGCTGTTCTGCATAGAACGTGTCTGTTATATTTTGCTATTGTCTTAATATTTTTGAGTGTGTACATGATTCTATGATACTTGGAGTTGTGTCTTTTATTTAAATATAAGCATATAAAGATTGTAACTCTTTTAGTAAGTAATGATAAGATTTTTTTCCTTCTGCTCTGAAATAAGACTATGGTGTAATGTACCTTATGCCAATTCAGTACAGTTAACCTTCACTACATTTGAGTTTTGAGGTCAGCTTTCATGTTTTGCTCATGCTGTATAAAATAGATACAGAAATAGCCATTTTGCTGACTTCTCATTTTCTCCTTTATAAATCATTGTCATAGAGTGGTATTCTCCCCATATTTATAAAGGCTTGAGAAGGAAAACCAAAATGTTCCTACTTGAAAACTCTAAATATAACATATTTTGTTCAAAATGCAACTCTGCCAGAACAGTATTCAGGCTTCAAAGTAGAAAACATCCATATTAGAGAATTTTGGGATTTGAGCTGTTAAGGCATGTTAGGAGTGTCTGCCTCCTCCAGCAGCTTCAGCCCAAGACTCCCTCTTCCCTGGTTGCTGGAGCCCAACTTCTTACCTGAGGTCACTGTCCAGACGGAGACAGAGTTGATTCTTTTGCAGGGAGACAGAAAGTAAAATTGCATGGGAAAAAAACAGTTAAAAAAGGATTTATATAATAAAAAGATAGTATAGACTGTGACTGTACTGACTGGCCCTTTTTACATGCAACTGTCCCTTTTTATCCCCTCTGTTCTCTGTCTTCCCATACTTGTTTCTCTTGATGTCACATGACGGCCCCTTTTGCCCATCTTTGACCCTCACCCTAAACATCCTGCAGTAAGTTTTATACATTCCACAAACCCCACTGAAGTAACCCCTAATACTCTTGCTATTTTTTTCCCCTGTGGTAGTTGCAGCGTTCAAGGTAAGCATTTTCAAGGCTGTATCTGGGTTATTCCTTTATGTCCCATCCACCAGCAGAGTTCTGATCTTGATTATTGTCACTGTCGCAACTTCTTTTAAGTTTGTGTGCACTTATGTTTAATTACAAATTTCTTTGTTACTTGTTTCTCTTATACTGAGTTGTCCTTACTTAAGTATCTTAAGCAAGCACACACCGTCAGTTTCCACATTCTCTTATACAGAATGTAAGCTTGGTTTTTTAAAGTAATAAAGGCCAAATTCTTGATCAAATATCTGTTCAAGTTTTCAATCTCCAAATTCACAAGAATGCCACTCAGTTAACAATTTCTGTGATTAAAGGAGTTTCCTTTTTTTTCCTTATTTCTTTTGAATACTGAAAGATTTTTTCAATAAGGATAATAAAAATCAAAGCTTTTGATTCATGTGATTTTTCTTTTTTTACCTTCTAAATTCAAATAGATCAGTAAACTGAAGTTAGTAATTACAACACCCTTGATGTTGCTGTTTGTCCATATACAACTTTCAATCTACTCCCCAGTAAAACTAGAATGCTGTGAGCTCCAGGGAAATATTTAAAACCTGACAAGTTGAATACAGAACTTGGCAATGGAAAACCTGAATAGCCTATTTGATCAAGCATTTGATTTTAGTTTATTAATTTACTAAACAATGCTTACAACTGCTCACATATCCAGACATGGCAAAATCTTTTTTCCTCCTTTTTTTTTTTTTTTTAACATTAATTTACTGGAATTATTGACAACACTATTTTGTTCTTTTCAATATCATGTTCTGCTTTGCTTGACTGCTACTCTATGTTCCCTCTGATTAACTAATTTTAATTATACTCTTGTATGGGTTTGTTGGAATGTTTAATGGTCTAATGTTAGTCTATGGTTATGCTATTATGACAGAGCAATCCTCATTACCAGTTAGCTTGAGAAGCTGCCAAAAATCTGCTATTAGTGATGAGAAAGGCTGTGACACAATGTTCTCAAAAACATTATAAATTCTAGTGTAATTTAAGATATTTACATTAGCCTTATCCTCCTTCTTGAAGAAATATATTTAAAAAAGAAATCTTTCAGGTTGGCTGAAGCATTTATGGAATTTTAATCCCTGGATCCTGTCTCATACATATATTATAGAAATCTTTTCTCATAATTTGAAATTAAGTAATTTTGGAGTGAAAAATATAACAGTCAAAGTGATAAAATATTTTCTGTGGATATACGGAAAGTATTAAAGCCCTGTGAAGTTAGTTACTTAAAAAGGCAAAAATGCTCAAAGAAGTCACCTGTTGGTTTCAATTTTTCAACCGTAATTTTTTTTTTTTTAATTCTTGGTGACATAAAAATAATTTCTAATTTAATTTTTTAAAATAATTGAAATATTAACATTATTAGTCACTATTTTTTTTGTTTGTGATTTTCAATTCTGTTTTGTGATTGAGAGCTTTTAGAATATAGAAAACTTCCTTTAAGGCACAAATTTTCTATTAATTTCTGTGAAGCAAGTTTGTAAGCAACACCATGGCAAAGTTAGGTGTTGGCTCTAGAGGCAGTTGAATAAAATATAAGGATAATGGTCGATGGGAATAGCATAAGCATGGAAAAGTGAGAGCAACAGTGAGACACGTGGCAGCTGTTGGAGTAGTGGCATGTATTAGATGAGATGTGGCAGTGGATTGCTCAACTGTCACAGGCATTTTGTTCAGGGAGTCGATTACTATCTGACTCCAACAACAGGTGGCTCCATACCTTGCTGTTTGCCCTGCTTGTCTTGTTTTCTGCTTGTCCCAGGAGCTACTCTGGCATTCAGTGGACCGTGAATTTGCCAGCAGCCAGAAGCAGACAGAAGACAGAGGGATATAGGCTAGAATTTGAGAGTGACTTTTTCTTCACCTACCTCTCTTCCCACTATCAGCTTCATATTATCTTGACAGTGCTGGGAATTTGTACTGGGCCATAGTGGGAAGCTGAAGGAGAAGGACAAGCAGAGAGCAGAGACAGTGACACAGGCAGTATGACCATCACAGCGAGCAGCTGTGAGATTTGCTTAGTCCTTAACTCCTGGGCTTTTTGGAAAAGATGGTGCTTGTGGGAACTACTTGTTGATACAATCAAAATGAATTGTATCACCCTAAGAATAAGGACAATAGTTTCGCAGAGATGCCTTCAGCCAACCTGCAGAACAGCATATTTGCATAAATATTGCTTAAGTTTCATCCTTATGCCCAGCAGATCTTTACCCTGGGCAAGGCCTCTAGCAAGTTAAAACAGCTAAGCAAAACAATGCAAAGGACCAGCAGCAATAACAGCAAAATTATGACAAGGACTTGTTTATCATGTCTGGATTCTAGTCTAATTAATCACATAAAAGCTGTCCTCTTACCCCAGGCAAAAAAAGGCCCGTGCTCCTTACCTGCATATGCATTATGCAAATTAAAGCGGTATTTTGCATCTGTGCTAAGCTTTGGATCTACTAAAATCTACCACGTCTGCCAGTGCAGTAAGGATGGGATGCTTTTATGTGTGGCAAGTAAGAACTGATATAAATTTTCTGGTAACCTTTGTTTCACAGATATAAAAGACGGTATTGGAAGAAAGATTACTACCCCACACTCCACCAGCTTTTGTTAGCGAAATAGAAGTATCTGATGTGATTTTCCTATGGGTAAGGAACCATCGTAGTTCCTTCTGACTTCAGAGCCAAAAATACACTCATTATTAAAACTCCCTGTCTTTTTTTACACCATGACCATTTTTGGTAAAACATTTCTTGTATCCAATTCAGGGGACCAGGTTCCCCAGTACAAGGGAGACAATGACATACTACAGAGAATCCTAAAAATGGCCACTAAGGTAATTAAGTGTCTGGAGTATCTCTGCCATGAGGAAAAGCTGAGAAAGCTGAGACTGTTAAGCCTAAAGAGAAGGCCCAGGAGGGATCTTATCAATCCATATAAATATCTAAATAGAGGGTGCAAAACCAATAGAGTCAGACTCATTTCAATGGTGCCCAGTGAGAGGACCAGAGGCAAAGGGCACTAACTGAAACACAAAAAATTCCCTCTAAACATCACAAAAGAGATTTTTACTGAAAGCTCTCCTGACAAATCAGGGATCATCAGAACAATTTCTCACCTTTGTTGAAAACAATGGAGAAACTACAGTTGCCATAAGCAGGTTACAAGTTTCATTCTGTCATGTTTTGAGATATTTCAGTCTCAGTGTTAGTAAAACACAGAGAACCTTTGAATCAAATTATATAATTCAGGATTCTTCTTGTTTTCTCTTTTCTCTTCTCTTCTCTTCTCTTCTCTTCTCTTCTCTTCTCTTCTCTTCTCTTCTCTTCTCTTCTCTTCTCTTCTCTTCTCTTCTCTTCTCTTCTCTTCTCTTCTCTTTTCTCTTCTCTTCTCTTCTCTTCTTTTCTCTTTTCCCTTCTCTCATCTCCCTCTTTTCTCTTCTCTTTTCTTTTGCCTTGCCTTGCTTTGCTTTGCCCTTAAAACAAACAGATTATTATATAAATGTGAAAATAATTTTATACTGCTAGGGTGACCAAGATCTGGCATGGGCTGTCCAGAAAAGTTGTGGAATCTCTCTCCTTGGAGGTATTCAAAAGGCATTTGAACAATGTTCAGAGCAACCAGCTGTAGCTGAACCTGATTAATCAAATTAAGGAAATGGACAATGTTGATCAGTATAATAAATATAAATTTTCAGTGAATATATTGAACTTCTGAAAAAGCATAGCACAGTATAGCCATATATAACATTTCCAAAGTGTTGTTTCTATTCCAAGTCAGTCTGATATATTTTCTTGTCTGAGACCTATGGGATGCATAGCAATGTTACAAGAAGTTTATATTCTCTGATATGCTGTAGGCTGAATTTTTTGTTTGTTTTTGAATTATAAAGGTTAAAGATTTCTGATTTTATAAAAACAAATAAGGGGGGGACTAAGTTATGAAGAAAAAATTCAAAGTGTTCACCTATCTTTCATAGATGCTAAAATTGAGACGCTAAAAGTGGCTTCTTTTGAAAAGCCAATGAATTTTTTATAGTTTACTTCATATCCAGCTTCATTTCAATAATGAAGCTGTTTATTCTCTCTGGAGAGGCTGTAATAGACCACTAAACCATGTTTTTCTCTATTATCAAGTTTGTGCTTGTAATGAGAGAAAGTTTTGGTTGGGGTTATAAAGTTTGCTTACAAAAAAGGCTATTCATAGAATATACTACTCATTCCTGGATGTTAAATGTAGTTTCCAAGAATCCTAGCTGCAGTAGAAATTTTAAAAGCTGATGCCTGATCTAGTTTGTGAAGCAGTATAGTTGTATTTATCCAATTGTTCCTTCCCCTTACAACGTGGCATTATAGAAACTCACCTCCAGTACTGGCCTCTATTAAAGAGTTAACCCATAATCCAGGGTTACTGCCAGTGGAATATTTAGTTGACTAATACATTTCCATGAAAGCCAAAATCAGAAGAAAACAACAAAGAAAACATACATCCTTTTCTTCTTAACCTTCAGGTATTACTTGTTATTTTCCAATGGTCTATTTTAGAAAGAGACAAGTAGGGGTCTAGCAGAGATATAATTTAATTTTCATTTAGAAATGGGTTTTGGAGCAGACCTCTTTGCTGTCCTCAGCATGCTCTTGGAATGGAACTTATTGAGAAGACAAATCCAAGTGTTTGCCTGGCACCCGGGCAGCTGATGGATGTACAATTCAAAGTGAATTTGTTTTGAAATACCTAATGTGTATGTCACATCCTCAGTACCGGCTGTTTCACTCTGCAAGCCCAGTCCTATTTATCTGCATTACTTTCTACTGTGGACATATTCAGCGATTCCCGTTCAGTTTGGGCACACAGTTACTGTACATGTGCAACACAGATGGCAAATGAATATGAACAAATTACTCCACATTGTTAAACATGTCAGACTTATTATGGATACCTACAGAATGTTCAGTAGGGCTGATCTGCCTGTTCTTAATGGATGCTTCTATGGGTATTGAACAACTGTCCAAACACACACAGCCTTTACTCCAGCTGGGATGGGTGGAGTTCTAGTTAAGCAGTCAAAGTGTTTAGCTTTTAGCAAGAGACTTTCTTATCAGAGAAATGGAAATGTATAAATAAAACTCTGTGAAAACCGTTGTAGAGGTTTTTGTCCCAGTTGGCAACTAATCACCATGCAGTCGATTGCTCGCTTTCCCCCACAGTGGGATAGGGGAGAGAATCAGAAGAGTAAAAGAGAAAAAACTCCTGGGTTGAGATAAAGACAGTGTAGTAGGTAAATCAAAAGCAAAAGCCATGGACACAAGCAAAACAAAACTAGGAATTAATTCACTACTTCCCACTGGCAGGCAGGTGTTCAGCCATCTCCAGTAATCCAGAACTCCACCACATTTAATAATGACTAGGGAAGACAAATGCCATTGCTCCAAACATCTCCCTCTTCCTTCTTCTTCCCCCAGCTTTATATGCAGAGTGTGACGTCATATGATAGGGGATATCTCTTTGGTCAGTTGTGGTCAGCTGTCCTGGCTATGTCCCCTCCAGAAATTCTTATGCACTCCCAGCCTCCGGGGTGGTAGGGTGGCATAAGAGGCAGAAAAGGCCTTGATGCTGTGTAATCACTTCTCAGCAGCAACCAGAAAATCCTGTATGATCAACACTGTTTTCAACACAAATCCAAAACATAGCCCCAGAGCAGCTACTATGAAGAAAATTAACTCTACCCCAACCCAAACCTAGCACAACTGTTCCTGGAAAACAATGATACAGCCTTAAACAGAAGCCACAAAATGACGTCTCTTCAGATATTTACTCTTTCCTGCACATGAGAATAGAAAGTAAATCTTGTAATAATGTGAACGGTATCACCTTCCTAGCAGCCTCTGCATACTATAAATAATCGTCATTAAATCTAACACTAATGTAATATTTAACTGGAGCTCTTATCGGTACACGAAAAACCCAAACATAGTTGGAAAGAGTTTTCACCCTGACCCTTACTTCTGGAAACTTTTCCAGGTAATTACACCAACTCATTCACTGCCCTTTATCAATAAATTTTGGGCTTATGTCTACTGAATGTGAATTTTTATATTTACATTTACATTTTTTCAATTTTAGAAGAACATAATGGCACTTTTTAACCTATTTAGTTAATATATCCCTTAATAGATTAAGTAGCTAAAACCAGAATTTTGAAAAAATCTTAAAAGGCAAAAAACTTTGCTTTCTTCTGCTATTATAGCCAAAGACAATAATTGATTTAGGTAAAAGTATTTTAATTATTCTGGAACTCATAGGCATAAAAAAATCACATTAAAAAGTGTTCACTGAGATTACGGAGAAGTTCTTAGCTCATTAAAGATGTAATTTAATTTTACTGAGACACATTTTCCATGTATATCACAAAGATAGTTTTTCTTCATCTTTCAGACTGTATTTTCTCTTTTGAGGGGATTTTTAACCGTGACATGTCAGCTTTAACAGTCTAGGACTTAAAAGGCAGGAAATTTGGTAATATAAATTTGGTAATTTATGTTAGTAGTTTGAACTGAACCACAGTTTGGTAGTGCAGTTCACAGCATAATTACCTGACATTCTCTAATTTGCTTTGACCTTCTTAGGGAAATTGGTACACAACCTCATGAGGGCAAAGGTTTTTTCCTTAAATGAGAATATTATTTCCTACATGAAAGGAAGCCATAAGAGTTTCAGTTCTATAGACATGAAGTGTGGGTCTGAAGACCACCAGGTTATTGCTGACTTGTTTTTGGTTTGTATTATTTTGGTTGGTTTCCCCTACTCCATCCCCCATAGTACAGATATAGTCGAATAGCTCATAAAAGACACACGATGGAGATTGAAATTTATTTCATGATGGATTTTCAGAGAGATCATAAAAGGGAAATTAAAGTCCTATAAAAGACCAAAGACATTAAGATATTATTAGTTAAAAGGGGAGAGAGAGTAACAGAAAGGGAATGAGCCAGCATTATGAAGTCTGTATATAACTAACAGGTTCTCTCTAATTCCTACTCAACTCATAACATCAGAGTAAGAAACTTGCAAATACTTATGAGAGGACTTGTTGCAGCTGGGATTTGAGAAGGCTTTTCAAGAAAAATCCTGTTGCAAACTCTAGAAAGCAAAGGGAAAAAACTCCCTCAAACTGAATATGTTTTTACTGAGTCTTCCCCTATGAATTAGTCACTCACATTTCAGTTGGGTTTTGGGAGATTCCACCAACCAAAGCACTATAATTTGTGTGAAAAGGACAAATAATACGTTTGCTAGGTTCACTTTTTCCTCCTCTATCCATGGCCATTGTGACAAAGTCACCATCAATCTGAATCCTGTCTTACACTTTACCGTTTAAAATCTTCTTAAAATAAACTGTCTTTTTGCACATAGCCCTGTAAGTTGATGGCCCATTTAATATAACTTTGTTTTTCTGTGAACAATCAAATACATTAAAAGTCATAGAACAGGAACATAAAATCATCAATTTGGAAAACACCTCCAAGATTGCCAAAGCCAATATTTGACCAAATGCCACCACATCCACTGAACCATAACGAGGAATAGCTAACATAAACCAGTTAAAATATAAATATAACAAACAGTGATAAAAAAAGAAAATGGTATTCCTCTCTATAAATAAAATTTCCAAGACTTTTACCTAGAAATTAATTAGACATCATTTAAAATTTAAATACTTCTGAAAGCATTTCCTGTTTCCTATGTGAAGTGGAAGTGAATTTTTAAAGTTATGTTCTCTTTTTATTTATCATTTTATCTAACTTGACAAAATGAAAGTTAACTGTTAATTTAAAGCCATTATAAAATTATGCTATAGGAATTATTTCTGATTTACAGCTTTTCGTAGACAGAATGAGGTTGCTCTAGAAATGACCTTAAAGGCAAAACTTGTATATTTTACCTGTTTATCACAATGGCAAGATTCCATCACAACAAAATCCATCTGGTCAACTTTCACCATTAACAGTTCCAAAGAACCAAACCCAAACAAGAGCCAAACAAAACCCAAACAAAACCAACCAGACAAAACAACAACATCAACAACAACGAAACACAACCCAAACCCCCCAAAGCTCTTTGTGGCTTAAGTTGAGATGTCAGGGTTTACAACATTTTGGTTGTAATGATCTGTGGCTTCTAACATCCTATGATTAATATACCTAGCAGAGGAGTCTCACACAACCTCAGCTTGTAGAAATTACTTCATTAAAGTAAACACTTTGGAATTCACACAAAGGTTAGCAGTTTAATAGTTAGAATTTTATTTCCTTCAGAATTTTTTTTCTCTGAAAGGAAGGAATTTTATTTTATCTGCTACAAAGATTTTGGGATTGTATCATCCTTTCTACATTTTTTAAGTGTAAAATGGATTAAATTGTCATAATTGTTAAGCAAATGCCAAATAAACCTTACAGCTACAGAATAACATACACAAATGTCATCTTACATTAACGATGACTTTTGATTCCTCCAAGTCACAAATACTTTATCTGTGACTCTCTAAACATCACTTTTTCACTATTTTTTTTTTGTTGTTGTTCTCACACATCTCCATTTTCAAAAGAAAACAATTCATTTCAATCCACATTACCATCATGTTGCTATGGTTTTTTATAACCATTTTCATAAATTACATTTCTATGATGTTATTCCTCCCAATGTGCAGCTTGTAATTATTCCTTCAGTGTTTTTTTAAAATAGTGTTTAAGTAGAAGTCTTAGTTACTCTGTGAATGTTTGACCCTGTATTTAGGCTTGATTTAAAAATGGTAGAGGATGGAGAATTAATTATGGATTACAGAGCGAAGGCAGTGGGAAGACAGCCTTACTCTGCATTGAGCCACAGTGCATTTTCTACAATCCAGTCTGGTTTGGTATCTAACTAGGGCTTGAAATGAATGTGAGAGGTCAATAACAGACACAGGTTCTCCCAAAAATGCTATGAGACTGAAAATAAATACAAAACAGGTACGTTACAGCAAAACCTGCAAGGATCCTCACTGAATTTGAGATCTTAAGAAATAATACTTTATTATTCTTGCACATCAGTTATGCACATTCTTAGAAACTTTGCTTATCTTTGCTTCATGTCTTTGACTCCAAGAATCAGACATCCCACCAGTGTAACTTTGTACTTAATGTACTACTTGGCATACAAATGTCAATCTTATGAAGATTAAATCTCCATGTGAAGATGAGATATTGCTCATTACTGAAAGCAGCTGAAGACTTAAAACACTTTCCAGTTCTTCATGACATCAAGACTTTATATTGTGAAGAACTTTCAGGATATAGAAAGAAGATAATCTGAAAGGTAAATATTCTAAGTCTTCTAGTTTGTGTGAGGAGTGCACTTATATCTGCTATTTTTAATAGCAACTGCTATTATCAATCTAAATGAGCAATCTAAAACTGCTAAATTAATTTGGTAGTAAATGGATTACTTAATAGCTATTTTCATAGTGTCAGAGCACTGTCATCAGTCAATAATGAGTTTCTGCGTGAAAACTATGGATAAAAGCAAAACCAGTATGTGTGAGCTGACATCTTAAGTACCTAATGTTAATTGTCCTTTAAAAATAATACCGTTATCAGCAGCTCACAAAAGCAAAGTAATAGATGCCTTTAATAGCACATGGGCATTTAAAGCAGTGGATGTTTTACTGCTTCTGTAGTTATATAACAAATGACATTTTTAATTCACTCAAAAATTAAGCAAGGTTTGTTCTGGTCTTCTTGGAACTGGTGAATAACATATGCGTATATATGTGTTGGGAAAGAACAGTATTAAGTATACTGTCTATATTAAAGTATACTGGCTATGTTGCGATTTTAACACATATCTTTTAGCCATCCAAATTTTTATTCATGGTCTAGTTACATATTGAATTATGAAGCAAAGATATATATTTAATATTTAAAAAAAAAATCAAATTATAGGTCATTATGAACAAATGTCACATGCTGGGGTAGCAGTATTCCTCTGGCTACCTATGTTTTATAGATATACCTACCAGGAGATAGTTGCACTCTGCGCCTAGTAAATAGAAAAAGTAAGTACTTTTAGTGTGAAAATCTGTTCAACTTCCTATTTGAAATAGATCATATTCATTGTTGCCTTGAAGGAACTATTTCTCTTCATTATGCAAAACACAATCTACCTGTAATTGAAGCAATCTCTTCCCTAAAAATTATTTTAACTTGTAAAGTAAAGTGATTTGTGTTTTATATCCAAAGCCATTGTTTATCATGTCGTTTATTATACTTCTGAGAAATTCCACGGTGGTATGCTGTTGCCTAATGTATCAGAACCTGACTAAAGTGAACTAAACAGAAGTGAGGCTAAGATTTGTTTCAATGTGGTTGTGGGGTTTTGTTGTTTAGGATTTTTTTTTCTTTTTAATTTAGAGTTACAGATTTTCTAACCTAAGCTCTTAGCTTTCTGTAAGGAAAACAGGTGATTCCATTCTAAAGTTGGTAAGATAAAAAGAATTAAATAAAGTACACAAATTATTATTCTCCTCTAATAGAGGAAGACTAAGAAAGTAGCTGACACTAGATGCTTTCATTTTAAAGTAGCTAAAATTAGATAAATTGAATCTGCTCTGGTAGGGGCTAAATCCGCAGAATTAAGTCAGTGCCATTTCAAATATGAAAATGAAATTTTAGAAAATACAGGAATTGTCTCTCAAATCTCTGTATTATGTGGGATTTAAGTGGATTCTTTTGCCATTTAAAAAATATTATATGCGTATATCTGTATATTATACACACATATACATACACAGACATCTATATACATAAGTATATATGTATAATTAATCTCTCTATAGATACACGTATCATATATATGTGTAACTTATACACANAGTACTTTCTCAACCAGTGTCTGGACTTTTATGGAATTCTTTTCTGATTTGAGTAGTTTTCTCTGAATTTATCAAGCAAGATAATTCATGAATGATGTTCTTCAAATAATTAATGCTCCAGATGCTAGAGGAATATGTATGATATTTTCTGCCTCAGCCGTATGGAAAACTAGGACTCATTTTTTGAATTTCACCAGAATATTTTCAACCCGGGACCCCAGAGAATAGGAAATGTTGCATAATGGAGGATAGGCTTCATTGAAGCACAAAGTAGCTTTTTTCCTTAGGATAGCTTTCCCTGGAGACATAGCCCTAGTGTGTCTAGAGTCTCCTTAAACCCTCTCCGTACATTTCTCTAACTTCCACAAAAGCAGAAAAAAAATAATTTGCAAAATTCTAATATAGCACTGATATGTTTAATGAACTGATTTGTTTAATGAGATGGGATAGTTCAAGATTGCTAGTTTCAATTGTTATATGAAGTAAAATTGACATAGACATATGCTTTAGCTCATTTGTTAGTTTCTACTTTTTATTATAAGAACTTTAATATTTGACTTGATAGAAAAATTCTGCAAAGCCTCAGCATTTTGGCAGTGGTAATAAAAGCCTTTTACCCAAGCTCTCTTTTTTGGTAAAGAAATAATTAATTTTCCTTATTCTTAAATATAGTTGCAAAACCAAAAATTTGTGTTTTTCATATGAAAAGTAGACATATAAAAAATTAATCAGTTTCATCAAGGAGATTTTCATGTCATTTGGGTATTTTTTCAAGGCTTTGCTCCCGGACTGGAGCACGCAAGAGGCAGGATGTTGCCTAAATCAGCCAAAGGACTGTACTAGAGTCTGGAACATCATTTTCTATGTAAGTTCAGTCTCAAGACCATATTAGTCCATGCAGAAGAGCGGTCTTCAGTCCTTCAGCCTGAAGTGTACATTGTACTTTCATTCTGGCATTTCAGACAAGCTCATTTAAACAAATAAAAGCAAAACTTTTTCCTTATCTAGCCTTGTAGTTGTTCACTACTAGGCAATTTCACATATAACTACCAAGCAGCAATCAGAAGAATAATTTTGTTTTATTAGAAAGTGCTCTTGACAGAATCAGAATCTCGATGTGGCTTGCAGAGATGCATAACTATGTTTTTGAAAGGAATTTTACTGTAAATTTTGGCCTTTAGCTATCCTGCTGACAGTTCTATAGAACAGGACAGTTCTTTCTCAAAGATATTTTTTCCTCAAATAAAGGATAAAAGGTGTAATCTATCCTGTAATAATCTTCTTCTCAAATTCCAGATATGTTGCTCCTGGTTATACATAAGCTACAAAGACAGACTAACCACATACCCAAATACTTGACAAACATCTGTATCAAAGTTGCGTGAAAGAAGTACTTGAAAACTTTGATCTTCATTGAAGTGCTAAAAGCCAGTGTAGCCAATAGTCCCTAAAATGCCAGAAATTTCAACATCCTGAATAACATAACAATTACAGTAACTGATATACCTACAAGTGAACCAGTTATAGTCTAAATCATGATCAATGGGAACTGTTAACTCTTCTAGCTCTTGCAGATGTTGAATGGGGAATTAAAGCTTCAGAATTGCTGTTCACACAAAAGAAACCAAGTGAAACAGCTTTTTTATACCTGCACAGCAAAGAATAGCACAGCACATTTTCTGTTTAGTGCAGCAACTTATTCATAGCCCTCAGTGTCTTCTAAATGTCAAAACATAGCTTAAATTTTAATATTTAACAAAATAATATTTCAGTGATCTCACTGAATCATGAAAGTGTTATGAATCTTTTATAAAAGGTAATAAAAACCCCCCATTTCTCAGTCATTTCAAACCTTTTAATTTAAAGAGGTTAGGCATGCAAGGTAATGGATTTTTTCTATCTTCTGTTTGTTAAGTGAAGATTCAAATCCCAGCCACATTGATATTTACTGGTGAGGGAATGGTTAAGAACTACAGAATGAACTTCCTTAGCAATTAGGCGTTTACTGTTCCACTCCAAGTGCTATTAGGTTCATCTGATCTATTTGTGAAAACACATAATAGTAAGCACCTCATAAACAGTTGCAACACACTCTTTATTCTTGGTAATACAAAATAGAAGCCATGCAACTTGTATGAGACATCACTTAAGCATCTTCTGAAAGACATCTGGAAGCCTACAGTTAAGAGACTTAAGAACTCTGATGGCATGAAAAAGTCTTGACACAATTCAGTCTCTTCTTCCACTGCTTGCCTCCAAGAAAAGGCTGGTGTGACACATATTGAAATTTTACAAATCCAATATGTGAATAAATAAAATCTGGGCGATAAAAATCAACTCTCATTGTGTATACTGAAGAAAATATAGTATGATAATGTATTTTCTGATCTCAATATGAAATCTACAGAAAAGAGCAAAACAACCTCTACCCAGGATATTACTCTACTCAAAATATGGCCAACTCTACATGTAATACTTTCAGAGAGATAAAGTATATATTTTTCGGCTGATCATTTTTTGGACTGGAATTTCATTGGAATGATTTATTCTGATTTATATATTTTATGCTTCCAGAAAGATACTAGCAAGACACTACACCATTCACACATTCACCATTCACACATTTTAGGCACCTTAGGTAAGGACGTATGCCAGTCACCACCACCACCACTTTGTGCTATCCCTCCATTCCTCAGGGATTTCCCCTCCTGCCTTATTCATGTTAATCCTTTTGATTTCTTTTTACTTCAGCTAGTGATTTATCTACTTGATTTTTTAAAAATGTGTCTCCTTTGATGCTGCATTAATCACCATCCTTTTTATTTTTTTACTTTTTAAAAAATTTCCCTGTAAGGAAAAATGATACAAAAAGCCCAGCTGTTTATCAGTTTTGGTGGCAGCTGTCACAACCATGGGGCTATTGTATGTAGGCCCAGGGAATGACTGAGTGACCTATCCTCCAGAGGACATGATTAATCTCATCTTGACTTTTCATTATTTAAACTTTATCTATATTTTCAGCATAGGTGTTGTGTGGAATTCCTACTCTGCACGGGCTTTTTAATCCTCCACAGCATTGTGGATACTATTCATTCTAAAAAATAGTTAATCTTGTTTATAGTCTGTGTCCTTATCTTTTCCTTCTATCTCTTCTCCTATTTTTCATTGAGTCAGTTTTAAAGTATTCTCATGTTTGCACTGAAGGACTGGGCTGTTTTTGGTTGGGACAGAGTAAATTTTCTTCCTAGTAGCTGGTATAGGGCTATGTTTTGGACTTTTGTTGTGTTGATAATACAGATATGTTTTTGTCATTGGTGAGCAGTGCTCACACAGAGTCTCTCCTGCTTCTTATCCCAACCCACCAGCGAGGAGGCTGAGAGTGCACAAGAAGTTGGAAGGGGACACAGCTGGGACAGCTGATCCCAACTGACCAAAGGGATAGTCCATACCATATGACATCATGCTCTGCATGAGAAGGTGGGTGAAGAAGGAAGGGAAGGACATTCAGAGTGATGGCATTTGTCCTCCCAAGTAATCATTACATGCAATGGAGCCCTGCTTTCCTGGAGATGGCTGAGCACCTGCCTGCCCATGGGAAGCAGTGAATGAATTCCTTGTTTTGCTTCGCTTGAGTGCACAGCTTTTGATTTACCTATTAATCTCAACCTATTCATCTCAACCAATGAGTTTTCTCACTTTTCCCATTCTCTCCCCCATTCTAGTGCGGGAGGAGTGAGAGATGGTGCTTTGTTGCCAGCAGAGATTAAACCATGACAAGGACTTAACATATTTGCAATTACGATAAAGTATTAAATAATAAGGATTTTTTTTTATTATACAACATTAAACTGTAAGAAATTCTTTATCTTCACAGGCAGAAGAGTTAAAACTGGAGTATATTACCACTCATGTCTATGTCAGAGATACTGTTATAACAACTCTCAGAAGTTTTAATGCCTGCCTGAAATCATAAAACCTTCCTCTAATTCCCAAAAGAAGAAATGAATAGTAACATTCTCACAGTGTCTTGAAAAGAGTAAAATGAAGCCAAGCATAACCTAAAATGTAGTTCAAATCTGGGAAATAATAGTGATTTTGAATTTTCAGTGATTTCTTACACATTTTAAGGACTCCAAAAAAATTGCAGGCATTTCTTAGTGAGGAAACTCCATCCTGTTGAGAAAGGAAGCACAAAATACTTCTTCCTAATGAATGCATATTTATCAGTATAGATATCAGTAAAGATGCATATATATCAGTAAAGACTGAATTAACTTAGTATTTGTAGAGAAATTTTGAGATACTAAGAACTATATGAGACTAAAACGTTGTGTGTTATGCAGTAAACTGATCTTCATAATAATAACTCCAACCCCCTTCTAGCACTCTATTTGGTGAAAAACAGTGTTATCTTAATATAGTAGTGGTGTACTGTTGAATTTATCAACAATGTTGAAAGCAAAGGAGGATTTCATTGTGTGGCTCATCCTGCCACTAAACCTTTAAGCTGTCTGTTATAGATTCCTCTGTAAGACTATAACTTCATAATTTTTTAAGCAAAATAAGTTTATTTTAAAAGTGAGAAGCACTGTTTTAATCATTAACCATATGTATACATTTCAGGAAGGCTCAAAAATAAAGCTACAAGAAATGAGAAAAATCCAAAACCTTAGAGTTTCTTTTCTATTGTCAACCTTTTTCATTAGACCAATTTTTTGAATGTTTCTTCTAACGAGTATAATTCACAAACATATTGCTTCTGAAGAAGTTACAAACATATTGCTTCTGAACAATTTAATCTGTTGCCTGAATTATAAATCAGACATTGGCAGTCTGATAGGATTACAGGGATGATTAAGGGACATAGATAACTCCAATATAAGGAAAGAATGAGAGATCTGAGACTTTTTAGCTGGGAAAAGAGGAGGACCATGGGAAACCTCATCAATTTATCTAATTACCTGAAGGAAAGTGCAAAGGCAATAGAGCCAGGCTGTTTTCCGGAGTGCCCAGGGACCAAAGGCAACAAACAGAAAATGAAACACAGGCAGTTTCCTCCGAACATAAAGGTACTTTACTGTAAGGTTGACCAAGCACTGGGAGAGGTTGCCCAGAGATGTTGTGGAGTGTCTCTCCTCGGAGATATCCAAAAGCCATCTGGACATGGTCTAGGGCACCCTAACATGGTTCAGGGAATCCAGCTGTAGGTGGTTCTCTTTGAGCAGGGGGAGTTGGACTAGATGTGCTCCAAAGGTCTCTTACAACTTCAACCACTCTCTGAGTCTGTAATTCTGTGATTCTATTACTCTGTGATTCTGTGATGCTATGAACTGAAGTGGGCTCTGTCCATAAATAGGAAGTACTCCTGGAGTCAGACGAGTTTTAAACTTAACATATAGGTCTAAACTAAACATAAATTGTTTGTCTTTTTATTAGTTCCAGAAACCGAGTGGGCAGATGAGGCTACATGATGGTTCCATACCAGAACAAAATATGTGTGCACGCTATTCCCCACAAGAGTCTCCCTGAAAGAAACATTCAAATATGGACAAAGAAACACTCAAATATGGATTAATATGCTCCAGCAAGTTCCTCAGATGCCTGCCTAACTGGGAGACTTGCACGCAGACCTCCTTATGGAGAAAAAATGTCTCACAGTTTAGAAAAAGTCTGAAGGACTGGGAGGAACTGCCTCTCTTAGCAGCAAAAGATACCAAGGACCTGCCAGGTGCTATTGAGATCAGAATCCACACCCCATATTTCTTTTTCCTTTTTCTAAGATTATGTCATTCGTTTTAGCAGCAGTAAAATTGGCTCATTTTAACTTTGACTACCTGATTAAAACTTTACTGAAACATTATTATCATCTTCATAAATGTCAGAGATATTGCTTATGTCATAGAACTAAACACAGCCTCAACCCCATCCCCCTCCTGCCCTCTCAGTCTCTTATGCAACAGCTTTTGCTATAAGAAGGTTAATTTTAATGCCATCTCTGCTGGAACCATCTCCCTGCTGCTATGCTATAGCTTTAATTTAACATCCTCTTTAAATCAGTGGAGTGCTGGGGTATATGAGGGAAATCTGGTAGCACAAATTGTGTTCATCCTGTTCAAGAGATGAGTTCTTTCATCTGAGTTAACCAGGCTTAATTCAACATCTCTCTGATAAAGTCCCCTGCTGTCTGAGTGTGTATAGTGTGCTGGGGGAAGGCTTTTTAACTTTACATGACTGATATTTCAAAATAGACTTTTTCACCCTCTAGAATCAAAATGCATCAGCAGTCTCTGACCATTAAAATATAAATGATGAAAAGTGACAGTATTTAAAACATCTGTAGCTCAGTCCTGATGTGACACAAATGGTGCTAGTGACCTACAGTAATCTCAGATGTGTGCTGGTTTTCAAGAGGTTCTTTTCCAACATCACAGTATGAAGCCTTTCAAAGACAGACATAAATTTATCCTTTATTTAAACCAGCAACTCAGAGGGACAGAACAGTATTCTTTCTCTCTTTTTTTTTTTTTTGTCTGAAATA
>VWZT01011774.1:384545-400503 GCA_013397055.1 Pachycephala philippinensis
TGTCTGAAATATATTAGACAAAAATAGATTTTTGGGGAACCAAATTTCTATTTACAAACTTAAAAGAAGAAGCCAATACAACTAATGCTCCAGTAAACTTCTTGAAATAATTTAGTGGCTATTGAAACACTGGTCTCTGAATAGAATGTTCTAAACAGAGAGATGAATGACTAAATGTGTGTCTGGGGAAATACAGAGGAATATACTGATATAGACCTAGGCTGTAAAATAAGCACAATTCCTCTATAGTACTTCAAGGGACTAGCTTGCTGTCTGAAATGCTAGATTGAGTTACTATCTTTCATATTAATTCAGGAAAAAAATCCCAACAAAATCATATTTGCAATGGATGATATTGAGTTACTAATGCAAAACAGGCAGTCAAGGGCAGAAAAGAGTTCAGCTGCACCATCTTTGACTCTTACTGTTCTAACTAAACAAGTGCATCATGCATAAAGGTCTGTAAGCAGACCTAAGAAAATACTTTTATTCTCAGCATTTAGTTTATCTCTAATTTCAGAGCAATCTCTAACTTGACCAGTTTTCCTCTTATTTACTAATTTATTATTATCATTATTTTGCAATTCATGATGACAAAAATCAACAAAGGAAAATCCTAGCTATATTTCAAGACTAGTGACATTTTTTTCCCCAATGGTTTTGCAGTTGTTACTTGCAATACACTACACTTAAAATAAAGATTTTTTTTATTATTATTTCAAATCTCACTGTTTTTTTTAAGCACTACCCTTAGAAGAGGTAGTACTTTGGATAATAGGTAAAAAGTTCTTTTGTTCTTGTAATACAAAGGACTGTAGTGCTTTTGTGGTTGTTATAAATTTAAGTGATGTCTGAACAACTATTTGTTCAAAGACTTTTTAACTTAAGCTTCTTGAATAGCCTTTTGCACAGTCTTTCTCCAGACATCTGAAGGGGAAATTCAATCGGCAACTGCTCAGCAATAGTGATTTGTGACCAGGGAATGATCTAGCATGAAGAGCAAGAAGGCCCAACTGCAGAAGGAGTAAATTGACTGGAGACAGGAACGCTGGAGACAGAAAGATGGTGTATAAGGGAATATTTCCCTTGGTGACAAGATAAGGAACATCCACAGCATTATATTGTAATATAGCAATATATAGCAATGTCTAACGTCATATTTGGGCAGCAGACTTTGTCTAGGGGATGGACCCAAAGCCAAAGGTTTCTCTGTGATGCTCACAGGATTTGTGCTGGTGCAAGTGTGTACAGAGATTCAGCTGATGACAAATCTTTGTAGACTCCTTGAAGAACCACTTATGGTGGTAGGACTGTTAAATGCATTGTTTATTAATGATTAAAAAAAAAAAATTATCACAAGTGTGTATTTAATTACCCTCAAGGATTACCATAAAAAAATCCCTGATATTTCAAATTGTCTTCTCATTTTGATGAGGTAAACAAAAATAATAGGGTTTTTTTAGTGCTTTTCTAAGGTTTCTGGCTTTGATGCATAAATATATGTCTGAATTTTTTTACTACTTTTTTTTAAACTTCTTTCCTAGGTTGATAGAGAGATAGGCAAAATGCAACTGTTGCATTACATTAGCTGTTTGACCACTCCCAAACACATATTTGTTTTAATAATTTGCTTCACCTGAGAAATTAAAAATCCCAGGATTCTGTGCCTGTTTAGGATGTGAGGTATAGATCTAAATTCCCTCATATGAGAGGCTGGAAATATTGATGTCTCAAGACATTTTGGTGTGTATGTGTGTGGGGGAAGAGTAAAGTTGGGCCTTGCCCTTATGAGGAAGTGCCCTGCTCCACACCCCCACCCCTAGAGCCTGTATCCCAGCCTGGGAGTAGTTGCCAATTCCTGTCACATCAGAGGCAATTCTCCACACCTGCCCCTGGAGCCCCTAACCCAGCTCCTGGGTGGCCAAATGACTGGGAATTCCACCAGGGGAGGGGCCAGGAAGGCTGAGGGGTATTTAAAACTGAACACGAGGTAAATAGGTGTCTTGACCCTACCTTCTCTTGTAATTCACTATCAGCTGAATACTGCTGGAACCCAGGAGCTGGTAGCTATGTGTGTCCTTTTCTATATCTTTTGTGTCTCTCTTTCTTTCTCTAATTTCCTTTTCTCAGAATTTCTGAATGACTTAAAATTGAAAGGGTTTAGAGTTTGCTAAGTTGAATGGGACAAAGTAATGCTTTAAGAAGTGTTCTGTGTTGATTGAGTATTGCAGTAACCCTTTTGCCAAAGTTCTCTTTTTTTCTAAAGTTGTCAGTAAAGCTTTTCTTGTTGTTTTGACCTTTTGAGAATATCTTGTTTGTATTTCTCCCATGCATGTAACTTGGAATACATGATCAACCATAAGCCCTTTTAAAAGTCTTGTTAAACAAGTTTTTTGGGGCCTTACATCTCACCTTGATAAAAGGATGCATTTTTAATTGGTTTTGAGGAGCAATATTGAAGACAGAGAATCTGCAGCCTATGAGGAAGGAGCTTATTCATATGTCTTCATTGAATGGTCAGTGGTATAGAGTGGTATAGAGTCATTTCTTATAGAGTGTTTCACTTGGCAGAATGCATTCTATTTTTTCATGTTCACTACACTCTCACTATAATCTGTAAGAAAAGCTGACATGAATTATCAAGGCAATTTATTGTAAAAATGAGCCAGAAAGAGCAAACCACTGCCCCTGGCAGAATGAGTTACTGTCTCTTTGACAGAGCAGAGTTTCTTTTGAATTCACCCTACTATCAGTTGTGAAGATATTCTCCAATAAGCTTCACAGTCTCTTTCCTGCCTCTGCTTCTCCCTATCCTCTATTTCCTCTCTCTTGCCTCTTTCCTAATTTCCTTTTTCTTCTCCTTTCTTTCTCCTTAGCCTCAAATCTGTCCAAAATTAGGTTTCATTTAATGAAACAAGGCACTTAAGATGCCTAAGCTAACAGTCAATGAATCTTCTCACCCATTTCAATTTCTTTCTTCCTATGCCAGAAAAGAATATATGCTTGTCACAGGACTGTGAAAATTACTTGTTCAGGTAAGAGAAAGAAAAGCTCTTAAAAATGAATGTTCCATTTAAACTCTTAATTTTCAGAATACTTAACTTTTTCTGTTTGTTAGTATATATTTTCAATAACTTCATCTTGGATTGGTTGCCTTAAAAAAAAAAACAAACAAAAAAACAGGAGGAGGAGAGGAAGGTGAATCTTACAGGTGACTTGTATTTAAACATCTCCAAGGAATATATACATTTTAAAAAAGCAGTAATTTGTTACAAAAACTGCACTCATCTAATGAAGTAGATTTTTCATATGTTCTAAAATATGTTTTTGCCTCTAAAAATAAAGCAGTTGCCAGCAAATCAAGATGTATACATTTATATCGTAACATTCAGATTTCAAGAAATCTGACTTTCTACAACTGCACTTGCACTTAGGAAAAAAGTAACTACTGTGTGTTTATGGGACCAGACAAGTATATACATCATCCTAAAAGGTGTGCTCATGTAAAGAAATCATACCTGGCCCTGAAATATTAATTTTTCCTCTATCTTTTCTGATTTAAGTAACTTTATTTTTTATTTTTTTTTCGGGCTGTGGCCAGATGCTTTTCTTAGATGCTTACTTCTGTTCTGGCATTATATGGAGAACCTAGAGAGTGTATTCACACAGCTTATAGGCATAGAAACATGTTAGGTGTCTAGATTTCTCAAAAAGTTTTTCAACCCTAGTTAATGTTTCTACGGCCTACAGTTAACTGAATGCTTATACAAATTCTAGAGTCATCAGATACCCACAACATGTTTTGCAGTTACCTAATTCCTTTTTAAAATGTGTTCTTGTAATTCATTATTATATTTTTTCCCTTTTGCCAAATGCTTAGGGATGGGAGGTTGTTTCTTGGGAAAGACCTCCAAATATGAAGGCTTTACAGGTCAATATTCAATTCTGTTTGACTCTGAAGGTAAGTTCAAATGGAAACTTGTACCATGGAAATTAACTCTGACATAGAAGGAGCAGTCAGGACTAGATGTAAAATGATTATTATAAATATGACAATGGCAAGAATAACTTAGGTAAGATGCACGTGCAATTAAGTTCAAAAAATCACATATATGTGAAATGCTACACATTTCACATAGCTACCTAATTTGTAGTTATGCCATGCTTTCTGTTCTCAAGTATCTTGGCTGAATAAAAGCAAAAATCTGAACACAAAACTGGAGCAACCTTACTTAGACTTTAAATCGAGCACTGGGTTTCCAGGGAATTGTATAGAGACCGTCCAACCTCTATTTCATATTTTTTTCTTTGGCTTCTCTTTCATAGACAGAAATCCATTAGGGACTTCACTACATGCAGAAGAAGCTGTATTTTAAAAAGGCATAGTTCACCCCTGATGCTGATACTTTGAATTTTAGTTCTGTGAGAACTCTCAGATGGCCACACTCTGCTCCCAGTGATTCACATTACTTGAATTTTTCATACTGTTCATCAGTTTTGTCTTACTGCACCTCAGCTTCGTTTGTTGTTGTGCTCTCATTGCATACTATGAGAAGTATCTGTAAAAGGAACTTGGAACTGAACTGAACAGAAGGATGTAGCTAGGTGCCATATGCCTGGGGACAGAGAACTGTTAGTTGTCTGAAACTGCTTCTACAGCTTATTTAAGTGTCTAGACTTGTTGTAATGGGACTAATGGTAGACTGATGAGGGAAATGTCTGGTACTTATTCACAGGGGGATTTTGATGGCCAGTCTGTACACAGCTGGTGTATCTGAGCTGTGTGTAAAAGTTGGAACACTATGTCCATTGTGTGGACAAAAGGTCTGTATATGTATACATATGCAAAGCCAACAACTGTTAGTGCATTTGATGTTTTAAAGGTTAAATAATCAGAATGATCTGATTCAGAAAAACTTCCCTAAAAGTTAGGGAGTATTCTAGTATTTAGAATCTAGTATTTACCCTTTATCTCTGCTTATTATGTTCACCTTTCAATATTCCTTTGTGTCCTAAGACTGACAGCACCATCTTCCTCAAGAAAGTGTCTTCAGCAATTACAGCAAGCTTCTAGCACCCTGTGGCTCTCACTGCAAGGTAGAAGATGACAGTGGTGGGAATTTCTTGTCCTCTCTGTTGGGGTCCTACGTGAAATTCAGTGAATGTGTTTGCCACCCTGGAGGCTCCTTCTGTTGGTCCCTACCTGGATGGCTGCACTTTCCAAATCAGTAGCAGAACCCACCGAGAAGTGACAGTCATGTGAGTGTGGAGAAGTTCTCCAATTCATAGCAGGAGATACAGTGAAAAGTAATTCAGGTTTTGTTCATTTTTTTCCTCATGCATCCATCCGGGTTAATAAATAACTAATTAAACTCAGGTTTGAAGCTGCAGTGATCTTTGAAGTTCTTATATTCCCTGAACCTTGAATCTATAGGGCATAGATAGCTTCAACATGATCAATGTTTTACAGCCTCCGTCAAAGGTACTCAAAACACGTACCTGTCTAACATATAGAAGTTCCCAGAAGGTTTAGAAGGAATAGCTCCTAATTTCTGAATATGTCTGGAATTTGTGTGCCTTGAGAGATGTTACAGAATCTGCTCAAACTTGAGGAGTTTTTCCTTATCTAGATGAATGTTACAACCCAATGGGAAAGAAACAGGGAAAGATAGGGAAGTCAAAGTTTGTCCTGACACAGAGTGCTTTTTTTGGTGTTTTGTTTTCTGAAACTGGGTATTTTGAGAGATATAAACAAAAGGTAATAGATGAAGGGTTTTGATTTGATGCTACAATCCAAAAAATGCATCTGAATAATGTTTTCAGTGAACAAGTTTCTTGTTTGTATGAAGTCTCAACAATCAAGGTTTTACCTCCAAGCAGTTTTTATTTTTTAGCTAACATACATGTCTCTAGAACTCTGTTTAGAGTTATCTATATGTTGATAGCAATTATTTCAGTAAATTCTGTAACACTAAATAAAGTTTTCTTCTTCAATTACTGGGGTGTTTTTATAGTTAGATAGTTTGAGTATAATTTTATTTGCTTTCTAATTTCAAATGTGTACTGAACATAGGTAGTAGTCTGATTTACTTACACTCTTCACTAAAAGTACTTCATTTGTCTTATTGAAATTATCTTTTTAAAACCTGAAAAAATAATTCATCCATAGCTTAAAAAAACCCCAGCCTTAAAAAAACCCTGAAAGACTACACGGGTTTTTCTTTTTTTGAGGGTTTTTGTTCATCAGCATCCACCACTTTGTTCTTTCTCTTACTGGTGGAGACACCTGAATGAATTTTTGGATCTAGCTTTGAGTATAGTCCATTGTCTATTTCTCAGACGCAATTAATTTTTGTCATCTAGTGTGAGTTCATACACTGAGAAGAAACCATCATGAATGAAAACAAAGTCACAAGCATAATACTGGGCACTTACTGTTCTCCTTAAAGGCCTTCTTTTCTGTGTTCTTTCTCTGACTAGATTTCTGTTCTCTCCCCAGATTTGAAAAATATATAGGTAAGTGTCATTATGCTATGTACTTTAATAGGTTGCCTCTTTGTTGTGGATGGAGCGACCCACTTCACTTGTAACAGGGAAGTTACAAAATGTTTATTAATATAAACCAGCAATTTAACAAAGGTTACTAGAAAATATGGCAGTGACTTAACAAGAGTAGATGGCCAGGCACACTAGATTATATTTACTGCATAGAGGACAGGGTCAGACAAAACTGTGAGGGACACCCTCCTGTTGAGACATGAGGTTCAGAAAGGCATCCCTTACACCTCAGAGGGGAGTTTGCATGTGTCTGGATCCATACTTAGTCCCAGACTTGTTCAACTCTTTATGTCATAGTCAATCCTTTTAGCTAAGGTTTCAAAATTTGAGTGCACTCATTCCAATTCACTTACTTAGTATGCCCTCCTCAAGGGGAGATCCTGATGTGCAGCCCACTTCTGTGACAGAGACTCAACAGGCCCTGGCCTGTCCACTATTTATGGAGTTAGATAATTAACTTATGGTCATGTTTGCATGTTGACTACAGTTATTAGTTTATTCCATACTTGTCTTGAATCAGCCCTTGACCAGCACTCTGGTTGGCTATTGCTTTATCTGTCTCACGCAGATCTACTTGGAGTCGTATGCGACTACTCTGACCATGTGCACCCAATTACAACTGCTGCTGGTGGTCACTTGAGCAGCGTTATGGGAAATAAAGATGAGGCTGGGGTGGAGGTACACCATCCAGTTCATAACAACAAAAAAGGACAGATATTTATATCTCACTAAATCTTCTCTTTAAGTGAATGTTCAATAATTTGTGGCAACTGAGCATGTCTCAAAAGACCACCTTGGTGTTGCAGGACAATGAAGATGGGTCAAAATGGCACAGAGCATTTCAATATGTATTTCTTTACTTCTCTAATTAATATCTGACCCACCAAAGGTCTCTGCCATAAAATAATACTTTTCCAGACTTGTAACTACTCTAGTAAGAACTGAGGAGGTGAACAGGGCTGAAATAATAACCAACATATAATAATTTTACCTAATGAGGGCTTATGTACAGAATGCGAATGAAAAAAGTTGTCAAAGCCATAGGTTACTCACCTTCTCTATTATACTGTTAGACATTCACATATTGCTGATGGATAAAGTGTTCTTTCTCACCATTTTTTTTTTTTTCTTTTTAAATGAGTGGGTTACAAATCTGAAGAAATAATTTGAAGCTACTTTGTTGGACAAGAATCCAGCAGGTTTCAAATAAAATATAACCAGGATAGATCTAGCTGTATAGTGCTATTTAGAGTTATTATACAGTAATATAGTGAAATGAAATAGTATTTTCTGAATTGCAAATAAGTTTGAAAAAGTGAATAAAGAAACCATTTATTTTTGTTCTTTAAAGTGTCTCCATTAGATACAGTAAGACTATCAAGTAAATCATAAGGCACATATAAAAAAGTTGTGCTAGAAGTTATCAACATGAAAATATTGGTGTTATTGAGACAGTTTCTTCCAGACCTGCATGATTTTTCATTATAAGGGGTAATTAAAAGCATTAGTGTTCTAAAAATTCAGATGTATAAGATACCTTATCTCTTTCTATTGTAACTTGCCTCTAGAGAAAAACCAATGACATTATTTACCTGAATCATTAGTGTTAGCATAGATTTTCAAGTTAAATACCTTTTTTAAGGGAAAATGGCATTTCTGTATTTTTTTAATTCTAAAAGTTCATCAAAGCTATGTATATAGAAGCCAGATGCTGTTGTATTACATTGCACAGTTGATTACTGCTTAATTTAAATACAAAGTAATCTGTATCTATTTATTCATATTTTCAGCTGTCTGTTGGTCCAATGCTGTAAGATTTTCTAGAAATCGGACTATCAGTAAATTTTTCATGCTTTTGAAGTCCATGGAGAAACTCCGGTTGATTTAATTAGATTAAAAATTTCACACTACTTCTTGTTTTATCTTGAGATACTTCAGTGTCAATGTTAGTAAAACATAGGGGAGTCTCTGAACTGCATGATACAATTCAGGATTGTAATTTTTTTTCAGGAAAAAAGATGATAATGTTATATGAATTGGGAAAACACATTTTTCTGTGAGGTGGACCAAGTACTGGCACAGGACACTGAGAGAGATTGTTGAGTTTCCCTCCTTGGAGCTATTCAAAAGCTGTCTAGAAATGGTAATTTTTCACACCATGTGTAACACATGTTGTTAAATTAATAAAATGTTGGCATTAATAAAAATCAAATTGGTCCCTCTCAAGGGGCTAAGGTACTATCTACAATATTGGAAAGGTTGTGGCAGACTGGTGAAGTTCCCACCTGTCAGAAAAGGGGAAACGCAACGCCCAGTTTTTAAAAAGGTGAAAAAGGAAGACCTGGGGAACTACAGGCCAGTCAGTCTCACCTCTGTATCTGGAAAGATCATGAAACAGATCCTCTGGTTTACAGCATAGATGGATAAGGGAAGAGCAATGGACGCTGTCTACCTGGACTTGTACAAAACAATTGACACTGTCCCATAAGATGTTCAGGTCTCTGAACTGGAGAGACATGGACTTAGCAGAGGAACCACTCAGCAGACAAGGAATTGGCTGGGTGGTTGCTCTCAGAGTTATGGTCAATGGCTCTCTGTCTGAGTGGAGACCAGTGACGAGTGGTGTTCCTCAGGGATGAGCATGTCTCAAAAGACCACCTTGGTGTTGCAGGACAATGAAGATGGGTCAAAATGGCACAGAGTATTTCAATATGAATTTCTTCTTTAATTAATATCTGACCCACTAAAGGTCTCTGCCATAAAAGAATACTTCTCCAGACCTGTAACTACTCTAATGAGCATTGAAGAGGTGAACAGGGCTGAAATAATAATGAGCATATACTGCTGACACTTGCTATTGACCATCTCTGTCAGTGACATGAGCAGTGGGATTGAGTGCAGCCTCAGCAAGCTTGCCAGAGGCACCAGCCTGTGTGGTGCAGTCAACACACTAAAGGGAAGGGATGCCATCCAAAGGGACCTTGAGAGGTGGGCCTATGTAAACCTCACGAAGTTCAACAGGGCCAAGTGCATGGTCTGGCATCTGGTTCAGGGCAATCTCAAACCCTGGTATAGGCTGGGTGAAGAATCGATTGAAAGCAGCCCTGAGGAGAAGGACGTGGGGGTTGTGATGGATAAGAAGGTCAACATGACCCAGCAATATAGTTTTGCAGATGAAAAAACTGACCACATCACAGGCTTCATTGAAAGAAGCATGGCCAGCAGGTCAAGCAAGTTGACCTCTACTCTGTCCTTGTGAGACCCCTCCTGAAGTACTACTTCCAGCCCCAAAATAAGAAGAACTGTTGGACCAAGTCCAGAGGAGGGCCACTAGGTTGGTCACAGAGCTGGAGCACCTGTCCTGTGAAGATAGGCTGAGAGACTTGGGATTGTTCAGCCTGAAGAAGGCGCTGGGGAGACCTTCTAGCAACCTTCCAGTACCTAAAGGGAGCCTGCAGGTAATCTGAAGAGGGACTTTTGACAAGGGCATGAAGTGACAGGATGAGGAGGAATGCTTTTAAATGGAAAGACGTCAGGTTTACTTTAGTATTGGGAAGAAATTTTTTACTATCAGAGGGGTGAGGCACTGGAACAAGTTGCCCAGAGAGGCTGAGGATCTTCAAGCCCAGGTTGGATGGGGCTTTGAGTTACCTGGTCTAGCAGATGTCATCCCTGCCCATGACAGGGATGGGGTTGGAATAGGATGATCTTTAAGATCCCTTCCAAACATAATCATTTTATGAATATTGAGAAAAAGGTAATTTTGAAGGCCTTTGGAATGATCTATTGTATTAATAGAAAGAATGAAATATACTAAATATAGAAGAAATTATTTTTGGAAAAAAATACTGAAGATAATTCCAAAAATGCCTTGTTATAGTAAGCAACAACCTAAAGATAAAACAACAGTTTCTGAAAACCCCGTGTGTTTATTTTCATATTCGTCTGCCTGCAATGAAAGCAGTAAAAGTGGATTAAAGATGTAAAATAACTGTTTATTTTCAAGACTGTGGTGCAGTGAATTAAATATTGTGGCATTTGCCTTTCGTTTTAATGCATTTGTCACTGTCTTTGCCATTCTCTAATGCCTGCCTGAATCCTCAATGTTCCAGTGCATATGTAAATGCGTGTTTATGCTGTTTTGGAAGGACAATAAAGTGTTTCTCAGACCTGACCTGAGAATTAATTTATTTAATATGTATGAAGGTTTCACCTAAATTCTAGTCATGAAGATGTTTCATGTGAGGCTTTTTCTGTGATCATTTATCTAATCCATGACTATTTTTAATAAAAATTAAGAAGAAGATTTATTTTTCCTTTTGTTAAAATGCATTAGCAGTCAAGATACAGCAAAATATATGGCTGAGAGGTTTTTAATTTGTTTTAATCTGAGTAGTAGTAATTGAACATTTGAATGAATATTGAGGCTGTCATCTTAATTTTTTTCAGTGGCTTATGGAAACTGAATTGAAAATTTTCAGTTTAGTATTGATATTTGTTACAATTGAGTCTGAAGAAAAAGATAACAAAGAATAGAATTTAAAGTACTGATGGACACCATTAGTACTTTGACACCAGGGTCTACTGTTTTGTTACATTAATATTATGTAGTGTTAAAAGCATATTCTTGAAACTCATTCAGTTCAGCCAAAGGCTGAGTGACCTTTCACCATGGTATTCACCGCTCTAATTGTAATTGACAGAACAATTTCCCAGTGTCAGTTATGTCACAGAAGACTAGGTATAGGCTATTTGTTACTCAAAACATGATTGGAACACCTTTAATTGTAATTGGCAAGTCCACCTTACTAAAATCTATCCTGGTGAAATGGTTCTGGCAAACACATTTCTTATGATAGTGAGAAGCACTCACTATCATGCATAAGCGCCTGCAAATAAATTTTTAAAAATATTTCCTTAGATCCCATACATCATAAAGTATCTGGATATTACTGCAGCTTCAGGTCAAAAACTAGGTGGATCCAGATTCATTCAATTAGGAGCATTTTGCACTAACTTATGACAAGAGGGACAGCGTCTTTCTCTTTTGGATGCAAACTCCACTTACGTATTCTGATAAATGTAGATAGTTTTTAATGCAATAAAATTAATATTTCTTATGTTTCTGAAGTAATCTTTATATACTTAATTCAAAACCATGGCAGGATTAATAAGCATATTACTTTCAAAAAAAAAAACCTAAAGTATCTTTTTTGAAAATACAGTTCTCCCCTTTATTAAAATTTTTCAGAATTCTGGTCCCATGATTGTGGTACATGTGTAAGACCTAATTGACAGTGAGAAGACTAAATATCTTCCAGAAGTCAGTCTGGGATTGGTTCTGTTGGGGAGCTTGTCTACAGTCTCTCTTGGGGTCGGGCATAGGTCTCTGTAGAGATAAGCTCATCAAGATTCCCTCAGTGCCAAACAACTGGGTGCCACTTGTTGCAGTGACTTGCAGCCTCTCCCTCTCTAAGGTTCTCTGGACAGTTCATTTACCTTTAAATTACTTCCCTGTTTTTGTCTATTCCTTTTTAACTAATATTTAAGAAACCCCAACTCATGCTAGGTGCTACAGGGCTTAGTTTATCTAAATTTTAAAAAAAATTCAGTTAGTTTGAGTTTTTAACTTTTTTGTGCATTTCCCTATAGGACACCAGTGTGATTAAATATTGCTAAAAGCAATTTTTTTCCTGGTATATCCTTACAAAAATAATGCAGCTTGTGATTTTCCTGATTAAAAAAAAAGGTCTTACGTCTTCATAGCTAAGTTATGTTAGGCCATTTTGTTTCTATTCTGTTGATCTGCTGTCTCTGCTCCATATCTTGTAAAAATTCATGTGTTACCTGAATATCACTTCAAATTAAATACAATATTTGCTGTTTGTGTGCTTACCTTCATAGAACAAATAAACAAAACAAAACAAACCCCAAAAAACCAAAAAATCAAGTATCTGAAAAATGGCTCCTTGATCCTGTGATCATTCCTTACCAAACGAATTCCAGCTGAAATTGTCACAGTAAAGCACTCCTATCACGTTGCAGGAGTTGCTTCTTTCCCTCTCTTCTGCGCTGCTGAGGCCACACCCAGAGGACCATGCCCGTGTCTGGGCTCCTCAGTACAGAAGGGAAATTAATATATTGAAGATAGTCTAGAGGAGAGTCACAGAAATGATTAAGAGCAAGGAGTATGAGGAAAGGATGAGAGAGCTGAGACTCTGCAGCCTGGAGAAGGCTCCTGGGTAATCCTATGAATGTGTAATTAGCTGAAGGGAAGGTGCAAAGACGATGGAGCCATGCTTTCAGTGGTGCACAGTGATAGGACCAGAGGCAGTGGACACAAAATGAAACACGGGAGGCTTCCTCTGAACATCAGGAAACACTTGTTTACTGTGACTGTGACTCAGCGTGGGAACAGGTTGCCCAGGGAGACTGTGAAGTTTTCTCCTTGGAGACATTCAAAAGCTCTCTGGATATGGTCTCGGGCAGCCTGCTTTAGGCAACCCTGCTTGAGCAGGAAGCTTCTTCCAGCCTCAACTGTTCTGTGGTTCTGTGAATGATGTTGAAGGCACATAAATTATATTGGTGACAATAATAATAAGCTGACAGGAATAATACTTCTAGATTCAATCCCATCCTACTTGAAATTCTAGGCTATAAAAGATCATACATATTCTTCGTCTCAGTTTTTAATGTTATGATCAAATGACAATAATTTCACATGATCCCCATGTCATTAATGCATATGATGAAGAATGTTCCTGAAATGTATCGCATTTACATACTTAGTTACTCCCTTTTCAGTAATACCTACATTTCTTCTCTCACAGATTTTGTGGTAAAAATGAAGAAAAAAGTATTAGGGAAAGAAAGACTATCCTTCTTTTTAAGGAGACTGAATCTGATTCTGAAGAATGGAATATAAACACATTTTGATAGAGTTCTTTTCTGAGGGTGATGAATCAACACCTTCATAAATGCTCACCAATTTCATATTCTTTAAGTTGAGAATATTCAATAGAAGACACCAAGACTTAAATTTACAGATGTGGCAATAGCTCACAACTTTACCTAAATTTAATTAGTGATATATGTAGAACCTGTGAATTTCTATGTGAAAATTCTACATGACCAGGAAAAACATCAGAGCTTCTCTGCTTTGAATTTGGCACCGAGATAAGCGGGTATTTAATACTTTTTGCTTCACACTCTCTAAACTTCTTATCAGTACAGATGAAGACTGTAGTACTACTTAGTTTCACAAATTTGTTGCTGAGATCAATTCAGCATTCAGATGCTGTGGTCAGAGCACCTTAGTACATTCTCAAAGAGATATTAATTAATTTTTTGAAGATTAATCATTTTACATTTAATGAATAATTTGGACCACATCTAAGGAATAATCCTTGGAGACCTCTGAGAAGAAAAAAAGGAAAATGTGAAGAAATTTTCATTCAATGCATGTAGCTTGGGTGCTCATTAAAATGAGTGTGAAGTCATGCAATTAAAAACCAAACGAAAATGTAAATGTCAGAGGGCACAAAACTAATTTACTTGAGTTTAGTTCTGCTGTTTCATGGATACTAAGTACAGTTCCAGTGCAGAGTATCACAAAATTTCAGGAATTGTAATTGTTAACCATCTGGAAATGCAAAATTTCAGAGTCCAAAATTTACGAAGATTTCGAATCCAAATTTTGAGGAAAAAATATGCCTCATATTTAAGATTTTTTTAAAATTGTATTTGTCATTTCATAAAAAACATCAATGACTTACTTTATTTTGATTTTACAGTTATTCACTACAATTATTTTATTAAAATGGGAGGACTGGATTATGTATTAAGATCATTATAAGTGTACGTACTTGAAATGTATGGGTTGCCAGCTAGACACAAACACCTGCAGTGTTTCTTGAAGTTTTTAGTAAATTTTATTTTTGGTTTGGGGATTTTGTGTGTGTGTGTGTGATCTGCTTTTTGCAAAGTACAATGCAAAACTTTTATTTTCAAGATGGAATAAGGAAGACATAATTGGAGGTTTAAAAAATATCATATTTTTAATAGTGCTTTCTGCAACACAAGGGCAGCAGCTTGGTTTTTACACCATCCTGTTTTTACATCCTGAATGTTATGCAGTCAAGTAGTTAGAGCAAAGTAGAGAAGACCTTTTTGAAAATCGTAATAGTCTGTTTGTCCTACATGGAAGATGTCTTTCTCTGAAGGCTACTTCTTCCATTATCTCAGTAGCCTGTGAATATTAACTACCAGTTTGAGTTTAAACAAGAATTTTTCTAATGGATTCATAGGAGATACTGTTTTTTTATAATCAATTCAAAGAATATCAATCATAAACAAACTGAAAGACACTACCATAATATTGATAATATTGAGAATACTTGCTTTGACAAATAAAACAATAGAAGAATTGAACCAATAAAAAACTGAGTTACAGTCCATGTCTTTCCAGATTTTGGAAAGATGTCTTTCCACAGAAAGTTACTTCAAAAACCAGAAAAAAAACCTTCTTTGAATGGTTGATACTACTGATGTTTCCTTAATGCACCATGTCTTCATAGTGCCTCTAGGAAGTGAAAAAAAAACCAAAAAAAAACCCAGGACTTGCAATTAAGTGGATATACTAAGTCAGTCATGAGGAAATGTAATTGGTGGATATACCAGAAAACATGTAACCAGCACCACTTAATTATAATGATATTTCACAACTTACATTCCCAAACTTTACAAGTGATTTGAGACATTCTAATTTTGTTCTGTGTTGAAGCAGTTTCATTTTAGTCAATAAATTCCATGAGATTCCCTAATGTAGGGCTCAAATTGAATCTTAATTACCAGGCTGATCTGATAAACGACAAAATTTCAAGTTCTCTGAAGTGTAGTATAGTATGTGAACCTCTGCTTTGAATTGTACATGGCAAAAAATCCCTTAAAACTCAATTACAACTTGACTTTTGAGTCTTATCCTTTTGCTCCAGCACTACAATCATAAGTTTGGTGGTGTATACTTAGTCACTGGGAAAGAATATTAAAATGCTGGTTTGCCCAGTTATAGTCTCTCTTTGCCTCTCTTCTGCTGTTCATATTCTTTGCAGCTATAAATGTTAACATGAATATTAAACAACTATGCTGTGTTTTTCTCCAAAAATAACAAAATACTATATATGTTTTCCAAAGATGTATACAATTATTGAATTCCTTTACCAATAGAACAGTACAAGGCAAGTAACAGATTTCAAAGAGCATTACTTTTAATACAAAATAAAATAAATTAGCATACCTTACTATTTAGTTTATTTTTCTATATATTAAGTTTAATCTTTACAAGGTCCTAGTACTTTTTCTTCAATATTTAGGTGATAATCTCCTTTTCTTTTTTTTTTTT
>VWZT01011774.1:423324-457144 GCA_013397055.1 Pachycephala philippinensis
ATTTTAATATATTTTAAATTTTTTTTTCCCTAATTTTTACACATTTTGACTTTAAGATTATGGAGATTTTCTTTAAAAAATGCATTTTTGAGAACTTAAACAATACAACCAATAAAGTAAGAAGAAGGTAGCAAAAAAGTCAGATCCATTATAAAACATAAATTAAATCATAATTTAGTTTCTTTAATGCATGCCAGTCTTTTGGGCTTTTAATTTTCATCTTTAGATGTGTGAAAAGAACAATTAGCCCCCAAGATTATTTTATTAATTAAAAAAATTAAAATACATTTCCCTTTTCAGTGATTTCTTGTTATCCTTTTACTGGTGATGTGAATGAGCATTTTAAGGTCACTTAAAGACTCACTAGTGAAGGTATCAGCAATAACACGTTTAATATAAAGGGAGAGTACAACAAAGTTCTTTGGCAAGGTTCACTCTACTACTTACCAGATGGTTAAAACACAGTGAGGAAAAGCAAACAAAAATCCGGAATCAATCTAAATGAAAATAAAGCAAAAACTATCTATGCATAGGCTGGGGTGGGCGAGAAGGGCAGGGACACAAAAGCATAGGAAAGGGTAAGGATAAAATAAACATGGCCTAAAGGCCCAACAGCACTTATCTGAAATTAAACTTATCTGAACTTAAACTCAACAGCATTTAACTTAATCAATAAGTTAACTTAGCAAAGGATTAATATAGAATTTACCACAACAGTAACTTACTTACAGGCCTAACTTACTTTCAAATCCAAAGTAGTTAAGAATCTAGGAGAGCAGCATTCCTATTATATGTGCTATAACATCTTCACGCGCACATGCACACAGACATAAAGAGTTTGTACAAAGTACCTGTGAAAAATTCCCCTTGAATTCAGTGAAATACTCACTTCAGATGCCTCTGCCTCTTCTCAACAGGCAAAAGAGTGGGGGTNTAAACATGGCCTAAAGGCCCAACAGCACTTATCTGAAATTAAACTTATCTGAACTTAAACTCAACAGCATTTAACTTAATCAATAAGTTAACTTAGCAATGGATTAATATAGAATTTACCACAACAGTAACTTACTTACAGGCCTAACTTACTTTCAAATCCAAAGTAGTTAAGAATCTAGGAGAGCAGCATTCCTATTATATGTGCTATAACATCTTCACGCTCACATGCACACAGACATAAAGAGTTTGTACAAAGTACCTGTGAAAAATTCCCCTTGAATTCAGTGAAATACTCACTTCAGATGCCTCTGCCTCTTCTCAACAGGCAAAAGAGTGGGGGTATCAGCTCAGGATCCATTCTCATTCAGCAATCCTCTGAGTACAGCAAACTTGAGAGTTCTCTGGCTCTGAGATGCCCCACTCAGAGGGATTTTGCTGGTCACAGCTGCTATGGTCCAGGAGAGCTCAAAGGGTCTCATTTTGGACCACTCATTGTAGAGCAGCAAGAGATTAGGTTATAGTCACAAAAATTTTTCATCCTGGCTGCAGTTCAGGTGGGTAAGTTTCTTTGAAAGTTTGATAACATAAATACTATTCCACGTGGGCTGATATTCAGGCAAAACATAAGTCTCCAAGGCTGTTCTTTATAGAAAAACCTGGAGCTTGTTAGACAGCACAAGTGCCTGGGAGCAGACAGTGCTTCTGAGAAGCTCAAGAGGAGCTCAGCCCACGTGCTACTCATCAAGGCTGAGGCCTAATGAGCATTTCTTTCTGACAGTGTTATCTGGGATGGGAGGGATGCACTGCCACAACTGGTCAGATATTTTCCTGATGTCATGGTGGGGAATGTCACAGACACACTGCTGTACTAGAAGTTTCTAAGACAAAGAAGACAAGTGTAGATCATATGGGACTTAGGCACCTAAATTTACAAGACACCTACCCCCTAGCTGAACTCAACATGAATCTCAGAATAAAATCTTGACAGCCAGATAAACATAGGCATATACTTGAAATTCTGTTGTTCTTTATTGTATTCTGCAGGGGAATCTGATCTCCTTAACTTTCCAAAGAAGGTTCCAGAAGTTTTCTTCAGGTCCTGTGCCTTATCTGCTGTACTAGGTGACTGAAAAAATTCAAAAATGCTGGGAAAAAAGAATATCAAACATACACACATATATATAACAGACCTATGTTGTATTTGAAAAACACAGAAAGCACAAGGCTCTCACAGCAGAAATGTGTTTCAGTCAGTTTGAGATTGGGAGCAATTCCAATCCTCTTACCTAAAAGGACACATTAGAATAGGAAATGTTTCATAGAACAGCAAGAAGGATTGATAAAACTAAGATTTACATGTGGAATATTGAATAGTCTAGATCTTCTTAGCCTGAGAAAGAGAAATAATAACAAAGTTATAACAGAGTCTAAAAGCTTTTAAATGATAGAATTAAAGCAAATGAGACATCTGTTCACAGGCTCTTCCAAGAAAAGAACACCAGCCACCAAATCAAAGTCTGGGATCAAATGAAGAAGGTGGTATCATTTAAGGAAGAGAATAGCAGACCTCTTTCTGTTATACAAAGGACTTTTTTTATGTTGGGAATTTAAAAAAGCTCAAGGAGGAGATAGACTAGACTAATGGTTGGAAGAGAGATCCACTGTAGGTTTACCAGCTAGAAAAGCTAAATGTTAGAAAACAACAGAAAACAGTCAGAAGCTGAAAGAGTATTATGAGGAAAATCTCACAGAGCATTGCCAAGTTTTTAGCTTTGCTTGAACATCTATTTATGGACACAGTTTGAAACAAAGTACGATGCATGAACAATATGTATGAATCACAACTCACAGTTTAATGCCATTCTTCCTTTCAATTCTTTCTTTGAATTGCAGATGGAGTAATCTTTCATCCCAGTGTCGTAGGCACAATCATCTTGATTTTTTGCTACATTCTTGTCTCTTGGCAACACTACTAAGAATGAACCAGGCAATAGAGAGGGAATATTAACCTTATAGGTTGATAAAGATTGATACATTTGACAATTAAGAATTCTGGACTTCCACTTATGTTACCCAGATGTATTTAAAAGTCATAGAAGAAAAGAAGGTATGACTTGCAAGAGAGCTGTCATAGGACCTTTCCCGTTTATCGAACCACAGAAGGATGAGAAGCACCTGTCTTAGTAGATACTGTCTAGCATTTCTCAAAATCTGTGGCTGAGATTCTATAATGAATGTTTGACGTACCATAGAGCAATAAGCCTAAAATTAAGAACCAGACTCCACTTACTCCCCTTCCAGAAAAATACTCTACCAGTTAAGCTACAGAATCTGTTCCATCATTTTGGCATATGATTTTTAACTATTTTCTTTGACTGCAGCTAATTTACTAGCATGTCTCTACCTCTTTTGTTCCTTTTGCTCTTTTTCCTGGGTAAAAACTATGTGTAGGCCCACAAAATTTACAGGATGTTCAGCCTAGAAATGCCAGATTCTGAGTCAGTGCTGTAAATTTTCAGTCGGTACAGTCAGAATTTTCCACAATATTTATGGCACATATAAAAAGAATTAAAATGTAAATGTATTTTGTAAAAAAAATGGTGAGACACAGGAGAAGGTTGCCTAGAGAAGCTGTGAATGTCACATCCCTGAAAATACTCAAAGTCAGGCTGAATATTCAAGAAAGCTGATTTCATAGAGGAGGTTCCTGCCCACTGCAAGGGGCACTGGTAATAAACTTTAAAGGTGACTTCAAATGCAAACCATTCTATGGTGCCATGTTTCTGTGATTCTATTGCCTGATTATGGCTTTCCTAATTAGCTCATACAGATGAACCACAATACCAGGAGATAGTCAGTGTTCATAGCTCTTACTGAGGAATTTAATCTTGGAGATAAACAGTGGAGGTTTCTCAGGGTCTAAAAAAAAAAGGTGGTAGATGGCAAGTTAGAAGACAGATGTTAGTACAGAAAATTAAATGTCAAACAGCTGTATCATCTAGAGAGAGAAAAAAAATGAAGAAGAGAACATGAGACCAGACAGGGAAGTTGTAAAAAAATTCTACATTGCTCATGAAATTAAGCAGCACTTTGGTGAACAACAGGATTCCTAAATGAGAGTGCTACAAGTATCTAAGCTGGTCAACGAAAGCTAAATCGAAAATTTGTATGTTACCACATGACTTCAGAGTAGACATAGGATAAACTTTATCAAGAAAAAGAAAATATTTTCAGCAAGAATTGTTCTTACGTTAGAAAAAAATTATAAGTTCACAATACATGCGTGAACCTTTCCCATTAATGTAGGATTTGCTGAACACAGAGAGTGTTTCAACAAGTATTTCTTAGGCACCTTTATGAAAATTGTCAGTGATTTTATTGAACAGTAAATTCTGACTGCATATTCACCTGTAATATTCAGAACTTGAAACCCAGATTCTATTGCATTTCACAATAAAACTCAAGAGCATAAAGAAAACAAATATCTGACTAACAAAATTCTCTTTTCCAGAAGTAAGTCTGTGTGGGCAGACTTTTCACAGAATTTTCATTAAAGTCAGTCTGTAGTCCACCTCTGCAGAGAAAAAAAAATGTAAAAATTCCGAAGGAAAGTACATTACAATTTGAACCAGTATTTTAATCAGAATGTTTATAGGCTTTAGTGGAATTTATGAGCAATCTTTGATTAACATGTGTAATTTTGACTGTTGCAATCTGCTTGTGAATATGTCAAGATAATATACAAGTGTTGAAGTTTACTGAGTTCCTACTTAACTCTTAAAAAAATTTCCACGTAAATTAAAAAAAAAATCAGAACTTATTTATGATTTCATATATTCATATTTTGGTTTGACTCATATAACATAAGGTTGGTAGAAATATTTTCCAATGACTTATCATTCTGTAATGCAGACTCAAGGTCAACTTGCTTGTGCTTTCTTAGCAGAACAATTACTGAGCAGTTTGTAGAAGTAACATATATAGAGATTACTCTATAAGCAGTGAGGAATTATTCTTATTTCTCATGGTAACATTTTTTTCCACAAATGCGTACCCAGTACTTTATGACTTCAAGAATAAAGCAGTCCTCAAAACATTAAAAAACACCACCACAACAAAAATAATCAAAACACAAAAAGCCCTAACAGACTTGAGAGATTCTGAACATCCATTCCTTTTGGAAGGAGTGAACTCTCTGTGGCTGAAGTGAGTAGCTCTGGTGACAGCATGATGTGCAGCATTGTTTGTTGAACAGGAGGGCACTCTTAGCCACAGTACCCTAAACCACTCAGTCCACCACTTCCTTGGTTGATTTTGCATCTTCGTCCTCCTCCCCCTGTTTTGTTCCTCATTAAAAGTCTTCCTAATCTGCCTGCCAAAAATGCTTTTCCCCTACTTTAACAGGTGGATCTTAGGTCTCTTTCTAGCAGTCCTCAGTCCTCAAAGGCATGATAGTAAAACCCAAATCTTTTTTTGTTGACACAAACTCACGAACTTTGTAAACAGATACTGACACACAGGATGAATCTACTCCTCCTCAAGCCCTTCATCTGCAGCATTAGGATCAAGTAGGAAACCATTCTTGTTCCTTGTCCCTAGAGCCAATTACCGTGATCTGCTCCATGTCTTCCCTGGTATTATTGTTGGTGCACATCTAGAAAAGTATCAGGGCATTACAGTCCAAAGGCCAGATGAGTTTTGTCAGCCTCCCCACTATGTCCTGGGTTCAAGCTTCTGGCAAGTAGAAAAATTCCTAGACAGCTGATCAGATCAGCAAATATGTTTTGCATCTCCTTGAACTGGAACTCTCCAACACTGTCACTCACCCCTTCCTTCTAGTCCTGCTGCAGTCTGAAGCCCAGCTGGTTCAAACGCTCTGTTGGACACCTGCTCCAACCCCTTCTGTGAAATCAGGGCACAGGATTTCATGTGTAGATGCAAATTTGTAGCTGATGCTTATTGTGTTTTTCTGTGGGAATATTGATACGGTTCTTTTCATCAATAGTGATTGGTCTAACTTAAAAGTGTCTCACCTACTCAGACTTAGGTTACAATGTATCACGTGGAATTGCCGTTTACTTCTTACACCTCTTGCTCCACTAATTCATCTCTGGTTGGTTTAGACTGCCCCCATTCTGCCCTTGAGCATCTAATTAATAGAAGTACATTTTTCTCAACATGTAGGTAAGTAATATAGAAACCTATCATGGTAAATTGTTGGTGTACAAAAGGCCAACATAGTTTGCAGTAAATACACAGCACCATTTGGAGTAATCACGCATGGGCAAGAACTCAGCAAACTGCTGTCCGTCCGAGAGGCACAGTTACCCATAAAGCAGTCCAATCCCAGACTTGCATGCGTAGGCTACTCACAGCTCACCTGGGTACACTCCCAGGGATTACGCGCCGGCCGGCTTTTCCACTTCCCCCAAGTGGATTGTAGTCCGTGAGGCTTATGCTGCCAGAGGCTCCAAGCCATTGAAGTTCTAAGCCATTATCGCCATGATTTTAACAATATGTATAAACACGGGGCACAAGATGTTGGAGTCCAAAAGTCCAGCATAGAGAAGGGTGGCAGACATCATCACAGTCGCAGCAGGCAGTGGCAGAGGAGGGTGGCAGGCAGAGGCAGGCATCAGCTCAGCATTAGCAAGCATCCGCAGACACCAGCCAGGTCTGGCTTGGCTCAGCATCCACCCCTTGTGAGCCTGCAGCACCACCTTTTATACTTGTCTCTTGGGCTGCTTACATGGTTCTTGTTACCGAAATCAACACACCTGCATTCAATGCTGGCCTTCCCCCCTCCCAGGGATACAGCCGTAAGCTATCAAGGCCAAGGCTGCCTGCCAAATGATGTCCCATTCCAGATAGCTCAACCTGTTGTTAGTAGCCTGTCATGCACCAAAACTTCAGAGCATCAGACAACAGCACTCAGACATATTTCAGAAATAAATTTGAAACTGCTGGGGGCTTGAGACACACTGCACATTTTTGGAGGTCCTGCTGCAGATACACCCAGGGAGGAGAAATCTGAAGCCAAAAAGGTCAGATCTTCTTTTTTTCATTTATTCCCCAATCACAGATGCAAAATATATGATGCATTGGCTTACTCAAAAATAAATATCATGGTACTTATCAGCATGCACAAACTTCTGAATTCAATCCCAAATACCCTCTTAGCCTATCTGTTCCTCAGATTTTTTTCTTACAGGTCATGAAGTACAAAGGGTACTTAGAAAATTGTATCCTCCATGTGATTCAGTAATTCCTGTTTGTTGCCTTATTTTCATTCATATGTTTCAAGCATTTACCACAATACTAAAAATATTTGCAAAATCTACTTGTATGTATCATTCACATAAGTTGTACCAGCAAAATATTAAGACAAAGTTATCTTCTAAGTGCCTGAGAATACAAAATATGGAAGTCTTTTCATTCATTGATCGATGAACATCAGATTTAATAGTTTATCTTTTTTTCTCCATTGTCAGCTCTCAGTCTTTGTTTTAAAAAATTGTATTGCCAGACTACAGAAATTTCACTGTTAACAGTTACAACAGTTTAAAAAGTTTCACAAACACAAGAAAAAATAGTTCCTCCATCTCTCTGTCTCTTTCATTTTTATTTTTTTTCAAGCACTTTATACACTTCAGTGATTCTTTCTTCCGTAGACATTTTTCAAAAGGCAGGTGAGAACTTTCTCAGAAACATGTTTTCACAGGGAAATGTAAAGTGATTTGGAATTAAACATGTTTTCAAAAGAAATTGTTTCAAAGGTAAAAGTTATTCTATATTTGATTATGCTGCTTTAATCTATAAAGCAATACTGTTATCACAAACTCAGTCTGAGATTCTTTAGTGGGAGATTAAAGAAAGTTCCTTTGAAATTAGAATGGATATAGACTTTTCATGCTGAACACTTGATAAATTTTTGGATGTTAATTACATACTTGTTAGAGAATAAATTTGAAAAGTTTTCTACTTCTTGAATTTATCGGTCTGCATTTGGATTTCTGCTTCCAACTTTAAAATATGTTAGATTCATGTTCAACCATGAGTTTTCTAAACTACCTTTAACCTCCTAAGTACTCTATTGTACTTGTGGTTTTCTCTTCTCTTTTGAAAGGATTCTGTTATGAAAGTACACAAGACTGTCAATATCTTATATGTCCCGTGTGAATAATTTTTTATTTTGTAATTGCACCTTACTTTTGGGAATAGTATTTTTTTTTACCTGTCTATTAGCTTGTCGTTTCAGCTTGTCTATTTCCGTGCCTATATTGTTTCAAATAAAGTTAGGACAAGATGAAGAGGAAAAAATCATATATGAGTTTGTCATATGAAAGTGTTTTAGTAACTCAAGAACTGGACCCACTGCAGCAATTCAAACACTGAAGTGAAATGAACTCTAGATTGAATGCAGTTCAAGAATATACAAATGCATTCATCTGCCTACAGAACATTAGCACAAGATATTATCAACAAAAATTTTCTAAGCGGAGCTCTGGATGTCCTCAATTTGTAGGCTTTTCTTGAATTTTTACTCCAGAAAAAAAAAACAAACCCAAACACCCAAACCCAAACCAAACAAAAACCCCCAAACAAAGCAACAACAACACCACCACCAACACCACACACACACACAAAAAAAAAAAAAAAAACCACCAAAAAAAAAAAGAAAGAAACAAACAAAAAACCTAAAAAACCCCAAAATAGAACAAGGACCTGGAACCTATCATACCTACTGGCCTTCTAATTGTGCTTTTTATAAAGGCTTATTCACTGATTATTTCCTTCTGCTGTATTAGAACAGATACCAACCAATATTTGTGATGAAATTCTTTCATCTCTGCCTTTTTTTGGATAATGTCTCAGGTGTTTCCTTCATCAAACACTATCAAAGGGTCAGTGCTCCCCTATCTGACAAATTGAATTTGTTGTTAGTAGTGGATATGTCTCCAGATTATTTGAAGTCTACTTTTTCATAAATCCACTTCCTGTCTTTGCCCTGTGATAATAACTTATAACAGATCACATAGATATTCAAAGGCTTTGGAGAACAAGTACGTTTTAGAGTTACAAATTCAGTGGGTTTGGGTCTATAGAGAGGTTTTGAAATTCCGGCTTAATGCTGTAGCAAGTATTGAACACATATTCCTGTTCTGTTATACTGCATAAGAGGTTGTTACTACTGCTTCTATCACGAGCAGATGAACTGGAGGATGAAAGGAAAAGTGAAAACAGAAAGGAACAGAGTGGTGGCAGCAGGTGCTGCTTCCCATTTTTCCATCAGTTTTTGTTGGCAGCAACAGCCTCCTTCCGGATGTTGTAGGGACTCTGGCACTTGCTGCTTAGGCAGGTGCCCTCTATTTTCTGAGGAGAAGAAAGAAATTAGTCTGTATGAAAAGGTCTGCTGAAAAATGGAATAAATCACTGATGCCATTTATAACTCTGCCAAGATAATATGCAATTCTAAGTCCAGAAAACAGCATGAGGAAGAAATATCTTATGTCCAGTAAAGTAATTCAGAATTAAAACCCACTGCAAGAAGTAAAGGATCAGCTTCAAATCACCTAAGTCTGTGGTAGAAATGGTGGCAGACCTCAATTCTTACATGGTCTCATTCTTGTTCTTTGACTACAGGTCTTTCTCATGGTTTGTGAAGTGACTGTTATGACTCCATTATGAGGCTAAATATGTAAACAAAAAGAACAGAGTAGTGATAGAATATTCTCTGAGTGAAAGAAAAAACAGTTGCTCACAAAACAAGTTCTCTGTCTTTAGAATCATTCTTAGTATAGTCATGTTTCTTAACTTTCTAAATAGTCAAAAATATTTAGATGCAATAAATGTTTATATTTAAAAAATTAAATTGAGTATCAGTATCATGGACAATGGGATGGTAGCTATTACCTTTTCCACTAAAAAGACTAAGGATCACAAGTCAGAAAAAAATAGTAAATGTGGCCAAGGAAGCCAAAAGAGTTTTAAGGAAACACTATGTTCTTGCAACAAACTATGTTGCAGAGCATTGCAAGCTATACTGCCAAATGATATACAGCATGAAATGTCAGTTAATAGTCTAAATTTCAATAAATATAATGATAGAAGTATTTAAAAATGTGAAAGGGCTCTAACATATATTTAAAATCCTGGCACTATTTAGACTTTCTTTCTGTATTATAAAGGTGTTAAATTTTATCAATAATGACAACAAAAAAATGTTCTTTACCAAAATCTGTACCTTTTGATTCAGCTATGTTCAGCTATGTGGAATTTACCACATATACATACAAGAGATATGCATTAGCAGAATGAAAAATAATTAAGGTTTTAAATATTTACAAAAGTTTATTTGCATTTTATTGACAAAACCACAGAAAATTAGGCGTACAAATTTTGAAAGATCACAAATAATTTTTCCAGTTAAAATGTTTTAAATTAAGTACAGTAATTACTTGAAAATAGCATTTGGAAACATTATGAACTGTCAAAATATTGTTTTGAAGTGGTAAAATTTGCTTTAAAAATTAGTTATCTAGCAAGCAGTCTGTACACTGAAAGAACCTTTGCATCCAGCACAGAACATCAAATATTGATACTGACAACAGCAGCAGAAAAGGCAAACTGAAGTGCTTTTATCTCAGACATGAACACCAGCTGCCATAATGCAGAACTAAAAGTGACTGCACAGTCTACAAGGGGATGTGTCATTTGGAAAGACCTGCAAATGCCAATTTGACTGGAAAGTCAAGTGTGGAAATTTTTCCAATTTTCTCAGCCAATCAGACACTGGCTTTACTCCTACATATGTGTTAGTACATACTGTATAATTCAGAAATTCTCCTGAAATCTATTTTTATCAGCAGCAGACTAGCATTTATGATACTTTTCAACATCATTCCTGGAAATGGTTTCAATTTAAAGGGTAGTGTAAACAAAGAAAGCTTCAGAATAATAAGAAAAAATGCCTGGTACCCATTCTTGTAAGCAAGAAAATTAAAAGCAAAGAAAACTCAATTAGACACAGGGATTTTCTGAACTCCATAAAACTTGACTGCCTTTGTTTCTTAGTAGCAATACTTTCCCAACGAATCTGGGTGTTGTGGGTGCAAGTGTGCCCAGCTGGATAAGCTTTTTGAGCAGGTTGCCATGTTGCATGAAGGGCTCACCAGCCATGTTCTATCCAGGGATCTAAGTAGGAGATGCATGATACTAAGTCAGAATTAATCACTGACACCAGCAGAGTGACAGTTCTGCCCGAAGTCCTTGCAAGCAGCAGGTAAGTTAGCTTCCAAAACTGAACTGACAGACTTGGCTGATTTACAAGACAAGAGAGACTGGACTCTGCATCTCTGCTAAAAGCAGAAGGAAGAATCTCCCTCCTGTTTCCAATGTGCCCTTATGTAATAGATAGGATGCTCTGGAGCTGGAAGGAGAAGATGCCAAATTAAGCAGTCAAGATCAAGAAAACAACAATGTTAAAAAGTTGGTACAATCAGCCATCCATGTTAGAATGAGTACCACCAAAAAAGCAGTAAGTGTGTTAGCAATTGAAGACTTCTCACTGAGAGGCCCTGAAGCACCCATTTGTTGTCTGGACAACCTCTCTAAATGAGTTTGCTGCCCACTGGGGCCTGCAACAGCAATGCCACAAAGAGGCTTCCAAGCCTAGTAAAGTCAGAGGACTATCATCCACTCCTACTCTTTTTCAGAGGGTCACATAAAGCTGCAATGAGAAGATTGCGAAGTATTGAAAGGGACTTCATGTCCCTCAGAAAGAAGTTGAAGGGATCAGGAGCACAGGTAGTGTTCTCCTCTGTCCTCCCATTTGGAGACTGGGACCCAGGAGGAAGGAGATACATGAATCAGATGAATGACTGGAGTGGCTGGTGCTACAGTCATGGTTTGGAGTGGTATGATCTCAGATGCACCTTTGGCAGACCAGAGATATTGACAGTGGATGGGGCACACATAACCAAGGGGTGTAAGAACGTTCTGGGAAGCTTTCTGGGAAGCATTCTAGGAGCATCCTAGGAAGAAAGCTGGCTGGACTTACTACCAAAACTTTTAATTAGTTTTGGCAGGGGAGGGGATATACTTCTGAGTGTCAGAGAGGAACCAGGAAACACCAACACCTTGGGAAGCAGGAGGGATATACCTGTAAATTGTCCCAAAGCAATTAGGGAACGCTCCTCCCATTAGAGAAGGCTCCTCCCAAAAGGTGAAGAGGCCCAGCTGCAGTGCCTCCACCGATGCACACAGCATGGAAAGCAAGCAAAAGGAGTTGGACATCATGATGCAGTCAGAAAACTAAGACCTAGTTGCTGTCATGGAAACATGATGAGATGAATCACACAACAGGAACTGAAATAAGAAGAGTACTACCAATAAAATAAGAAAAGAAAGGCATTATTTGCTTCCTATGGTGAGTTGAGGGAATAGCAATTAACTCATATGGATGTTGAATTTTGAATTTTCATCCGAAATCAAACTCAGTTCTTCTTTATGTTAAATCTTGCAGCTTAGTACATTTGCTATGTGTAGGAATAAGGTCAGAAGAGAATAAAAGCAAAAGAATTAATGCTTCTGTATATATCTTTCACGTCTTTGCACAGGAATTACTCAATGCGTGAGTAGTAGTATCAGTCAGACTGTCACAAAGATTAAAGAATCAAACTAGAAAGGAATAGATGGTGTTGTCTTGACATAGATTTTCCTGAAATTCAAAACATTCAGCAGTACCTCAGTGTGAACTATAGCTGACTTGACTGTTTCTTTCCTGGATGTTGCTCACTAACTCATGTTCAACTTCTGAATTCCTTAGCCAAACTCAAATAAAAGAAATGTCATAGTGTTCTGCAACTTAAGAGAGTTGCTTCAAGTCCTGCACATCAATATTTAAACAAGAGGAGCTACTTTAAGAAACTTGATTTGTAATGCTGCATCTTGGCTGCAAGGAAAAATTTAAAAATTACTAATAAGTTTAGAAGTCAAGCAAAATGAGAAAAAGGGTATTATTCAATTAACAATTTTTTAACAGGATAGAGTTCAGCAGATCTACCCTAAAGCTGAATTCAAGGCACTATTTTACTAAGGAAGTGTCAGGCTAAACTCCTTGAGAATGACTGAGTAATTTGGAACTACTACTACATAAGATTCTTGCCAGAGTATCTTACAGTCCCATGTAATAATGGTTGATTCTTAATGTAGAAATATTTTGAGAGAAGTTAATTTACAAGTGACAGAAAGGATTGTTCAATTCATACAGAGAAAGAAAAGGTGATGTAGCAGGCAGACTGAGTGCAGGCACAGAAAGGTCAGAAAGTCACAAGGGCAGAAGGTTCAAATATAAGTGTGTGTGATAGCTATAAATGTTGCATCAGGGTCAAGGGATAAGAATCCACCTAAGATAATTATATCCTGTTAGTATCCTAAGTGTCAGAGGTAGTGGTCTATGTGGCTGTGCATTCCTGTTGTTCTTGTTAATTGTGTTAGCCATCTGTCGACTGCTTTGACATGAGAGTGATTCAGGAATGACCAAAGTTTGTTTTCTAATCAGTCTGAAGGGGTTTTGGTGTATCAAGTTGCCCTTTGAACTCCTTCACATGATGCAGAAACATTATTTTTTCTCCTTTGCATTTTTCACCTAAAATTTTATATCCTGGTTTTCAGCTAGGGTAAATTTCTTCTCAGTAGCTGTTCCAGTGTTGTGTTTTGGATTCAGAATGAGAATGGTGTTCATAACACACTGGTGTTTTGTTTCTTGCTAAGTTTTGTTTACCCTAAGCCAAGGACTATTTTTTCCTTCTTGTCTCATGCTCTGCCAGTGAGAAGCTATGCAAAAGAAAGTGGAGGGAGCATAGCTGGGACAGGTGATTAGAAATGTTCAAAGGGATATTCCACACCATAGAATGCCATGCCCTGTATATAAACTGGGAGGAGTTACCCAGAAGGGTGGTTGATCTGCTTTTGGGAAGGGGGGTCTGACATTGGTCAGCTGGTGGTGAGCAACTGCATTGTGCATCACTTTTTTGTTTCCTTTTTATTATCATTATTATTATCATTTGCCTTTATTACTCTATTTTACTTTATTGTCAATTATTAGACAGTTCTTATCTCGACATACAAGTTTTACTTTGATTCTCCTCCCCATTTCACTGGGGTGGGGTGGGGAGAAGGGGGGTTGGGCGAGCAACCACGTGGTGTTTCTCCTCCAGCTGGTCTTAAAACCACAACATCTTATTACAGGATTTCTCTTAAAAAATAATTTTGCTCAACCAGATGGCTCATACTTCAGAATTATTAAGTAAACCAGCAGTAAGTTATGGGTGCCATGTTATCTGGTTTATGATTTGGGCAAATTTTATCCTATTAGGACAAAGGACAGCACCTAAACAAGAAGCCTTAATTCAATGAAATATAATAGACTGGGACATGATGAATACAAAAAGTCAAGATCTTGGCAGTTAAGATTTCAGGAGTATGCTTATAACTTTTAGAACAGTTACTTCCTTTACCAACTGTCTGGCCTTGAATTGTGTCAATGAATATGTAATATAATACGTTATGTACTAACTTGTCTTTAAGAATGGTATTTTGAGCCAGGCTAATCACTGCTACAAAAAAATCCCAATGTACTTTCCATGAATGTTGGACAAATTTCCCACATAACTAAGCAGTTTTCACTGGAATATGAGATGTTTTAGTTTCTGGAAATCATATTCAGCTGACCAGATATATGTATACACATGGAATTTTTTAAATTATTTTCCTAGACTTATTTTAAAACCAGTGGAAAAAGTACAGTCATGTTGAGTCCATGAAATCTCTCATCTCAAGGTAAACTGAAAAAATAGGTCAAAAGTGCCTGATTTTGCCACTGACTGTTAAAGAGGACTAGTCCCATCTGCAAACGTCTGGAGTTAAGTAAGATGAATCCTATCTAGTTACCTGCAGAGGACTGAGTCATGCTTCCATCTTTTCACCATGCCCTTGCAAAAGTCTACCTATTATTTCTTCTATCCACTACTCACAGTAGCTGTGTCACAGCTAACACCTAGAGGACTAGGTCTTGTATATTGGTTATGTGACATGCACATGTTCCTTGATAAAGATCCCTTTCCTGTAAATTCTAGGAATCAGTTTGAACACGAAAACGCTTAAAGCATTGGAATTTGTCTCTTAGTGGATTTTATTGGTGGTTAGAAAAGTAATAATTTGTTCATTTAGCTAACCTAGGGGAAAAAATCTGCCGGACAAAAGTAAAAACAAAACAAAGCAAAAATGGCTTATGGGTTATCCAGAGATTAAGGAATTCTTCAAAGGATGTCAAGAAGGTGTCTCAAAATTCATTTCAACATTCTGTAGTTTATCACAGAGATATATCACCGAGAACAGGTACAGAAGGACAGAACTATACCTCAGAAGCCAATGCTCAGCATGGCAGAACAAGTGGCATAGGGAATATATTTAAATATTTTTTTAAGTCACACAGAGAAAATCTGAGCAGTGGCTTTCTACTCTAAAAACAAATTGAGTGTTCCATCTCCAGTGACATTAGCTGCCCTGAGTGTATGTTAAAAATTTTGTCTTTGCAAGAAACATCAATTTCTTTAGAAGTTCATGTACAGTTTTCTGCAAGGTTAGGATTTCTAACAATACCCAATTTCCAAAATAAGATCTATTAACTGGAAAATTCACAATTACTTCTAGGAATAGGAAAACCTTTCTTTAAAGGGTAAAAAAGACACAGTAATTTTTTAATGTGTATAATGTGTGGAACAAGGAATGTGAATGCTTTTAATTTCATCCTTTGTGAACTTCACCTTTCTCCATTATAAATTCATTGTCTTCAGTCATTAAAATGAGCCCTTTAAAACAGATTTTTTAAAAATAAGTGGTTCACATGCAGACTAGAGCTGGTCATCATATTTTCTATTTTTTAATTTAATCCAGTGTTCCTATATTCATATATATCACCTAGCTATTGAAAAAAATTGAAACCCAAAACCACAACCAAAATGAAACAAAGCTAACTGTGACATTATCAGTATTTAAAATGCCTTATTGCATTCAGCACTGTTCTGAATACCAAATTACACCTAACTGTTCTATTACAGCCAGCTCAGACAAATGATCTGGCAGCACATGATGGTGTTAAGTGCAATCAGGCACTTAGCAACACTGACATCAGATGCTGGCATCTTTTGTTTTGAAACAGCATTTGATCCAGAGAGAGCTAGCTGTACTTGCAAATTTAGTGCAGTAATGCGAAAAAATATGAGTCTTACGTTACACCTGGAAATTGGAAGTCCTCCAAGAAAAACTCAAAACTAAACACCTCATACGATTTGCAGAAGGATTTTGAAGCCAATGAAAAAGGATTTATCTTGCCTGTCTTGACTTCTAGTTAGTGGAAAATGTTTAAAGTCCCAGTGTGGACTTTTCTTTCATTTGGGTTGGTTGGGTTGCCATTTTTTTTCAATGGCTCGCAATCCACAAGCAAGATATCCTTTTTTGTCTACTAAACCACACGTAAGGAGGCTGGTAGAAACAGTGCTACATTCATAAAGATAATTTTCCATGCAGAAGAATAAGGAAATAGAAGCAACATCCACTTGAAGAATACCAAACAAGAGCTGTAGTTAGGTCAAGGAAATATTAAAAATGTAACCAAATTAACTTTGAAACTCTGATGCCTTATAAATCTGTCATATGGCTCTTGTCCTTGTTTACATTCCACTTCCATTTTTATTCATGGTTACATTTGACAATGCACTGAGTGTTTATATTTCTTCTTATACATGCTTGATTGAAAAAACACTTCTGTCTGAAAAAAGTACGTTAATTAATTTTTTAAAATTACAATTGCATGTTATAATTAAAAACTTAGTTCACAGTGTGAAAGAAATACAAGTGTTTTTCAAACTTTAAGAGCTTCACTCTGCCATACCTAGGTTAATCATCCCACAATAATTTATTAATAACAACCAGGTAGTTAACAGAAGTAATTTTCAATAGATGACTTCTTTTAAAAAATCTGTAGAAGCACAACATGCCATAGTGTATAGCTTCAGCTTCATAATTTCATGGATACCAAGATTATAAATTAAATATTGCACTGAGCTCTGAAATCTCATCAAAATTTACATGATAATAGAAACTTGTATTACACATCTTTAAACTTAGTGATGACTTATTTATATTTTACTTCCTTGGTTTTATTATGCAACAATAGAGTAATACAGTGATTTTTCTAGGTTGAAATATTTTTTTCTGTTTCCCTTACTTTTATACTAACATATTTCTTATATTTTCTTTTAGCATTATCAGCTGAAAGACCGGATAAACTGTCACCAGTTTGCCTTAATTAATTTTCTATACCTTTTTTTTCCTTGGAATATTTCTTGCAGACAGTACACTAGTCCTTTATATATGTGTAGCTATCTATAGCTATCAGAAATATGTAGTTATATCCACAGTTCAAGACTTCAGTTACTATAAAGGAAACATAGGCCACTTTCAGTCAAGTCATATCTGTTTCTCAAATGGAAGAGAACTGGCACACTGACAGCATTAGAAGATATTTTGTCCTGTCAAGATGTAGCATCGTAGTTTCGAGATAACAGTCCTGGTACAGATCCTTTCCCTCCATTGCAGGCTTTAAAACTAGGAAGGCTATTTTGGTGTTGCCTGCCCTAAGATGTACTGGCTCTTCACACAGACTTGCAAAGTAAGGAGAGAAGGCATTAAGGCCATATTCAAAGCCATTTCAAGTCATCTTATGGCTTTTAAAAAATGGTAGGATTATTTTATATCACAAATGCATTAGTTAGACCTGTAATATAACAACTATTTTAGTTTTACTACAATCAAAAATATTAATACATCGAATAGCATTTGATGCATGTGGCACACATAACTAACATTTGAAGTTACTAGTTTTTGCTTTCGTGTTTTGGGATAGCACTTGATGGAGGAAGAGAAAAGCAACACTGGTAATCCACTTATTACTGAAGGAATTTATACTGTACTGTGACTAAGCTTCAGCTGAATTCACTGAGTGAGCTGAATTGCTCACTGAATTCCATTGGCAGATCAAGGATGAATGTGTCCATTGTCCATGAAATCAAACAAATCATGGATCTTAGACTGTGCTTTATTTTGCAATACATTGAATCACTTCTGTTCTTTGCTATGTGATATTCCTTAATTAAAAGAATTATAAGCAGCTCAAAAATTATAAATCAGATACGAGCTACTGTAAAATTGCATAGCATATTCAACAAATAAAGAATCTGCTTATTTGTTTCCTAAAGCTATTTGTCTTGTTAAACTGTTGAAAAGAGTGGATCTCTAAAGATTAGATTCTTTACAGTGGAACTAATATTTTTAATTTGGACATACAGAACTCAGAGCTTAATTACAAGTACATAATTACTTGGGAAGAATCAATGAGTATTAATTAACAGATACTATATAAATATTTTAGTACATTTCCATGGCTATTTTATTCACTCTGTTCATTATCTTACAATGTGTGCTTGATTTTTTACAGCTTTTTCTTAGGTAATCAAAACTTTGATAGTAACAACTGACATAGATACGGAGAATCTATGTAAATAGATGAATTTTGTAGTGTAGGTAAGTGGTCAGGTTAAGTCTACCATTTTTCTCATCGAGTGAGCATGGGGTATGAAGAATTAAATCACGTGATGCATTGTAATTTTATTTTTAGAATTAGGATGTTATTTGAAAAAGATTCCTGGTTCAGCTCAGCCGACTTCAGATATCAAACCAAAGCACCTGCAATTGTCTTCCAGGAAGGCATTAATGACCTAAAAAAGGAGGTAATGAAAATACACTCCAAGATTAGCTTATAGAGGATAATTCATAGAGAATTCACCTTAATTCACGTAGTTACTAGAGAGAAATACACTGCTCCAAACTAATACTCAGAGGATACAAAATTAGATTCCTTCCATGAATCATCTTCATGACAAACCCATGTCTTTTCATTTACTAAAAGGATTATTTTGATTGATGCCTAAATTTTTAAGAACTCAACAGTAGGTTTTTTGTGAATATTCCAACAGTTGCCTTAAGCTCCTCCTAAAATCAAGTGAAAACACTTCCAGGAATGGAGCATCCACAACCTCAGCTGTTCCCGTGCTTCACGACCCTCTGGGGGGAGAATTTCTTCCTAACATCTGATCTATACCTGCCCTCTTTCAGTTTACACTATTGTTCTTTGTCTTGTCACTTCTGTCCACATGTAAAGTCCCTCTCCCTCCCTTTATTTAAGCCCCCTTCAGGTACCGGAAGGCTGCAGTGTCCAGATTTCCCCGAGGCCTGCTCTTCTCCATGTTGAGCAGCCCCAGCTCTCTCATCCGGTCACTTTCTACTGTCAACCTGTGCCAGTGTTTGGCCACTCTCACAGTAACCAAAAAGAACTGTTTTCATATACTGGAGTGGAATTTCCTATATTTAAGTGTGTAGCCTTTGCCTCTTATCCTGTCACTAGGTACTGACCAGTGAGAAGAGTCTTTCTCCAACATTTTCATTCACTTCCATGAGGTATTTATAAACAGGGCATAGATTTCCCCCTATTTACTTGAAGGGAGGTAGCAACCAATGAATGATTAGCAGAAACATTTTACTCTTCAATCAGGGGACATAATTGTAGTAATAAGTGTGCAATTTCCTGTGTGAGAAAAACACTAACAAAAGCAGGTACGGATAGAAGTTCTTATAACACTTAGAAGTTGTCCTGTTACACCATTCTTTAAAGATATGTTCTGGAGTTTTCATGCTGAAAACTACCTTTGTACTTTTAGGGTGGTAGTGGAGAATATGTTTCATCTCACATTCAAACTCAGGTCTCAAATGTTGCATGGGAAAAAAAACCTCCTAAAACAAAACAACACAAAAAGAAACAACCTAAAACTCACTACAGGCCAAAGATCTAAATCAATGTATTATATATGGTACTAATTAAAAACAAGTAAAAGTAAACCCATGTATTGTGGACATTATTAACTCACATTTACTCTTTTCCCTTCCATCTTCTTATCTGAATTACACACTTGCAAAACCTAAGCTGGATATTTCTATGAAAGTTTCATCAGAAAGCAAAGTCATATTTTGATTCCACACTTTATTTTAATAAAAGAAGTATGAAGTAAACCATTAACATTGCAAAACCCCCCAAAAACCCCAAAACAACAACAAAACAACCAGCCCAGAACCTTAATGAAAAATAATACGTAAGAAGTATCAATGCTCTGTAGCAAAATGGGATTCTCACAAGCACAAGAATGAGTTTTGCTATTCTCTGTTTATGGTGATTTTTCTGCACTTTATCTTTGGTTGCTTTCATAACGTCTAGAAAAGAAATTCGTGAGCTTTCACTTTTTGCTACCTTTTTATAGGTGTCATTGTAGTTAAGTTCTTAGTTGTTCTTTCTGGCATGGGTCACTCACTGAAAGATGTTCAACACATGATATACAGTCATACACACAGATTTTTGTCTCTGATTTGAACTGCTGAATTCCTTCACTGTTGCAGACTGTTACAGGTAAAATGTGTTTTCGTTTATTTTTTCCCAAGAAGTAATCAAGTGTTTATTTTGAATGTTTTTAAGCTGAGGGCTTTTGATCTCATAAAGGTCTTTGATGATTGTGAAAGAATTTGTCACCATGGAGTTTGCAGTAACTCTCCAACTGTGTATCTGCAATTTCTGATAAAGTTATTAGACTGTCTTTGTTACACTCCTGTTCTTATTCCATGCTGTAATGGTTTCAATTTTATTTAATTTGTTTTGGTCAACGTCCTAATAATAGCTGCTAGTAATTTTAAATATCAAAAGCTAAGGTAACATATGACTCAAATGACTAATTACAAAAGGACTTGCCTGTAACTGGAATAAATTCAGTTCAGAGAGAGTCCTGTTCACAGAATAACTTATGCGTGTGTTTGAACTGATGCTTATTCAAGAGGGCACTTCACTGCCAACAGCACAAACTACATGAACTCTGTCTGCTTGCACTGTGGCACTGTTGGTTCCATTTTATAGCCATTGCAAGATGCCTTGATGAAGAAGTCATGCTGTCCTGGTTTTTCAAGTGTAACATTTGAATTTCTAAGCTGACCACCAACAGCTGTACTTTCTGCATGGATGGTTAGCACAGCGGGATATAAAACTGCTGGCAAATCCAATCCATTCTTGGAAAGCACAAGGTATCATGGGGCATGTTTAATGTGAACCTTGCTAGTTTTTCATCTACATTAACATAATCCACCTAAAACTGTTGTTAGTAAAGTTTAAATGACTAAAATTAATTATGCTGGCTCAAAGGACTTCTGCTCCTACCATCTCTAACTTAACTGAGTGTGCTATTATTTTAACTTTAATTAGTAAGCCAGTACCTTGAGATTTCTGTCACTAGCCAATAGCGAGAAACTGGATTGCCTACTGTGTCAATGTTATATGGCATGCATTAATCACATGCTTATATAACACTTACAAAATTACTGATATGTTAGAAAGTATAGCAGGTTAACACTATGACACTGAAATCCTAGAGCTTTGCCTTGTGAATTGTTAATTTAGGTTTTGTTTTGTTTGTTTGTTTGTTTGTTTGTTTGTGGGGAAGGGGTTGGATGGGCTGGAGTTTGGTTTTTGGGTTTTTTTTCCTGTCCACCATTTACCTGTTTCTCATTTCTCTCCTTATCTTTAGATAAATAGACATTAAAAAAATCATGTTTAGCATCTGGCATAAAGATTCATTTCTTAAGGAAAGCATGCGTTCATGCTAAATCAAAGGTTGAAGTGTTGTGAGAGTCTTCCTGAGACACCAAGTCCTCTCCTGCAACTGCACAATCATAACATAATATTTTTATCTAATTTCTGAGATTTAAAAGACAAACTAAAAGAAATTCTCACTTACCTGCAGTCACCTTTCTTCCTCAGAAGCCTGGCTCAGACTTTATTCTGACATTATTTCTGGTCAGAACTGTAATTAACAATTAACTGGTTTTATTCATTTATGCTATGTAAGTACCATATATTTTACAAATAGATAAAAATCTTGCAAACATATTTTTTTGTTGACTAAAAATAATCCTAAAACTTAACAGGGAAGACAAAGAATATCATACTGCTCAATGTTTTGGGGTTTTTTTCCCTTTTTCCCCCCTTGTTTTTCAGTTGTTCTTGCCTTAGGACAGCAGAGCTTCATCTGTGCACCAGTCACAGGTTCTACTCATGTGTCTAAATAATAGTTTAAAAATGATATATATGGTTATTTATTTTTGCTTTTTTTCTCACTATTTCTAAATCTCAATACTACACTGTTGTAAAATCCTACATTTCAATAAAAATTAAAACATGGTCAGTATTTACAAGATGGGAAAGGTTTTGTCAGTAGACACTGAGGAGGAAAAGGTCACAAAATTCCAAAAATTTTCAATTACAAAGAGTCTTATAACAAGCAACAACAAACACAAATCGTTGTGTGGAATTCTAGAAGCTCAAAGAAACTTAATTTTCTCATTTCTTATTTCCATTGTGACATTTGTGTATCTGAGTAAACTAACTAAAAAAACCCCAACCCTACTAACTAATTTTTAAACTCTGTGTTTGAATTCTTCCAGTTCTTGATTTCAACTAATGCATGGCAGATCTAGACATATGCAGCATCTATATAAATCAGATCCTATCAACAAATCCTCATAAAAATAAAAGGAATTGCCCTTAATGAACATTTTTTTGTTAGTAATTAGGGAATGATTCAACAAGCTTTGGATGTGTTTTTTAAAATGTAGGTGGGAATTCAACACATCTTGTTAATTTGAGGTATATTGTATACACCCTTGTGCCTGTTATTCATCATCATTATCATACAGATGATATTCCCAGACATGAGTCATTTTAATTAAATACAGCAATTACAAAGATGTGTACATTATATCTTATCTATATATTCACACTTGGCTTATTTGTACAGTTTATCAAAGAATCACTTTGCCTACTTTTTAGCTTAACTGGACATGTAGCTACATAACATTTTTTATATGGCAATAGAACATTATTTTAAAGCTGTGCTATTATCCCTGTCTTTATCCTTCAGCAAAGGAATCAAATACAAAAGAATAGCAACATTTAATGGCAGACTAAAATTACAAAGAAGGTGAAATAAATTGAAGGTGTTACAGTATGCATCTATCAGGGCTATGAGGAAAATCAGACAAATTTCTTACTCAGGAATCCTACATTCTCTCTTAAAGCATGATCATAGTGAGATTATCATTGTTAAATATTTTATCACTGGAAGTGATAAAGTTTTGTTGTATATCGGAATACAATTCAAGGGAAAATTGCTGGATTACTGAAAGCAAGTACTCTACTTCATGACAAGATATTCACAGGACCAGAGTGCATTTTTCCTGGTACGAAACCGCAGTCTTTCTCATGGAAAATTAAACATGATGATCTACCACTGATGGTCAACTTTTCTGATAATATTCTTACTCTGGACTCTCTCCCTCCCTCTTTCTCTCCTCTGCTTATTCTGAGTGTAAGATTTCTGTCTTTTGGTCCTCACAGAACATCTCCCCATCCTCAGTGAGTTCTTTAAAATCCATACTCAGAAGATGTGCACCATATTAATTACACACAATCTGGATAACTCATCATCCCACACCAAGTTGCTTCAAAGGATCTTGTTCTATAAAGTTACCTTCTGAAGTCTCTTAATGTAATCTAGACCATGTTCAAGTATGTCTACTGAGGCATAAATCAAGTGTTGGGTCCCTGATTCTTCACAGTGGGGATGCAGATTTTTTTTTTCTTTTCTCCTCAAAGCCTCTGGGAAGGAAGTGAATAACATTTCCATGTGCTCACTTTACATGAAGGTAAGAAATTACTGTTGTGCACCCTCAGTAGTTCACAGTGTAGTACAGAAATGGTCTTGTTATGTTAGTCTTCTCTCCCCCTTGATAGGGAGACTAGTCTCAGAGTTTAAGTTTCTTAAGTAGTGTAATTATCTATCACATTTTCTTCAGGCTGTGACTAGAAAATCCATTGAGGTCTAAAGTACTGTTTCTACAATAGCAGAAACATAGCAATCAGGTAAAAAGAAGTCCGACAGAATTCAGAAAGCATTGTTCAAGAGAAGAGAGTGATTTATTGGACAGCTAAATATGAATCTGTACTGGATGCAAAATATAGTTTCTGTTTTATTTACTTTCTAATTTTGTGATGGAAACAAAACTTATGTTTGAATGACAGTTAAGTTTTTAAAGACAGTGTAAAGCAAAGATACTCTTCAATAGTATTTTAATAAGCTTATGGTCCAAGCGTGCCCTCCTGTTATATTTTGAAAATCCAGGACAATTAACGCTTTTGTAAGAAAAGATTAAAAAATAAGAAGAGTGAGAAAATTATCAAGTATGGACTAAGTTACCATAAATAAATTTAACTAGCTGCCAGATTTACTAAGGGTTTAAAATTATATTAAGTCTACTGAGTTTGATGGTGGCTGTTAAAATTATATAATTATAAAATTAAATATTTTTAGGAAATAGAATCCTTGAGTAATTTTTCTTCCTAATTCTAAATCTCTAAATGTCCTTCTAAATAACAGCTGTGGAAGAATGAGGGAGTTTAAGCCATATTGATCCACATGTCATTGCTAATTATATTAAATTCAAATGAAGACAGAAGGACAGATCATCTTTCTGAAGAGCGTGCAGATGCACCACAGAGGATGTAACTTCTGAATTTTTCTTAAGGCATGAAAAAGCTTGGATTTTTAACTTCAGTACTTATCATATTCTTGTGATCAGAATGTACAAAAAAAGGATGATGATAAAATCCTTAGTAATACATTCATTAATCCAGAGGTTATCCTTTCCTCTTACAATCCCCTCAAGCACTGCTTTTGTCTGAATTTTAAACATGATGATCTTGGAGCCTGACCTAAGTCACACATTGAAATTCAGTGTATCCTGAATAATTCATAGTATTGATGTGCATTGGTGTTTAAAATAAAATAGATAATGCTTAGGGTCATGAACCTCCTCTTCATAAATACATTGGGATTGCATAAATGTTAGTTGAGGACTCTGATACCCAGACAGAAGAGCAGTCAATTCTAATTCTGGAGCTGCTCAGACTTTTATCCTGAGTCAAACTCCAGTGACACATTGCCTTGGGGTTTTGGATGTGCTTGATCATTTACCTTGTAAGCTTGCATAGCGAGTTCAGTGGCATATATTAATTATACTGGTCACCTGAAACAACTATAAGAAAAATAATGAGGAACCCTTTGAAATATAAGGGAAATTGCACTTTCACCTGCACATGAAATATCATGGGAATGATGATATTAAAAAAAAAAAAACAAAACCAGAAACTGTAAGACAGAATTTTGGCAATGCATGAAGTCCAATGGCAGCTGCACTGGTGGCATCATGCTGATGTTTACCAGCTAAAGTTTTTCTTGTGCTTGTATAGTATATATAGATATCTTTTTGTCAATCAGTGAAATTATGTCTTTACCAGACAAATCCATGACTCTCAGTAAAGCCATATTACATAAAAAGTGAGACAGAGTATATGTGTAAAGCAATATTTTTTTAAGAGTGTTTTTCTTGTTAGACCATGTGTAACAAAAGAGCATTTGTTCCTTTAAGGTTACCTGATTAAAGACCTTGTCAAAACAGGTTGCTAAGACAAAGGGGGAGGCAAACACCTGATAACAGAAAAAATATAAAGAAATAAACTTGGTCAGTTAGGCCAGTTTGTAAGAGTGTGGGGGACAGTGTGTAAAATGGGGCCAGTCAGTATGCTTCTCTGTTCACTGTGAATCTGCTCTGTCTTCTTGCATCTTCTTATTAGCTTCTTAACTATCTTCCTGCATAATAACACTGCAGGCAGTGTGTTTGTGTGTGTGCGTGTGTTTCTGTGTGTGTGTGTGCTGGAAGGACTCAGTGCCAGCTGCTGGTGAGATGTGAGTGTGGGAGTGAAACTTGTACCAGCTACTGGAGTCAGACTGGGGTTACAGGCACCCCAGCATGTGGGGTCTCAGAGTCAGATACTGGAAATAATGGGAACCTTTAACTTGCAGCCGGCGGGGCAGGAACAGAAGGAGAGAGAGACGGAGAGTTCCAAAAACAGCTGCTGGTGGGCTTGGGATAAATGAGTCAGGTGAGGGACTCAGCAGAGGCTGGAGAAGGACTGCGGGTTCTGTGTGCCTGGTGCCAGGTGTGGAGGGGGGCGTTTGTATCTTCCCAAAACAGGTATGCATTGGGTTTGCCTTTATATTCCCTGTCAAACTTCAAACTGGAGAAGCCATCGAGTTGAGGGGATATCAGGGCAGGTAAGAAGGGCTGTCATTCAGGCAGGACTGTTGGGGCAGGTAGAAGACCTGTGCCAGTACCCCAGTACTCAGAAAATTCATGGGTGAATATCTGATTGTAAACCTGGACAGTGTTGTGTGTGCTGCACTAGTGACCTCCTGCCTCTAACAACGCAAGAGAGGACAGGACACAGTTGTCTGAGCTTGTGTCTGTGTGTGGCTGGTGTTGACGGCAGCACCTTGTCTTTGGCTGTCTCTATGACCAGAAATGTCAGTGTCATCTGTGTGGTTTTGTTATTTGTTTTGTTGTTTTGTTTTTGTTTCAGTTTTTATTGGTTTTGTTGTTGTTGTTGTTTTTGTTTGTTTTATTTGGGTTTTTTTGCAGTTTGGCTTTATTTCTGTATATATAAACCAAAACCTGAGATTAAATACTCATTAAATACAATCGTGTTCTAAGACTTTTATTTATTTCTCATATATACTATATATTGTTTAATGTCAGCTGAAGAAGTAAAAACAATACCTATGTTGCAAATTTTATCACCTTCTCTTGTCTGAAATGAATTATGGAGTAGTAAGAAAAGAGCAAGCCCAAACTTGATCCAATACCTGCAATGTGAGTAACCAACATCAAAAAGTGGTTTGGCTACATACACTGAGGTAGCTAATAGCTCAGCTTTGCAAAGGATAGATCATGCTGCTTCCCTGCATAAGCCAATCTTCCTTCCCACACTTGGTTGAAATGCACAGGGCTACTAAAGCAGCTGATTCTCAGCATAAACTGGAAACACATTTTCACTTTTTAATGTTTTGCTCTGACAGGTACTAGAAGGAAATACTGATGATGTAAAAGGCTCTTGCCTGTTTTTTTTTTATTCTTGGGTTATAGTGTCCTACTTTTTTTTTTTTTAATGTAGGTTATCATTGTACATTATCAATGTACATAATTTAATGATTAGCAGTGTTCATATGAGAAAATACTTTTTGATTTCATCAGGAAACAAGGAACCATATCTGTTTAGACTAATAACATGTCAACAGTGATATTTTTTCCTGATAGCTATTGTGATGTAGAAGCATACATGGATCATGTCTTCAAGTATAAGAAGTTATTGTTCCTTTACTTTTATTTACTTTTGTTCATCATTGTTTGAGAAGGTGGATAAATTTTTATAGATAAGACTAAAGCAGTGTTCAGGAAGGTAAAATTCAGGGGATGCTTGATTGCTCCTGTTCACCCTATAAACGACAATTCTATTTAATTAATTTTTATAAGAAGGCAAGATGGAAAATTTGCACAAACAGAAGAAATTGATGAAATTATTACATTCAATCAATCATGCAGAAAGCATAAAACAACCTGAAACATTAAAGGTAAGGAAACAAAGATCTTTTATGGCAACAAAATTATTACACAGTTTGCACAATTTGTAATGGAAATTTTCTTTCTTTCTCCTTTTTATAAGTTCAGTGGCATCTTGTCTCAGGAAAGAGTAAAAAGGCAAATGGGTTTTACTTTAATTCAATATGACTATTCTTCAGTTTTCTAAGGGAAGAATGATTGTTCAGTCAGCCTTCTTCATAGATAAATAGTTGTAAAACTAGAAGATGGAAAAGCACAAGGACTAGAAATCTTCAGATTGTATGATCTGTTTAAACAAAGAAACATAAAACTCTTGATGCCTGAGTTAAACACTAGAATAAAAATTATGTTCTTCACTATTCAGATAATAATGAAATGAGGTATGATTTCTTACATTTTTTCTGTTACAATTTTTGCTGCAGAACAAAATATTTAAAGCACAGTTCTTCCTTCATAGCAGTATAGTCTAAAGGAGAAACAAACAAACAAACAAAATCCCCTGACTGTAATTACCAAGAAAATTTTTTTTTTAAAAAAAGTGAATATCTGCATGTAGAACAAGTAAAGAAATCATACTGGGAAATCAGCCATGGAAATATGAAAAAGCTCCAAGTTTCTCTCAATTTTAATTTTCTTTTCTTTTCAAAATATCACCACCTAAATATTAGGATGGATATGCACAGTATATTCATACATACACACACACACACACATATGTGTGTGTGTGTATGTATCCAGTCAGCTTTTTTTTTTTTTTTTAATGAATTAATTTTCATTAGAACTGAACCCTACGTTCAGTTTCCTGTTTATTCCTTTCGGCCCATATTTTTCTTCTGCCCTCCTATTTGTGCTTACTGCCTTTCTGTAGTGGTGCTACCCACATGCTGATGTTCAGCTTGTTCTCTGTATCATTCCAGAGGAAAGTGTTTGCACTTTTTTGCTCTCCCAAAATTCATTAAATCTTACAAGGCCTCACAGGTAGCAAACAGCAACAACTAGATTTTTTTCTGTTAGACACCTACAAGTGAGGACTTCCATAAACAACACGTTATGTTTATTTAATATGTCTCAGAATACATAAGCTCTCTGTTACTTGTTCATGGAATCTTAAACACGATAGCAGATTTTCTCTGTATGTTTTACAAAATCTCCCAAATGGCTGCAACTGACAGCTCACAGATTTAATGTGTTAATGTTCAATATTTCTAATTTCATTATTTTGTTAATTTGACAGGATTTAATTTGAATTAAACCTCTACTTTATTTAATAAATATGACAAAGGACAAATTCCCTCATCTTTTGCTGCTTCCTCTCTTCTTCCCTTCCTCCAAACTGAATAATTAAAACCCCCTTAATACATTTATACATAAAGCATCAGAAATAATTTATTTTTTAAAATAATACTTAACTATAAACTACTAGTGTACGAGCAAACACAGTAATTAAAACTTTTAACGACCAAAACAACAAAAATCCAACCAAAAAAAAAAAAAAAAAAACAAATTAAAAAAACCCGAACAACAACAAAAAAAAACCTAATCAAAAAAATGCCAAAAAACCACCCAAAACCCAAAAAACAAAAACAACCAAAAAAACCCAGAAACCCCTCCCCCAAAAAACCTAAACAAACAATGAAAAAAACCTTAAAGCCAAGAGTGGACTAACATAGTTCTTTGTAAATGAATGTGCAGTGGTTACAGATAGGAATTTGTGGGCTGCCATGCATTTAGTGCTACTCTTTGCACTAGCACCCTTTTCGTAGAGTATTTGAGGGGTTTGTTCACTTGTGAAGACAGAAAATACAAAAATCTTAAAAAGAACATAACTCAAAGTTTTGAAGATTTTGCAGTGGAGCAGATATAGACCTTGGCAATCACCAGGGCTAAAGAAAGAAAAAGAAAAGGGAAAAAAAAAAAAAAGAAAAAAGAGTTTATCCTCCTGTCTGTGGGCATTTCAATTATGCAAGCTGAAGCCAACTGCTATTTTGTACCAGCTCTGAATAATAAATGCTAATATAGAATAATTTCATATTCCTTCAGTAGCTCTCAACAACCTCGGTCAAAAAATTGTATGGATTACAGACCTTCAGTGTTAAAACTGACTATAATTGCTTTCACTCTGCACGGATAAAAAGATTTTATATGTTAACTTGTTCATTACCAGCAGGAACTGGAGATACAGGTATAACGTGGTATATGTTAATGCTGTTTATATGCTATGCTTTCTCTTTTTCTTTTTTAATAAATCCTCTACTAACATCATCATTTAAGTAGATTTCTCAGAGAAATGGAAATTCCTATCAATGAATTTTACATAATTTTGCAGGGAAGCAGAGAACTTAAGATTAGTGTTTTTCTTGTTTCATGGCCGACTAAAGACCACCTAACTGAACAGAGACTACATAATGAACTCCACATATTTAACACTGAAGTTTCTGAAAGGAAATATGGTAGCTTTATACCTCAAAGGACAGCAGGGAACCCAACTACCAAAGAAAATGTTCTTAGAGAGCAGAGTTCATTTGTTTTACTGCTTGTGGAACCTAGTTATTTAGAGTGTTAACTCATCCTTGGTCTTAAAGGAAATTTTGAATCTTAAAAAGGAGTCAGGAAAGCCAGATGCAGTCATAGATAGACAAGTAACGGGTCCAGAGTCCAAAGGCAATGCATGCAGGCATTTTTTTCATTAGTTTACTTTCAGATGCTCAACAGGGCACTTTGTAGAGTCTGTGTAGGTAATTTGTTACGATCTTTGACATTATATTGGTAGTTATAAAGTAACATATGGTATCCTGCAGACTCTCCAATGATCTCGATAACAAAAGAGAAAAGTCAGCAAACTTCAGATCAACATCTGGGATGGGGCAGATTATTTTGTATGCTTTGCTACAGTAGTCTACAATTAACCTAACAATTATAGGATGAAAATTCTTGTCTATGTTTAGGTCTGCTACTTATGTAAGCAGAAAGCATTTAAACTGAGAAGTCTAGATAATTAAGAATGTTTTTATTTGCAAAAGAGGAAAAAAAGAATGTAGGATGGTATACACGATGTTGTTTGTTTTTTGTTTGGTTGGGTTTTTTTGGTTTGTTTTCTTTTTTTAATGCATTGTCCTGTTTAATGAAAATATGTATAAAGTGGTTTTTAATCATGAAGCATTCTGTTGTAGCGTTTAGGTCAGGACATTGTTCATTCCAAACACTGTGATATACTTGCAAATCTGGATTCTGGCACCATTGTGGCCTTTCTGATGCTATTAGAGCAGAGGTGATGAAAGTGCAATGTTAAGTCAATGAAGAGTTGTTGAGATGTCAGGACATGTCAGTCTGTTCACTAGAACAGAATACACAAACTAGACATAATGTGGCAATAAAATATCCATTCTCAATTATTTTCTCCAAGGCTAGTTTTATGACATCTGCCCCTCATCTTGCTGTAGAAGAAAGCAAAAGAAGTTATTAGAGATGATAGCTTTTTCATTAAACTTTGCCTGCTCCCACATGCACTTGAGGATCTTGCTTTATTTCTAAACTTCTAAGGAATGTGGTTACTTGGGAAGAAACATAGATTTTTCTCGGAATTACTCTATTACCAGAGAGAGAGGGAGAGGGAGGGAGAGGGGAAGAAAAACTTATATTAGAAGGCTCCAAAGAAATATGTAATAAAGGAATTTCATTCTACTTTGTGACAAAAATATTTTCTATTAAGGTCAAGGATTTTGTCAAGTTTCACATATCTACTTTGTGACTAGTGATGAATTAGAGACCAGTGATAACAGCCAAACAGATAAATTTTCATGATTTACATTTCATGAAAATTGAAAGATTCAGGTAAATGAGCCTCAGCTTACCAGAAGCATGATAAATATATGTCATACATGTACAGGAGATGGTCTCAGGTGATTTGGTATTCTGAATTCAGAAAACACAACATCTTTTAAATACTGAGGTGAAGGTAACTGTGGAGTTATAAATGAAAGTCTGAAATGTGTTAGTCTACTAATGATTGGAATCTGAGAAATATGAAACAGTATTGCTCTGATAGTCCACTCGGTCCCTAAGGAGCTTGCATGACACTTGTGCTTTTATGGTTTCACCTTGTTCTGTGCAACATCATCAGCTGCAAATATTCAAACCCTGGTCAAAAAAAACATTCAGAAAATAAAATGGAACATTTTAAAGCAACAAGCAGGTGGAAATTGTGAGAGCAGTTATCTCCATCCTATTGTGTCTCATTTCTACTCTCCAAATGGTGTTTGCCTGGAATTTATTTGAAGTGTCATGAGGATATACAAGCAAAATGGGTCATGCCTGAAACTAGAATTTTATGGCACTCTTTGTATGTTAATTCTGTATATCCTTTTCTTTTCTGAAAGTTTGAAAGGCACAGATTTGAACAGATGTTTGTGAAGAAAGCTAGGCTGAGGCTAAGACATGATACAGGTTATAGGAACCCTTATAATCTTTAGCAGCCTTCTAACTCCAGAAGAAAAAACGCAAGGATAGCAGAGAAAGGAGGAATTGCTATGGATAAAAGAGTATTGCAAGAAAACTTGTGCATATTTAAAAAAAATTAATCAATGATAATTTCAAGTTATTTTCTTTTCTATAGACACTGGATTCCAAGGGTGGTTTATCATACAATACCTGATCAAAATGATATTATTACTAATGCACAGGTCTCTATTGCACTGGCACACAAAATGCACTTATAAAAAAATGAATAAGAACAAAAATAACCCCACAAATATGTGGTATATCATTCATGAAATATTGACTATATGAAGAAAAAAACATATTTTCACTTGGTTAATGAGATTCGTTTTTCTTAAGGTTTTTATCTGGATATATTTCCTTTTGCTGACTTTTGAGAGAAAAATTATCTCAGAACACTTTAGCATAAATGAAGATTCCCATTCTTTCTGCATAGCTACTTACAGGAATGAAATGACAATTTAACCAATGAAGCAGACTTGCAGAAATTTGCTTTGTGCAAACATGTAAGTGCTTAGCTATTTATTATCTGGGATCAAAAAATAGCAATACTGATGAGAATTTAGGTTTTCTGTGTTTCTTTTGTTATAATGCCTTTTCAGGGTAAGTAAGCACCCTAAACAGTGAACTGACATACTCTGTCTTCAATAAGCTGACTGTTTAAAACATGGAGAAAAGATCTTGGGCTATCATGCCATTTTTACTAACATCCACAAGATGCAATAGCTGCAACTGGCAGCAATATTTCCAGTTTTTATTTTCAGTTTGCTGACTATTGCAAACAACAGCCCCAGCATCAGTTACCTATTTATGACAAGTTCCATAATACTATTGTTGTTGCAGAAAACAAAAATCCTTGACAATAACACCACAGATTTAATTAATTCAATTTAATTTCCTATATAAGATCATTCTAATATGTGTGGATAAATGATTTACAGCTTTCTTATGGCATTCAAATATCCCATTAAATAACAAGAAGAAATTAATAATCTGGGAACTGTTTATAAAACTGTTAATGTCCATGCTCAGGCTTCTTATGACTTCAAACACATTGGAAGAAAATTTGTATTATGTCAATCACTCACATGCTTACTATTTTGGTTTAGATTTAGATATAATATTTTTCATATCCCATTTCTTCTGGATATCAGATAAGTATATAAAAATAATGTTTATTTTCTTTCACTGTGTCTATTTAGAGCCACAATAAGGGCCATGTGTAGATCCATTTTAACTGTTGACAATGAAGAGTCAAATACTGTAAAGGCTGAATTTCACTTTGAGGTTTTCTATAAAGAAACAAAGCCTAAAATTGCACAAATGATGCTGCTTTATACTGCAGTTTGCACTGAAAGGTGTTCAGTACCCGGGCTTGGAACAACATCAGTAGGAAGATCCGTTCAGCTTTCAGAGGGGCTTTAAGTTTTTCAAGGCTTTTCTTAATTTTGCAGTGCATGCTTTTCTCCAAACTGTTTTTTCTGTGTATGGCGTCATTACCAGAAGACCTGTTAAATCTGTGATTATAATTTTCTTCAGCCTTCTTGTTTTGTTTTTAAATTTTATCCCTCATAGCTGCTATTATGTTTACACTGATGCATGAATAAATTAAGTAAGCTTTTCTTTTGCATTCGGCACCTCTTAGAGCTCAGGCATTTGTTCT
>VWZT01011774.1:464095-578021 GCA_013397055.1 Pachycephala philippinensis
TGCTGGCCTTCCCCCTTCCCAGGGATGCAGCTGTAACCTATCAAGGCCAAGGCTGCCCACAGCCCGCTCTTGTAACCCTACAGCAGGCCACTTTTGTAACCCTATATTTTGGAGAGTATATTTTGGCCTTTTCAGAGATCTGCTTGGAAGAATCCCAGATAAGAGGCCTCTGGAGAGAAGAGTGTTCTACAAGACCTGATTCATTTTCAAAGATTGGCTGACATCTCCACATTCAGCCCAACGAGCAGGATATCAAGTACTCATAAGAAGAAGTTTGCATGAATGAAAAAGCATCTTCTGACAAAATTCAGCCATTGAAGGTATACGTAGAAGGAGTACCTTCTAGGCATTCCTGTGAAACAACTTTTGATTGCTTCAGTTTTAATAGAAATGGTGGTATGACTGAAGAAAATTCCAGAAATGGTTGGTGAGTGAGTGAGTGAGTGAGTGAGTGAGTGAGTGAGTGAGTGAGTGAGTGAGTGAGTGAGTGAACGAGTGAGTGAACGAGGGAGTGGAATGAAATTACTGAATTATGGTCCATTCTTTTTATGGTAACCAGAGAGTGAAGGACAGTATTTGACAACACAATAGAGCCACGTCTTCTGAGGCAGAATAGAACCCTCTGTAGGTAAGCATCAAATATATGCAATTCTCAGTAGAAATATTTTTAAAATAAACACCTTTATAACTACCATGCTCTAGAAATGACTGTAATAGATGTAACTGGGCACCTTCACACAAGTCTCCATTAGAATCAAAATGGTTTCAAGCAAGTGCATAGGCTTCAGAACAGACTTGCTTGAAGAAAAGAGGGCTCAGTCTCAATCTTTGATTACAGACGCACCCTCAGCTGTGTTGAATGAATGGTGCAGCCATACGCTTTGAAAGACTAACATTCAGCATTTCAACAAAATGAAATCAAGTGGACTTCCCTGCTGCTTTTAATAAAGACTTTTTAATTCATAGTTGTGCTAGAATGTGACTTTAAGGATACCTCTACAAGGATTAGGAAACAATCTGCTTCGCAAGTTAGCACAATTTGTTACCATTTAAGATCGGCAGTCTAATATACACGCATGAAATTAAAGTGTTATTTAAATGACTGATGAACAATACAGAATTCACTTGTTTGTCATCAATTATTTAATTCAATAATTAAATAATTACTCCAAAACTGATAAACAAGTAAGGAGCTGCCAGAAAAATCAATGACAGTCAAAACTTTAATTTTCTAGTCAGAAAATTAACTTCAATACTTCTACTTGCTTCTCTGCTTGTCTTCTCCTACTGCCTGAAAGGCCTGTTTCAGTACAAATCACTGTTTGTTTTTATTTTGCCCAATGTGTGATGAATACCAACGAGCTTTTGAAGAGATTTGAAATGTTTGTTTACAGTTTCCTCCAAAGGCAAGTATCCTTTTCAGGAACTTTGCCTCATTAGTTCTTTTAGATCCAGCTCTTTAGCTTAACCAACAAGTTAACCCTACTCTGCTGGATGTAGAACTACAAATGATTTACATTTTACACATATAAGAATAGAACTTTTCTTGCAAAATAACCACAGCAAACAGATCCCATCCATTTCTTTTGGTTTGGTTGGGTTTGGTTTGGTTTGGTTTCCTTTGATTTGCTTTGGTTTGCTTTGCTTTGATCTGCTTTGATCTGCTTTGTTTTGGGATTGGAAGGGAAAATATCCCTATCCTGTACTCAATATGTGTAATTAGCCCTCTAGTGTCCTTTGTCTCTTTCCTTGTCAGACCTTCTGTGTCTTTTGAGACTCAATTATTTCTTAAGGTGGGTTTATATAATATAATGCTGACCTCTAAGCTTCCTAATAGATGATAAGGAGAAATAAGCCCTTCAAATGTGGAATTCATCTGTCTTCTTCGCACTGTATCCTTTTACAAATGGGACGTAAACATCAACACATGTTCACAGAAATTCCGGTGTAGACATCTGAGGATTAATAGCAATAACATTCAAAAGTTTCCAAGGGTTAGAAATATTCTGTCCAGCATATCCTTGTGCTCCCTTGTTTATTTTCTTCCTGCTTTTTACAGTTATCTTTCTTCTGTCTTCAACAAAATGTTCTGGTTAACTTCATTCTCTTGTACTTACCTTACTTTTTTCTCTTAGTCTTGCAAATTCTGTTACTTGGGTCACTGTTGACATGTTTTCCTGTTTATTCTGAATGCAGGTACACAAATCTTTGCACTTTGGGTGTTCACATGGCTCACACACATATTAATCTTATATGTGGCTCTACCATAATATTATAAGATGCTAACATACTAATTTTGATTACACTATCAGTAGAATATATTGTGTTTAAAGTAAATTCATTCTATCCTGGTTATTGCAATTATAATTTATAGGTATAATAGGCCTCTGTTTTTGCTGCATACTGTTTGTTTTCCTTCATTCTCTCAGGATTTTAAACTCCACATTCTCATGGTCACTGCAGTTAAAACTGCTCTTGACCTTTACACCTTCATCAGCATTTCACGATTTGTGACTGAAAGCTGAAACAGTTGTTCCATATGACTCATCAGTCATGTGCATCAAGAAATTTTCGTCAAAACATTCCAGAAATTTCTTATATTGTTTGTACACAGCCCTTTGAGCAGATAGTGCAGAGAACTGCAATTGTGAAGGTTTTTTCCAGTTATTTAAAGAAGATTCCATCTAACTTCCTCTTCCTTATCAGGCTTTTTGCAACAGATTGCCCAACTCATTAGCACTCGTTCTGGTCTATCCTCTTACCCTCAAGGAACGCATTCCCATTTTCAATTTTTCTGTACTGCAAACAATGAAGATTGAGTTGTTGAGTCTAAGCCCTCCTCCTTATATTTTTCACTTATATCTTCCTGAACTTTGCACCCAGATACTAAGGCTCCACCCATGCAGTTTGCTCCACCACCTCTCTATAATCCCAATGACGTCAAAACTCTGCAGCTGTGGACAGACTTTTAGCTTCTCCTGTTTGTTTTCCCTGCTGCATGGGTTTCGGTGCAGGTATTTGAGATGGACCCAGACATGCTGTTTTCATAGGAAAAGTGAAGGAACCTTCCCCATCATGCAGAGCTTCAGACAGTTTTTTACTGTCCCTCCAAATACTTCCTTTTTTTCAGATGATGACAACCCTTTCCTGTTATACCTACTTCAGTCTTTCATCCTATTTGTCAGATGGATCTTGTCCCTTGCAGTCAGTCCTATTTCCTCAAACAGGCTTCCATGATCATAATACACAAAACTCTGTCTGGAACTCAGCCACCTGACCAAAGTGCTGATATGCTGGTGGATACACTTCTGCCTCAGCTTTTCCCCCTTGCTGGAGGCACTGAGACCACCACCTGGGCCTCCAGATGGAGTAACCTTTCCTACTACTCCCCCATCCTTTGCTTCCCTCCTGTTGCCAGAAGTCTGCAATGACACTTGTTATGTGCAGGGTTGCCCTGGCAGGAGCATTGATGCTTACATGGATAAGCAGCAATGGGAATAGTCACAGGACTGCACAAGCCTTGCCAGTCTCTTTTGAGATCTAGGAGGCAATCAAGTGTCAAGCAGAAAATCTTCTGAAACATCAGTTTAGATCAACAGGTGAGTGCCTCCATCTCCCGTCAGAGGGCATCCCCTGTGATTGTCACCCTCTTTGTCTTTGTTGGTTCAGGCTGAGATGTCTCTAATGCCTGCCTGACTGGAGGTCTTCTTCCTCACCCTTTCCAAGGGAATTATACCTGTACAGTAAATGCAGGGCAAGAAGGAATTTTGCTGTGTTTCCAGAAATCAAAAGTTTCTAGTCTTCTCCATTATGGGCACCTCCTTTTTCTTACCCCATAATGAGTTCTATAACGCTATAGGAAATGACCCCTTTGATCTGTAAAGTGTTTTTGGGAGAGCTTGTTTAGTTGACCATTCCTAGGGGGTGTCACTCTGGTTATAAAGGTCTCATCATTTTCCTCAATGGCCCTGGGAGCAGCCAGATTCCTTTCCCCTGATGAGGTGTCTCACATTCCTTTGTTCACCCTGTGCTATGTGTTTTGGATATTATCCTTCATCCACCACCTTCATTGCAGAGTCTTCAGGAGGGATTCTGGTCCCCTGTGCACTCTAGCTGCACTGTCTGCTGAGAAAAGTGCTGTACTTAGGTTAAGAGCCTCAGCTTGCCATCGAGATGTATGGTCCAGTATAGATATATAGTGTACTATATTACATACATTATTGCTAAAGTGTTCCTGAAAGAGAAAAACGTCCCAGGGAAAATGTTCTTGATACATAGATATCTTGGAGGAGAAAGGGACAGCTTTCTTTAACATACAATTTTTTTCTGGAGGACTTGCTTAAATTCATGTTTCACAGACTATTTATTGAGCAGACTGTTGCAGTTTATATCAAAAACTCATTTAAAATAAAAGTTATTTAATGCATATAGAAGATCTTTCTCTCTCATTCATCTTTCTGAGTGAAAATTAGCATAATTCTAACACAAACCAAACAAAAAGTATTTTACTGAAACTGATATGATGTGTGGTGCATACATAATTATGATTTTCAGCTTTAGAAAACAGTTTAATATACTGAGCAAATCAGTTTTGCTTTCACAGACATTGCAGTAAATGAAAAGACAGATTTTCATGCTCCATCGATAAGCTTAATAAACCAGACATATTGAAAATATTATAGAGTATTTTTTCTTTGGAAATATTTACAAGTATCTGTCGTTTGAACAGCAAAAACTATACATAGAAGTAGACACATTGGTCTGGGTTTTTTTTTAAGGATCTGAACATTTATTAGTTGGAATTCCAGATATATCAGATTGCCAAGAAAAAATATGATCAGCTAGAGTAAGATAGTTAGTCAGTTTGTCTCAGAAAGCGCGGTCATCATTTGCTTTCAGCTTTTGACAAACATCATTCTGAAGATTTGATTGTCTACCTGCAGTTTCAACAATAGTTGTGAATGTATTATACATTTGATTTAAGTTAAAGGCCACTGATCATAGTCATTTCCCTGAAAGACATAAAGGCATTAAGTTTACCTTTCACAGTATAAATCAGAAACGGGCAGATGAAATTAAGATCCTAGGTCTATTCCCCCCTGCCACCCACCTTGATAAGAATGGTTTTGTCATGGCTGAAGCCACAATCCCATTTGCATGATCACTGCCACCCTTACATACCCAGCGGTGTCAAGAGGGTAAGGGATGGGGTACAAGATGTTGTAATGTAACTCAGAAACACCCTGCAAACTGTGCTGTCCCTCAAACTGAATAGGGCTTTTATTTCGTGTGGAATAATCATTCACATCAGTTATGTGAATTATGAAAAATACTGGCAGCAAACCTATGCTTTCCACCTTTTTAAGACATTGAGCACTTTTTTAGGAGTTGTTCACTGCAGCCCACACTGCAGAAAAGCTAAGTGACAGGCTCTTCTGTAGCCAAAACAGATACGTCAAAGCATGAATATATGCCTATTGTTATGTTCCTAGGAGATTTTCATGCTAAATGGAGAAGAACTTAAATGGTATAGCCCCCTACAGGTTAGTCAGCATTAGAAAATAAGCAGATTGGAATACTTGTGGGTAAGCAGGGCAATTTGGCACCTGAGTCCTTGTATTGGCAGGATTTTCATGGATTAGATTCTTTTCCCTTTTCAAGTGAAAATCTTTCTATCTTGCAAGCAGATTTGTATATTACCTGCATTTCCAGACAAAATCTCTAAAATCTTGTGATGACTAATAACCTATTGTTTTCCTGCCTACAGAATTAATGAATTAACATAATTAATCCTTTTATAAAGCTGCATTATAAGGACTAGTTTGACATAAAAGAAAATATAAGAAGATTAAAATTGCAATAAACTTTAATTGTTTTGACTTCTGAGTTTTAAAAACACACATGACTAAAAACCAGGTTAAAAACAGATTAATTATCATGTAAACTACATATATCTTTAATTTCACAGAAGTGTTAGCACCTATTTGATAAAGAGAAAATAATCTGTATGCTGAATGTTTTGTAGTAGGTATTATTTTCAGTTTCAGTGAATCGGAACAAAATCAATGAAATGATATTAATATTGTCAGTTTTTGATTTTCAAGGAAGGTGGAAGTAGAACACTAAAACAAACAAGAAAAGAAACATATCTTGGCAACAATGATTCGGTCTTATGTATTTTCTCCTTTATGCAACCATAGCTGATGTTACCGAAAGAAACTACTCTTATGTTTGTTTGTAGCCTTCACAGTGGTCATGCAGAACAGAAGCTATCTCACAGGACAGTCAAGGGGTCAGACATAGCCAGCACAGGTTTAGGAAAGGCAGATCCTGCCTGACCAACCTGGTCTCTTTTTATGACCTGCCTAATGGATGAAGGAAAAGCTGTGGATATTGTCTACCTGGAACTTCAGCAAAGCCTTTGACACTTTTTCCCATGATATTCTCCTGGAAAAGCTGGCTGCCCGTGGCTTGAACAGGTTTCCTCTTTGCTGGATGGCTGTGCCCAGAGAGTGGTGGTGAATGATTATGCATCCAGTTGGGGGCCAGTCACTAATGGGGTTCCCCAGGCCTCAGTGTTGAGCACAGTCCTATTGAATATCTGTACTGATGATATGGGTAAGGGGATCAAGTCCACCCTCAGTAATTTCACAGACGACTCCAAGGTGGGTGTGAGAGTTGGTCTGCTGGAGGGTAGGAAGGCTCTGCAGAGGGATCTGGACTGGCTGGCTAGATGGGCTAAGTCCAGCGGTGTGAGGTTCAACAAGGCCAAGTGCCAGGTCCTGCATTTCTGTCACAACAACCCCATGTAGCACTACAGGCTGGAGGAAGAGTGGCTGGAAAGCTTCCCAGTGGAAAAGGCCCTGGGAGTGCTGGCTGACAGCTGGCTAAACATGAGCCAGCAGTGTGCCCAGGTGGCCAAGAAGGCAAATGGCACCTGGCCTGTATCAGCAATAGTGTGGCCAGCAGGACCAGGGCAGTGATCGTTCCCTGGAGTCAGCACCAGTGAGGCCACACCTCAGACTTCTCTTTCCAGATCTGAGTCCCTCACGACAAGAAAGACATTGAGGGTCTGGCATGTGTCCAGAGAAGGACATCAGAGCTGATGAAGGGTCTAGAAGGGAAGTGATAGGAGAAGCAGCTGAAGGAACTGGGATTGTTTAGCCTGGAGAAAAGGAGGCTCAGGGGGGTCCTTATTGCTGTCTACAACTACCTGAAAAGAGGGTGTAATAAGGTGGGATTTGGCCTTTTCTCCCAGACAATTAGTGACATGATGAGAGGACATAGGCTCAAGCTGCAACAGGGGAGATTCAGCTGGACATCAGGAGAAATTTCTTCATGGAAAAGTGGGCTTAAGCACTGGAATAGACTGCCCAGGGAGGGGGCTGAGTCACCATCCCTGGAGTCATTCAGGAAACGACTGGATGTGGCACTTAATGCCATGGTCTAATTGACAAGATAGTGTTTGGTCAAAGGTTGGACTCAATGACCTCAGAGGTCTTTTCCAATGTAAGTGATTCTGTGATTTTGTAACCAAATGTAGACCAAATATACCAATAAATCTAATTAATGAAATCTTGCATTTCTGCATCTGAGTTAGTCAGATTCTTTTTATAGCAAGTGGGAACAAAGACAAACTTACAGATTGCCAATCATCTCATCCTACTATAGATTATTTATAGCAAATAAGTCGTGACTCATTTATCTTCATTAGCTACAAAGATAGCTTACAATGACTAGCTCAAATGTAGATTTCTCTATGTTGACACCTCAGGGTTGACTAAGTTCCTCAGGGTTGACTAAGTTGCTAAAGATAGATCTAATGTCATTTAAGATGATGCAGGATGCTGAAGAGATCTGCACAAAGCTGGCGGAAATGACAAAGGACTTATGGGAGACCTGTGGTCTTCTAGTTTAGTAGCTGGAGGTAAGGAGAGATACAGTAGTGCATCTCAAATGGGAATAAATTAAAATGTTTAGGTAATTAAATAAAGTTTGTAAAATTAGGCAAACTGAATTGCCAGCCCTTCTGTCATGGAAAGAAAAGTTGAGAGAGTAGGTAGTGTAATAAATCAAATATTCAGCTAAAATTAATTTGATTGCAACTCTTTTTGCATATGTTGTTAAGGACTGAGTTATCTTAAAGGGCCTCAAGGTGTGCAAAGGGTATAAACACATACTGTAGTCAATGGAAATGTACTTCAGTAGATTCTAGTGACTTGTCTAATCCTGAAGTAGGCTCCAAGGATTCCATTCAGTTGCCCCACACTAGCATCTGGTGCCTTCCAAGACAACAGGTTTGCTCAAAATAATTCATACACAGCCAGCAACTCTAAATCTAGGCGTCAAGGCAGTATGTGTGCCATTCTGGACAGGCAACTGAAAGTCTGGAAAGATGCCTTGGAACAAGCCAGATGGTAACATATGTCTATGTGTGGGCAAATGGAGCTCTCAATGTAAAGTTAGTGGGCTCGTCTCATTTGTGGGGAAGAAGAAGGAAAGGAAAAGAAGGAAATAAAGAAGGAGAAGGGAATAGAACAAGACGAGCGAAAAGGTGGTACAGTACAATACAGTTAATGATTTAAAGGACTACAAGTTTCAAGATCTAATTTGTTAAGCTTTTTGGATATTTTCCACTTTCCACCACTTTATCACTCTCCTCCTGAAATTAGACTTCTGGAAAAAAAACCCAAACACATTAAAAACCCACCCCAGAAATCCAAAAAACAACCTCTTTTTTCTACTTATGTTTCTGAGAAGGATTTGTTCCCCAAGAGAGTTGTCATTTTCTGTTTGTTTTGTTTGGGTTATTTAATAGCTTTTGTTCTAAAAATGTTTTCATGCTTTCTAGAATGTTGTATTTCTTCTGTTAACTTGGGTGTTTAATTATTTTATGAGGATGGGTTTTGTGTGTTTCATATTTATTATACTAGAAAGCTGAATCGGCATCACACTCCATGGGATATATTCACAGTCACCAAAGTTTCTTCATTCTTTCATGGAAGAATTTGTGATTCAAAACATGTTCAAAATTCACAAAGAAGTTGAAAAAATTTTAGAGAGGAACTGATTCACTGAGGAAGAACACATAAGAAATATAAGTATGAAAGGTGCATGTCTATTTCTCCAACTGCATTCTGCTACATCCATAGTAAGAGCAGATGGACTTTTATCTTGTATCTGCTCCATAGAATTTAGTCTATCTAGATCAAAGTAATGGAACAACACCCCCCGCCCCCCCCTCCATTTTAGTATAAATATGTGACTCTTGTCCACAATTTAGAGTTAATCTCAACTTTTTCCTTATATATTACTAACTCTGAAAACTGAACAGTGGGGCAATATGCAGATTTTTTTCCTTTTCAAAATAAGAGGAGGAAACAATTCTTGTTGTTATTATAGTCTTTGTAAAGGTTACAAAGATTGTGCATCAAATTTAAAAATGTATTTATTTTACCTTTTAAACACAAAGTAGAAAAGGGATATAAAAAGCCCAGAAAATAAAAGGTAAGTTTCTTAATTCATTGGACATTCTAAAATTCATAATATTTCCATAATAATCCATGAATGAGGAATAATTAGATATTCTTCTCTTTTTTGCCCTTTCAGAGTTTCATTATTTTTTAAAAAATACAATGTTTCATTATTATTTATGCATATAAGTACAAATATTAAAAGCATTTATTTTCAGAATTTTCTGGAACAAGAAAAGATGAAGTAAAACTCCCACTTAAATTGCTACCAACAATTTCTTGCAGATTTCCTTTGTCTGAGATCCTTGGTGACAATAAATAATCCCCACAACATGACTCCTCTCGTGTAAGATTTACTCAGTTTCAGGTGTACAGACTGTCCTACATTTCTAAAAGGACATCACCCACAGGGAGAAGGATTAATGTAAGCTAGTGAAAAGAAAACCACTGAGATAAAGAATAAAATATCAGCAAATAATATACATCCCTTATTCCAGAGAATAAGTTATTTATTTCCATTAAGAGAATTTCCCAACACCTCTGAAATATTGAAGGAATTTTTAATTTTTTTTTTTTTTGCTATCAGTTTAAATGCAGAAAAGATATATGCAAGGAGCTAAAATTACTTCCCTTTGAAATATTAAGTTTTATAGTTATTAATGGCTTTAACACTTGAAACTTTACTAATCTTCTCTGTTTAGGATTCCTGTTTCAAATGTATAAGTACTGTAACAATAGGTTCACAAGAAAAACAAAATCCTCATTGAGCTGACTTGATTTTTTTTTGTCATGGTAGACAAGTCTCAGATTACTGAACTGCAGTTCTCTGTTTTTATAGATAATATACATTCTGACTGCAAAGAAAAGGTCAATGGAAATTAATATGGGCATCAGTGTTCTGGCAGGTTTGAAATTATGATTTTTTTGGTGAAACATACCATGTTGATTATTATAAAAATCATAATGTTCCAAAAAATTTTACATGGGTTTTATAGATCGTATATATCAATTAGTTCTCCTTTTTATAGATAGTATATATTAATTAGTTCTCCTTTTCTAATTTATTTTTGATGCTCCTGTTACCATAATTTAAGAAAGCTCCTTTGTCACATATTCTTTATCATTTTCCAGGTTTCACTTCCTTGATGGTCAAATCCGTTTCTTTTCTCAAAGGACTATAAATTGCTGCAGCTAAACATGAATAATTGCAAAAAGAGGTGACATGATCTGAACGAGAAAGACTGTGTGTCAAAATGATCATTATCTAGCAGGTGAATAGGGAGAATAGCAGATATTTGGGCTATGCTAGCTGGTAACAGTTATACTGCAGTTAATTTTGGGAATTGCAATACATTGTCCTCAAAAAGCTATTTTTTTCCCCAAGGCTTCTCACGAAGATTTGAGCTACATTTTTTTTTTTTTTTGATGTCTACCTAAATAGATATCTACAAACATTCTGACTTCAGTGCGTGGAATATTATTAATATCCAAGGAAAAGGAGTTTTGGTTTTACAACTTGTTTAAAAAAAAATAAAGATTTATATTAGTAGGTATATTTTACTCTACTAGTTTGAAAACAAACCAGTGGGAGATCGCAAGTCAGAATTATAATTTAATAGGAAAATTAAAATAAATGCAATAGTACAAGAACGCTGACAGAGTCAGGATACAGCCTGACACCCTGTTAGTCAGGGTGGTGGTAGCAGTCCAGATGAAGTGGTCCTGTAGAAAAGGGTTTGGTCTTCACCTGAAGGTCCAGTGGTAGCTCTTGTTCTCTGGGAATCCAGTACGTAAGGGCTGTTTGTGCTGTTCCAAACCCCAGATTATATCCAGGTGGGAATGCTTGGCTCCTCCCCCCTGGGCGGAGCATCTCACAATGGGCTGATGTAATTCTATGAGTCATGCAGTGGGTCCTTGATTGCCCATTAAACAGAGATAGCTCCCAGAGGGAGTTATCAGGGATGAGTCATGGTAGGAGCTAAAGAGCACTGCCCCACCTGCTTTAACAGCTTGTGAAGATGATAATAGAATACATGCTTTTGGTTACATCTTACATTTTAACCTAGAACATTTATCTAAACAGTTATTTCTTAGGGAACAGAAAATATTTGCTTCTCAGCAATTCTTTTTCTCAGCTAAAAAAGTGATCTATCTAGGAATTTGTTGTCTTAATGAACTTTAAGGAAATTTATGTTCCTATGGTATTCCTCAAAACTGAATTTTTTTTTTTGTTTGTTTTAAAGTATCACACATCCAACCTGTGACAACTACTGATTCGAAGTTTCTGATTTAATTCTTACTCTGGCCAGGAAGTAATACATGGAATAGTGATGCCTTTAGTTCTTTTTCTATATTCAAAATATTTTCATAAACATTCATACTGAAACAAATGTAAATGTTCTTTTTCCTGGCACAGAGTCAATAGGTTGGCCTTAATTTGAAACGTTAGTTGTATATGTCCACTTCTTTGTAATATGTTTTAAAATAAAATTACATAGTCAGAACGTTCTTTTGGGATGGAGCTCTGGTGGGATGAAAGCAAAAACGAAAAGAGAGCTTTTGAGGGTGTTATGGAGAAATCACTCCGCTTCACCAACTCTAGAAAGCTTAGCAAAAAGGTGGTTAATGTTAAGTGCAGTTTTTCCTAGCACTATTTTAAAAGTGAATAAATCAACAAAATTTAAATTAAAGCTCTCTACAGATGGGTAGAACAGGAATATATTAGCATTACTGACTGCTTCTGATGGCTCTGAAGTTCTAGAAACATATCACTTTATAACGTGTTTAAAATAAAGATTCTATTTAGAATATTGGCATAAAAAATATAATGTCTTCTGAAGAGGCAACCTAGAGACTTTATAAGGGACTTCTTTTACAAAAAGTACGCAATTTGGCAGATAAGGGTTTTTTTTTAAATTCCTAAATACCAAGTTAAGTAGCTAAATGACTAAGGGAGAACTAAATTATTAAACATTCTATTAAACTTGGTAAACTTTGTCTTATTTCCCCAATGAAATGCATACAACCATAAAACCCTAATGTATCTATAAATTCCTGTAGAAAACCATGAGCAAAACTTGGAAAAAAAACCTTCACAGGCGGTGATTAAATACTTCAATCTTGCAATATTCTTTAATTTCAGTTCCTGTAAGAGAACAGTTCAGTGGAAATCCACACTTAAAATATAAACTGAAACATTTGTAAAACCTCCGGTTTCCACAGTTGCTTCTAATTAACTCTTTTGAGGTAAAACACTGAAATCCTGTGGACTAATGCAGTGTAAAAACAAAAGAAAAGGAAGTTTCTGAGATGTTATCTCATTTTTACTCCAGACAAAATGATGTGCCAAATCAAAGTATGGCAGTGTATTAGTGAATATAATACTAAGAAACCACTGAAAGAAAAGAAATTTTAGGCTTATATCACAGTATGAGATGAATGAGGAAATGTCTTCAGACAGAACTTAAGCACTTTTTATGTCTCTATGGAGTCATAGTGCTGGGTCAAAGGTAAATTTTTCAAATATCATCCGTAGAATCTGTTGTTAATGAGTGTCATTTGTAAAAACACAGATCATGAATTGCAGTGTATGGATGATCAGGAAAACTAAGGCATTGTTTGTTTAAAATGTACAAATCTGACTTGCTTGTAAATGAGCAAGAAGATAGGATAAATGAGAATGGATGAAAACAAAAACAAAACTGAGGACCCTGTAATGTCACTCAGGCACAGTTCTGAATATCAGCACTGATATTTAGGAAAACAAATTGGAAAATACAATGTCAAACTTTAACCTTCTTTAGTTGCATAATATATCAATCATGCTGATATTTTCTACTGAAAACATCTTCACAGGCTTATTCTTAGAGTGTTGTGGATGAAGTGATCACCTAAGTGTTCAAGCTTGTCCTCAGAGGACATACCTTCTTAACCAAATCTCATGGAAGTCTTGACTCACTCGAGATGAATGCAGCACAATGCACTTCAGTGGTTAAATGTCTACTGCTTCCCTAATAATTTTGTGTCTGGTTAGCTCATTAGAAAGTGGTGGTGGAGTTGGATGGGTTGGATACACTTGTCCTGTGCAGCAGCAATTGTTGTGGGTCAGGATTACTGCTGCCTCCTGGTTGTAGCTGAGTAACTATGCCCGTGTCATACAAAACATGCCAAGATGGAAAGAAAGAGAAGGTAAGCTCGGATAACCCAACTTTATTGTCCTAAACCAAAGTAAGGCATTCAATATAAGTCAGATAAATCCCTTTAACTCCACTTGAGCAGCCAGAGGTGTCCTAAAGGTTTCTGAAAGGAACTGTATTGGGTATCTCAAAAAGTTAATATCTTTCCAACAAAATAGTTTTTTTATTGTGTATGCCAGCTATATATGTGAAGGAAACTGATCTTTAGAGTTCACTTGGGAGTTGAAGGTGGTCTTAATTACGTAACAAGTTTATGTCTAAATTTAAGGAGCTCAATCTAATAGCTTCACTGACAATCATAAGCACTTTATCTCTGCTAAGTGTTATAGGACATAAGATGCGCATTTCAGGATTTTTTAAAAAAAGTTGTTTCCTAAAATATAGACTAAAATAGGCCTCTAGGTTAAACAGATGTTTCCCTTAGCTTAAAATGAAATGACTGAAGGTGAAATCATGGTGGTAAAGAAGCCATGAATCAATATCTAAGATTTTTAATATGTATATTTTAAATACTCTGCCATTATTCCAGATTCCTGAATCAGCTATTGAGGGTATTAAGAAAACTGTAAGTTAAAAAAATAACCAAAAAACAAATAACAAAGCAACACAGAAGAAAAAGAAAAGATAGATAGGACACGATGAAAAGGAAAAAAGAGAAAACCCAAACTAACCCGAAGTCCCTCACAAAGATATACATAGGTTTCAGTTCTGAGAACTAGTCACAATGCTACAATATGCTGTTCAGCAAATTTCCTCATGGAAAAGAAAAATACCCCCTCCCTTTTTTTTTTTTTNNNTTTTTTTTGGTGAAAACTGGAATTTCACAAAAATTGCAGAGTAAAACTGATTTTCTTTTTATTTCACGTAAGTTTCAGTCTTCATTGAAGTGAATTTAATTATTCTTGAGGACTAATGCACTATGATAAACATACGTCATTTAATTTGGTATAATGCCTTTATCTACATCAGATGTGATGGAACATGGTTTCCTTAGTGTGCATCATTCTGATACCAACAGATGGAAGGTATTAAATTTTAGTTAACTTCTAAGCTTTAAAACTACACCTTCATTTCCACAGTAATTATATCACCCCTTCTAGCATTGTCTTTCAGGCTGCTTGATTGCAGGAGAAAAGTTTATCTTGTCCTCTACCAGAGCTTATCAGAAAGTTAAACAAAGAAATGAAAAGCCTAGCGGTTTATTTTTAAGGCATAACTTCACATTGTCTACCTATACATCATTTCATTAAACTAAAGTAATGAACAAAAACATCAGTGTTTTCTTAAATAGGAAAATTCCCCATTTAAATTCTGTTTTTTTCTATAGTTGTTCATATCTGGATAACTTCTGGTAATATACTTACATATCTCAAAAAAACTCCAACGTAAAATACCACCTGTTCTTTTAGATAAACCTTCTGTTTTCATCTTTGAATGGAGCCACATATGGTAAATTAGATTAGCAAGGAAAGCAATAAATTCTGTGATAAAAAATAAGATCAAAATGGGGAAGTTCACAAAGGATTAGTAATGTATTTATTTTTGTTTATTTCTTCATGAGAGGGGGGATATTTGGACATCAAAGTTATTTTTTGTTAGAAACCTTTTTATGTCCTGTTTTGGGCATGTTTACTTAAGTGCTATGACTGACTTGTCTTTTCTTATCAAAAACTATATTATTAGATGATTTTAAAAAATACAATATGACAAAAATAACCAAAACCCCCCTTCACCTCTCTGAAAATTGATTATGTCTAAGAGGGACAAAATAGCAAAAAATGGAAACCCAGCAAGAACAACAAACAAACAAAGAAAATAAACGGCCAAAACATCCCAACCAACCAAAACCAGCACTCAAGATCATATAAAAGGAAAAGAAGTGATGGTTCTGTTGGTGTCAGGGGCTAGTTTAGAACCTTTGCCTCTTCAAAATGTTCGGAGTAATTTTGTTTGTGCAGGAATAGTTTTTTCTTGTTGTTTCTTGTTTTTCAAGCTGGGGTTCTTTGTGTATAAACACTTGTGAAGGACCACTCAATGTCTTTAAGAAAGGAGATCTGCTCCTTCCTTACCTGTTGCCTGGCAACTAGGAACTAAATCCAACTTCTTCATCCCCTGCAAACTCCTGTGACTGCCCTGCAGGGAAATGGCTTTTTATGAGGGCAACTTTACCATTTCTCATCCTCAGTTTCAAGAGCTGTCAAGTGTACGGGATTTGACTAAGATCTGCTTCCAGGAAACTAAGAAGCTACAGGTCTTCTTACTAAAAATGATATTTCCCCACTGTGAAGCAAAACAACTGGACAGTGAAATAATTCAGTTTTTATTGCTTTGATTTTTAGTCTTGCCTGTTTATACAGACATAGTGTTCAAGTTAGTTGTTTCAGATTCTCTCATATCAATGCCAGAACTGAGAGTAATGTTAGCAATTTATAAACTTTAACATGCAAATTCCCAGAAACATATAATTGTTGTTAGTTCCTTTGAACACAGATGAATGATCCGCACCATCAAAAAAGGGGGGTTGTCATAGATTTATGAAGACCCTTAGAATAAGTTAAAAGTGCACACTGAATTTTTGTCTGAAACAAGTGGGCCTACATCTAAAGCCAGGGGTACTTCTTAATAATTATCACATCAAAGAGAGGAGAGGAGGTGACAGGGAGGGAAGGAAAGGACAGGGGAGGGAAAAGGAAAGAGAAGGAGAAAGGGAGGGAAAGGGAAGATCAAGCAAAGCAAGGCTGCAAATGTCTATTTGACCATTTATCCATGAAATTTAGAATTTTTATATCGTTGTGTTTCTTCCTTTTTGCAATGTGGCATTTCTTGTTTAAATATTTCTCTTCCTTTACAATAGTATTGTTGTCCCTCACCATCTCTATGTACTGTACATCTAGAGATCCAAACAGCAATGAAGGTAAATCACAAGTTGATACTGGAGTTTCTAATCTTAATTTTTAAACTTTTGGATTTTCTTTAACAAGTTCTTCAAACACACTCTCAGTGGGAAGCTAGTGGTCAATTTTTTTATTGCTGTTTTGTTTTTTTTTTTAAACAGTGGGGCTTTTCACATGGGTTTTGTTTTTCACATGAATTTTGTAGGTAATATGGATCAAATAATCAGTGTTTGTTTTTCAATTTGCTTTTTATGTTTCTGTTACCATCAAATAAATATTTTGTAGAAAATTGCATTATTCATATCAGTTGTATGGGATCCTGAACTATTTATTTAGTCATTCCGTATCTGACTAAAAAAAGTATGAGTTTATTTATAGACATGGTGAGTACAATCAAATGTTACGGTTTTTAAAAAATTGTAAAGGTTTTGATTATTTCTAATGACATTAATACTTGTTAAGCCTACTTCCTGGTTAAGTAATAAATGGAAAAATACTGCCTATAAGATAAATATTTAAAGTTACTAAGAAAAATTAGAATAATCTTGAAGAAAAACACGAAAAGGACTAATATTAGTTCTAGCACATAATGAGTATAATCCTGAGTAATATCTATATTTACTTCACCATACTTAAAAGTTTCAGCCTTATTCTCCTCCTTATTTCTTATAAAATGATAGGAAGATTCAATATGACACACCATCTATTTATATGGTAGGCAGCTCCAATTCAAAACTTAAAAATATAGCCTCCTCACTGATCAAACTAGAAACAAGGCTAGAAAGATCTGTTCTCAGTAGGGACACAACTAATAACTAAATCAGGAAGCCTAAAGGCTCTTACCTGCCTGCTCTAACAGTCTGTTTGGTTCTGCATTCCTAACAGTTTTCTCACATTGAAAATCATATTTCATGCTACACTTCAGACCAAGCAAGCTTGTAGAACAGTTGCTGAAACCCTTCTGCTTTAATATAAGCGTAACTATTTTGTTCCTATTACAGCTATATAAATCTACCTTCTGCTTAGCCACCTGTAGAAAATTGCACTTAAAGTTATGCAGAAAGTTTGCACTGAACCTTGAATACATGTACTCTGACATCCAGCTGGAAATTCAAACTGTTCTAAAGGTGAGAAAGTTTCTAAATAGTCAGTAGTTGAAGCCATTAAAATGGTTGGTACAACAACTAGAGCAACAAAAACCAGGGGTAAAAAATGAGGGTAAGAAACAGGGAGCATGTACTGTCTCTGTGCCAGTTAGAGAAGACAGTGGCAGACTTCCTTATTTCTTCAAAACAGAGTAAGAGGACATCAAAGTTCCCTGAATTAAAAATTATTCATTCTGAGCCCAGTAATTACTCTAAGATGGGTATATTATACTTTTTTATCCTTTCAAGATCATATTAATGAGTTATAATGCTTACTTACTTGTATAATATTATGGGGTTACAAGAGCGGGCTGCAGGCAGCCTTGGCCTTGATGGCTTGTGGCTGTGTCCCTGGGAGGAGGGAAGGCCAGCACTGAATGCAGGTGTGGTGATTCCTATAACAAGAAGCACATGAGTAGCCCAAGGGATGATGGGTATAAGGGCTGTGCTGTAGGATCACAGAGCAGATACTGAGCTGCAGCTGAGCCGATGCCTGCTGATGCCTGCCGATGCCTGCCACCCTCCTCTGCCACTGCCTGTCTCTGCCTGCTGATGCCTGCCACCCTTCTCTATGCTGGACTTTTGGACTCCAACATCTGGTACCCTGTGTTTGTCTGTATTGTGGTGATAACTGTCTTTGAGCCTTAGAAGCTCTTGAAAGCCTCTGGCAGTATAAGCCTCACAGACTGCAATCCACTTGGGGGAAGTGGAAAAGCCGGCCGGCGCGTAATCCCTGGGCGGGGGTGTGCCCAGGAGAGCTGTGAGTAGCCTACGCATGTAAGTCCAGGATTGGACTGCCTTGGGCGACCGTGCCTCTGGGAAGGACGGTGAGCCATTGTAGCTCTTGCCCATGCGTGATTACTGCAGATGGTGCCACAATTTTATACTGCAAACTGTTGGCCCGGTGTAAGGCAATATCTGGAACTATGTTGGCTTTGTGTAGGCTGACATAATATTACATATTTTGTTCAGATATAGGCAAAGTTACTTCTGAAAAACAACTGCTAGGTTTTGACTCCTGAGGCTCCTTTGTTTTGGCTTGTACTCCCATTCTCTGTAGACATTCAAGACTCAGAGTGTGAAAGGTGATGCTTGGGTCATAAACATTGGTGCTCCTGGAAGACAGCCCTTTCACCTGGATGTTTAGGTTTCATTTGTAAGGCCAGTTCAGACTGTCATGATGAACAGGTGATATTTTGCTTTCAGCTGTCATCCTGAAATCAACAAACTGAATTTACTGTCATGCCATTATGATGCCTTCACAGAAAATAATTTCAGGCTTGTAAAGGAAAGCTGACTGAATAAATATGGTGTGATGAATTTTAGGGCATTTGCTAAATCTTGCCTCAAGGTGATTATAGAATAACCTGAAGTGCTACAGCAGCAGCTATGTTGGGGACTTCTGGGGGCTGCTCATCACATTTTGAAAAGTTAAGATGATGTGTGAATCAAGAGGAATCAACATTGGTGTTTTAGAATGGGGGTTGTTCATAACTACCAATAGAAACAACCCAAATTCAATTTAGATAGGGTGTACTGTTCTGTTCTTGACAGCAAAGCTATTTTTGGTCATACTAATGAGGAAACTGCTGATCAGGGTGATTTAGTTCTTTTTCTCTTACTGAACATTCTTGATCATTTTTCATCAATTAATATATTTCCTCTCAAGTATTGTGTTAGTAAATGGCATGCAATTTTGGCAGATTGGACTTTTTTCCTTCCTCTTCCTCTTGGTTCTAAATAAGAAATCTTTTGTTCCTGCCATGGTACAGCATCTTTTGTATATTTTATTTCCTTCCATGATAATGAACTGGACACCTGGGACAACTCTTTGGTTAGTGTTGGCTACATAAGCACATACGTTGTTCAGACAAAAAGTTTGTGACGTACCTTCTTTAGGTAAGGATCAGATGGCAAAATTAGCAGAATAAAAATTGTCTCCGAAGAGCTAAAACCTTAAACAAGTTGTTAAATCTCACTTAATAACTACTGGTTAAACTGAATCAAGAGCACTCCGGTCTGCATTAGGGTGTTTCCAGCAGGCAGCCAAGGCAAGTAAACTTTCCCTCCTGCTCAGCACTGGGGATGCCACAGCTGGAGGGCTGAGTCAAGATCTGGGTCTCCAGTACAAGCAAGCAAGTAGACAAGCAAAGAAAAGAAACAAGCAAGCAAGCAAGGGCAACTATCTCAAAATTCAGAGATTATTAATTGCTTTGAAAGTCAAAAATTGAAGGCAATAAACTACTGTGACTATGTTGCAAGCTTTCTAGCAGCTGATACATCGATCAGTGTCATTCAGAAGAACATTCCAAAAACAGCCCTATAATAGAAAAGCCATCCTGTAGAATTTAATTTACTCATTCATTCTAAAAAGAAACCAAAACAGAAAAAACTTTAAGTTACTTCACTACCCGAAACCAAAACTGTGAAAATCTTAAATTGTTCCACTACCCAAAAAGATGTGATTATTTCTTTTAAAGCCTACATAATTTTGACTAACAATTCAAAATAATGAAACCCTAAGTAATAAATATGAACTTACAAAACAGTATAATAAAATTGAAATATGTAAGTTATTCAAACATTTTAGCTGTTAAAATTGGAACCGTATTATTTTGACTGAAACTGTTGGCCTTGCGATATTTTTCTCTCAAATAGATCCACTCAGTTTTGCAGGGGATTAATATCCCCACTCCAACAAAAAACACCCAAATTAAAAACCATTCTTAATTCTAAAGTAATTCAAATCAGTCTAAAAGTACATCTAAGTGTTTTGTTGTTTTTATACAGAACAGTGGGATAGATTGAAAGATTACAATTCAGCTATTTTTCATTTGCTGGAAAAGTGTAGAAACATAGCACAGAAATAATTTTATTTGACATGACTCCATCTGAGCCTTTCCTGAAAATTGTCACAGATGAATTTATGGTAGGATAGATGCCAGAACAGAACTATACCACCCAGTAATGTATCATGTCCTTCTTTACTAATGAAGATCATTGTATTTTTCTGTCCAGACCTGTTTAAACCCCCACTGTAGAACCACGCAAACAGATCCAAGGTCTGTCCAAGATGTATTCAAGTCCAATAGGCTTCACACAGAATTCTATATTTTATTCCTATCAAAATCAGGGGTTAAATACTTATTCTAGAAAAGGTGGAATTACTCCATAGACAAACACTTTAAAAATTCTAATCTTCATAGTAGAGTCATAGACAGGCTTGGGTTGGAAGGGACCTTAGAGATCATTAAGGTCAAAACCCCTTCCATGGACAAGGACATTTTCCACTTGATCAAGTTGCTGAAAGACCAATCCAACCTGGCCTTGAACAATCCCTGGAATGGGACATCCACAACTTCTCTGGGCAATCTGTTCTAGTGCCTCACCACCCTCCAACTGAGGAAAGTTTCACAAAAAAGTTTTGAGCTATGTACATACTATAAATTTTTTAAACTTTCAATATTATCAGTATCTAAAATCTCTACAATGTAAATTACTTTTCACTCGGATCTCTGTATTTCATAATTTTGTGAGTATACACACATACCTTGTTCAACTAAAATTTATAACTTCATTTATTTTTCACTCATTCAATAGCATTTTGAAAGAACATTAGCAAATGTCAATGTCAAATATAAATGCTCTATTTTGTGGGGGTTTTTAATGTGCTGTAATATTTTGAGCGGAAATATAACTTTCTATGCAGTGTACTTAATTTAAGCATACTAGCATTTACCTAATACTCCTTGTAGTTCTTCGGAAATACAAAATTAAATGTTGTAAGTGGAAACAGCTAACACTCGTCTTGGAAAATGGAAACCAATTTTTTTACCTACATACGTTTACAAAGCATAAATTATATCCCAGAGGCAAAAATTGCTACAATACTGTATAAACCACATTAGAGGCCTCAATTTTGACATTTCATTCAGACTTCATAGTCAGACTTCATATTCTGTGCTCAAAATGATAGAGCTCTCTCTTGGAAAATCAGGCAAAGAAAGTCTTTCATATTCTCCCATGTCAAAAGTAAAGAAACATAATCTTTACTGCAATTTGGAGAGCAGCTAGTCCTAAATGACATTGACTGGTGATAAAGCAGTACAGGGTTTGAACTATAATATTTGAGAAACTTTCTCTTTTAACTCCTGTATAAGTGGAAAGAGAAAGCTAAAATTTAAAAATGACAATAAAATCCACTTAAATATTATTTTCTTCTGAAAAAAATTGCACAAAACTATACATGCTTGTAGAAAATCAAAACAAAACAAAGAGGTCTGCTTTTTATTATGTCTAGAGGTCATTTCAGCCAACCTCCCTGCTCAAGCAAGGTAACATAGATCCAATTGCTCAAGACCATGTCTAGAGGCTTTTGAATCTCTGAGAAGACTCCACAGCCTCTCTGGGAAACCTGTATCAGTATGCTTGGTCACCCACAGTGAAAAAGTGTTTCTCGATGTTCAGAGGGAACCTCCTGTGTGTTAGTTTGTGCACACTGCCTCTGGTCTTGTCACTGGACACCACTGAAAAGAGCCTGGCTCTGTACTTTTTGCACAATCCCTGAACCTTCTCCAGGATAAACAGTCTCAAATGCCAGCTTCTCCTCATCAGAGGGATGCTTCAGACCCTGAATCACCTTTGTGGCAATTTTCTTTCGGACTCTTTCTAGTACATCCATGTCTCTTTTATACCAGGGGCCCCAGAGCTGGGCAGAGTACTCCAGTTGTGACTCACTTGTGCTGAATGAAGGGGGAGGATCACCACCATTCAGCTAGTGGCAATGCTACTCCCAATATCGTTCACAACACCATTAGTCCTCTTAGCCAAAGGGCACATTGCTGGCTGAAGTTCAGCTTGATGTCCACAGGACCTTTATGTCCTTTTCTGAAAAGCTGTTTTGCAACAAGTCAGCCGCTGGCATGTATTAGTGCCTGCCACTACTCCTCGCTGGAGCAGGATATTGCTTTTTCCTTTGATGAACCACATGAGGTTCCTGTAACCAAGTTCCTGTCTCTTACTACTGGTTGTCTTCATAAAAGTTCTTCTTTGTGAAGGAGCTCACAGTCGGCTGAGCCAGATGAACGTCCCAGTGGAGGAGGTGCTCAGGGTCCCATCAGAAACCCTTCACATATTCCAGTTCAGATGCCTATTTATATTTTGTGGAATTTGCACACTTAGATCAAGCAATTGTGATAAATTTAAGCTTGTCAGTATGCTTTTCATCTCAAGTGTTTCTTTTTAAAAATAAATACAAGAAAAACCCCACAAGCACTCTTCTACCGAAGTAATCCGTACGTTCTACTATGAAATGTGTGAAAATATTTTAAAAATAAACTGAGTGGTTTGGAATCATCGATTACATATTATTGATTATTTTAATTATTTTGAATTATTAACTAAAACATTACTGTGCTTATACTACACTTAGACATGTAAATAATTTATGAATTCCGCTTTACTGGTAGAAATGTTAGAAGACATGTTGAAATTGTCTGTATTTACAAGTAATGAACAATTTCACAAATATTTTTAGTATTAGTGGTTCACTTATTTGATTTCTTCAATAAAGTTTCTTTGCCTAAAACGTTGTTTATATGAATGTTTTTCTATATTAAAATTTTTCTTCAGCATGATTAGAATAGAACAGAACAGAATAAAACAGAGCAGTATAGTTTAAGTTGGAAGGGATCTACAATGGTACTCTAGTCCAATTTCCTGAACACTTCAGGAATGACAAAAAGGTAAAGCAGGTTACTAAGGGCATTATCTAAATTTGTCTTAAACACTGACAAGATTAGGGAATCATCTGCCTCTCTAGGAAGCCTGATGCAGAGTTTTACTACTCTTTCAGCAAAGAAATTATTCCCATTGTCCAATCTGAACATTCCCTGGCACAGCTTTGAACCATTCTTCACACGCATCCTTTCCCTGGATCCCAAGGAGAAGAGATCACCACCTCCCTCTCCACTTCTCACGAATATGTAGACAGCAATAAGGTTAACTTTTAGCCTCCTTCTGTCTAAATTAGACAAACACAATTTTTAAAGAGCAGTTGGGAAATGTAAACCTGTAGTATCAAATTGTTATTAACTACATTTGGTTATTGCCATTTCAAAACGAATAAGAACTGGCTATCAAGCATGACCATTAAAAAACCCACACCCGTGTTTCAAATATGGTATTGATCCTAGAGCTATTAATGAACTGTTGGGTTGCTAATAAACTTTTAGACACAGGTCCTTATGACCTCCATAAGGGGCTCTTACATTTTCTCAGTCTGAACTGCAAATGAGGTGGGGCTCTGTGGTAAAGGAGAATGTGTTTTACAGGCTGCTCTCTGCAGAAGTTAGAAAGAGTGAAGAGACATGGGGAGCAGTGTGATGGGTGATATGCAGTAGGGATCCCCAGGCTTTTCTGTCTTTGCCACCTGGTAGTTCACACGCTACAGCTAAGCTATACTTGGCTTGGTTGGAAGCCAGGAGCTGTCACTGTCAACGTTGATTCAAAGCACTGCACCTCGGCCTGGCACATTTGTCATCCTTCTTAAGTGCAGTGAACACTTCTTGTGTTGGATACACCCACAGAACAGTTTCCGATATTTTTAATAGTTTTAGTGCTTAATCTGATGTGCACGGGACACATTGGTCCTAAGCAGCTGGTGTCCAGAATACAGAAACAAACAGGCAGTAACAACTGGTTAACTGGTTGCATCTGATGAATGTATAGACAACATAAATATGGAAAAAAGTATATGCATAAGATGTTACTCTCAGTGTTCGGTTAGCACCTTTTCAGCTGGTCTTTTTTAAGGAAGGTTATGTATTTTATATACATTTTCTTGTCTTTGAAAAGAGTTCACTGGGAGAACTAAAGTCATTTTATTGTATTACCAAAATCAGCACAGGCTCTTCCCTCTGACATCATACACGGCTAAGTCAGGTGTTAGATAGAAAAAGGAAAATACTGTACCCATCTTTAAAAAGGATGGAAAGGAGGACCCTGGGAACTACTGACATGTCAGTCTCACCTCTGTGCCTGGGAAAATCATGGAACAGATCTTCTTAGAAGCTGCACATGGCTTCACCAAGGGCAAATCCTGCCTGACCAACCCAGTGGCCTTCTATGATGGAGTTATCACATCAGTGGACTACTGAAGGGATGCAGATGACATTTATCTGCACTTCTGTAAAGCCTTTGACACAGTCCTTCACAACATCCTTCTCTAAATCAGAGAGAGAGAGATTTGGTGGGTAGGCTGGTAGATAGATAAGGAATTGTTTGGATGGCCACATCCAGAAAGTAATGGTTGAGGGCTCGGAGTCCTGGTGGTCACCAATGACAAATGGTGTCCCTCAGGGGTCCGTATTAGGACCAGTGTTATTTAATATCTTCATTAATGACATGGATTAGGGGATAAAGTGCAGCCTCACCAAATTTGTCAATGACACCAAGCTGAGTGGTGCAGAGGACACACCTGAAGGACAGGGTGCCATCCAGAGGGACCTGGACAAGCTTGAGAATTCCCATGAGAATGTCATGCTGTTTAACAAGACCAAGCACAAGGTGCTGCACCTGGCTCAGGGCAACCCTCAGTGCCAATACTGACTGAGGGATGAACTGATCAAGAGCAGCACTGCCAAGGACTTCGATGTGCTGCTGGATGAGAGTCTGGACATGGGGCAGCAATGCACACTTAGAGAATAAAAGAAAGAAAGAGAGAAGGAAAGAAAGAGAGAGAAAGAAAGAGAGAGAGAGAAAAGAAAGAAAGAGAGAAAGAGAGAGAGAAAGAAAGAGAGAAAGAAAGAGAGAAAGAAAGAAAGAAAGAAAGAAAGAAAGAAAGAAAGAAAGAAAGAAAGAAAGAAAGAAAGAAAGACACCATCAGACTGTTTATAAAGTGTTTATAAGCTTTGCTGTTAATAAGGCAGTCAAAGACAAAAGGGAATACACCACAACCAATGAAAGTCATCTTCATTCTTCCCCATCCTTCTTCAGGACTTCTGCTCACCATGTTAAGCAGGCAGGGTATTTTTCACTCAGATGTATAAAACTAATTTCTCTTCAGTGTCTAAACAAAGCCTAGGCTTTAAGATGATCACTTAGTAATCTGGAGATGTAATACTGCATTTTGAACTCACAAAGAGAATCCTTATAGTTTTGCATCAGTTTTAGGTTTTCATGAAGCAAAATTTTAAATGGGTTTTATAGGCGAAAGTCTGAGATGAAAGATTGAGACAATCAAGTTCTTTGCTTTCAAATTCAGCTCAAATTATTTTTTATTTTTCATATATCTGGATAACTAAACACAAAAAATCTGGCAGGATTAAAGATAAATGTTTCTCAAATAGCAGAAACACTAGGAAAATTTATTTTATTAATTCTGCTGATACATTAGCATGAAACATATAAAGCTGCTAAAACCTTGCTGAAGTCAAATGTGGAGCTTAAATGAGTTTTGTAATTGCATTGAATCAAATGTACAGATGCTATGTGTGGAATTGTAATTGCAACAAGAAGGGAGAACAATTTTGTAAGGAAGGTTCCCAGACTTAAAAGAATGAATATTTACTTTATAAAAATATTATGATTAAGCATGAATTTTACAATTTTAAGAAAGCTGCATAAACTGAAATTGGAGTGTATAGTTTTGAAAATCCAGGCAAAAACTGAGAATACATCAAATTACTAAGTCAAGCTGTACATCACAAGGCAAGTTAAAATAAATTAAGATTTCTTTGACGTTCTAAATATCTCTAAATATCTATATAATTTATATCTCCATCTATATCTAAAAAGAACCACAAAGGTAGAGTGCATGAGAAAGATATTATGGATCCTAGACCTAAAAAGTACACACATAATTATATGAATAGATATGACACCAAAGAAATGATTAACAAATAGGTATAGTAGTTGATCTTCTTTGAGATGTGGGAATATTTCCCAGTTTCTGAAACCTTCTGCTGGCCATAGAATGCATAGAAATCCCAAGTCAAGACACCGTCTGTGTAATTCACATAAAAAAAGGCAGAAGTGCAGAAGTGCAGAACTAGGTTTTAGCAAAGAAGTCTTTTTGCAGAAACACTACATGACTAATAATGATATTGTGTAAGTTATAAATACATGTATATATGTATAATTCTGATTGCATTTGTGTATTATATTTGCATGTTTTGGTAGAGGGGTAGCTGGTTTCAGAAGCTGCCAGAAGCTTCCCCTAAGTTTGATAGAACCTGTTGAATAGAACCAATGCCTGTTGGCTCCAAGGTGGACCCACAGCTGGACAAAGCCAATCCTATCAGCAATAGTGGTAACATATGGGATAACATATTTTAGAAGGGAAAAAGTTGCAGCACAAAAGTACATTGCAGGGGAGTGAGATTATGTGAGAGAAACAACCCTGCAGCCACCAAGGTCTGTGAAGGATGGGAAATAGATACTCCAGAGACCAGAGCAAAGATTCCCCTGCATCCTGTGGTGCAGACCATGGTGAGGCAGCTGTGTCCCTGCAGCAGAGATCCACCTGCAGCCCATGGACAGCCCCACAGCAGAGCAGGTGGATGCCTGAAGAAGGCTGTGACTCTGTGGAAAGACGACACTGGAGCAAGTTTCTTGCCAAGATTTGTGACCTCACGGGGGTCCCACACTGGAGCAGTCTGTTCCTGTAGGACTGCATCCTGTAGAAGAGACCCACACTGGAGCTGTTCATGAAGAACCGCAGCCTGTGGGAAGAACTGACAGTGGAGAGTTTCATGGTGGACTGTCTCTCATGGCAGGGCCCCCATGCTTGAGCAGGGGAAGAGTCTGAGGAGTCCTCCCCCTGAATGGGAGGGACTGATGGAGACATTTGGTGAACTAATTGCAACCCCCATCTCCCTGTGCTGCTGGTGGGGAAAACAGAAAACTCAGGAGTGAAGTTAAGTCCAGGAAGAAGGGAGAGATGGAGGAAGGTGTTCTAAGATTTGGTGGTTTTTTCTACTACTAGATGTTGAAAAGCAAGTTTATAATGAAATCTAGATGGCTTTTCCCCAGTAGTGATGTTTTCCCCTTAACGGGTATATAACTGGACCTAAAGACTTAAGAGATTCCATCTGGACCCCTATATTCATGACCAGAAAAAGAAAAATATGACTGCTGTGGAAGAGGAAAAGTAAGATGAAGAAAATTAGTTCTCGATTATTTGTAACTTCTTTTAATAAAACCATCCTGTGTCTGCAGTGTCCTCTTACTACACACCTACACAGCAAATAATCAAAGTTAGTAAGAGTCTGCAGTAGTCTCCTGTACTCATTTCCAGGGCAGGATGGAAAAGCCAGTTTATTTAATTATGTATTCAAAAGTTATAAAGAAGGGGAAGTGAATTTAGCTTGCACTGAAAAATTCATTAAAAAAAAAAAAAAATCCCAAGCTTGTGAGGCTCAAGTCTGCAACACTAATGATTATTTTGTTTTGGTCTATCTTGTTTTAAATCTTTTTGTGCATATCTACTGTGCATGTATTCATATATTAAATATGTGTGTTTGTACCTTAAGCATTTTTGGCAGTTCAGTAGAATCTGTTATTGAAAGTATTATATCAGTATCAGGCAGACAGATGCATGTAGGAAGTAAGACAGCTGGGAAATAGCAGCTGAAGTGTGTGAAAGGAAGGATAGGTATCAACCCCTCATTTTCTGTATCAATTATACCTTGGAAGTAAGAACAAAACCAGAGATTAGAAAACAGCACAGCTTGTCATGGTTTTCTAATGTCATGGTTGCAAGTAAAACAAAGCCTGAAATTTCCTTGTAGTCTTGCTAGTTTTATATGGTTTGTAAGCTGTGCTTTGTCTAAAGGAACATATACATGTTTAATAGTGCTTTCCACGTAAAAGGGTGCACTGGATCATAAGTTAGGATCTGCTTAGGGAAAATCAGCATATCATGCAGAACTAATAATGAAGAAAAATATTAAATTTCTTTTTAAAATAACAAATTGATATCAAGCAAGGAGAGAAATTTTCAGTACTCAGGCAATTAATGCTCATAGCATTCAATAAATGATGAAATAGCTAGGGCTAAGAAACACTTGCTGAGTAATCATGATCCTTTTTTTACACAAAGTAGACTTGGGAATAACCAGCCTAAAAAATACCTAATAATCCATTATTGTATGAAGTGTGGCTCCCTGATACTATTTGTAGTACTCATAAAGTGCAGTTTTTCAAAACTGAAATCCTCAAGATCACTTAAGGTCTTTAGGTGTACATTTGTACTGTTTGGAATATTCTGCTTTAAAAGAAAAAACAGTTTGAGTAGCTGCAGTTATCCATTATATTACCAGTATTATAAATCAGTCACTGATGAAAAAAGGCAGATTTATGTTTCAATGAGTTTTTTACCTCTACTTATAAAAATATTGAAAAATGAAGTTAAGGAGGAGATCTCAGTTAAAAATTGCCTGCTAGACTGGAGGTGATTGGGAGAAACTGGGGAGCTAGTGAGAGAAAAAAAATCAAGGGAGAGATAAAGAGCAGAATTTGTAGCTGCTCAGGAATACGCTCCTGTCTATCTTACTAAGGAATTTTTAAATGTAGTAGATCATGAGGGAATCTGAGGAAGAGTGTTGCAACTGAGATGGAATTCTTCCTAGACAATGTGGATGTGCTCAACAAAAAGTATCATAATACTAAATATGCAAAAGTCTTGAGCTAGCAGAGTTTGATGATAGCTTTTGATAAATCAGTCGATGTAAGTAGGTGTAGTACATTAAAAATATAGGTTCTACCTCCTAAAATCAGTGGCCAATGTTCTGGTTTCCTTTTCCTTTACTGTGGCTCAGAAACTGAAAATGGGTAAAGGGCAAAACATTGTTCAGGATTAATGGAGTAATTTGGGTACAAAATGCTCTTTGTAACTTTGTCAAACACAGTACTGAAACTACTGTAGTAATAAGTTGCAGAAATTATTACTTTATGAAATTATGTGTTTGAACTGCTTGCATTATATGTTACAATTTGTCAATATTGGAACTATGTGGAATATAAATAAGTATGAAATATTTTTACTTTTCTTGAAAAAGCGAAGCATATGATCACATTATTGAAGACTACCTTACAATGGGCTCCTTTCATGTGTCATTTCCTAATTTTTATTTGTTGAAATGTGCAAACTAAAAGTTTTGTAATCTGTACTGTTGATGATGATGATGATGTTTTGAAGGATTTTTAATTTTCAAAGTAAATTAAGAGTTTTTTAGAAAGGAAATTATAAGTTATTCATTTTTCAAATCTGAAGCTTGAATAAATAATGTCTAAATACAAGAGAAAATTTCAAATCCTTTTGAGGTCAATGTCACAATTCTGACTTCAACAAGGCAAGCATTTCCTCCAAGGACCTCCCACTCCAAGCTAACTATGAACACATTTTTTGCAAGATTTTTACCCTTAAAATCTCAATGATTTTCACCACTTTTACAGATGAACTTGTAAACTTTTCTTTCTTAAAAGTAAAAATATCAAACCAACACCAATATTAACAGCCAAAATTTAATCTTGAAAATAAGACCCTGTCTACACAGAAACTATGATAACGATATAGAGTAATTAAGCTACATAAGATCTTTAGGTAGGCATTCTCATTTAGTTTCAGAAGAAACTTAATATGACTTAATTTCAACTATTTTGAAAATTCATTAAGCTAAATCATATTAAGGCAACTTAATAAGAAAAGGAAAAGATCCATAAAGGGGTTAAGCCAGTTGAATTAATTAATTTTCAGAGTTCATTAGAATTAACATTATGATTTGATGTTATTAGGAAAGGCATTGCTGTCACTGTACCTCTAAAAACTCATCATAGAGGTACCACTAATTCATATAGAATTTCTTCCACCAATGATTATTAATCCTTTAGTGTGGGAAAAATAACTTTTTTCTTTTCTCCCAAGATGCATGTAAAAGCCCCATTATGCATGTATAAAGTTCCATATGGCATATTCAGTCAAAAACTTCTTACACACCCTTATCAGATCTCTTATGGATAATCCACACACAGAAGCCCAAAAGCAAAGTGTCACAGTGCAGCAGAAGAAAACAGCAATGTATTTGTATTTGCAAGCTTTCATGGTAGGAAACAATTAATTGCATCATCTTAAGGAAAAAACAGTTCTGCTCATCATAAACTGAATCATGGATCTTTAATAAAGAGATTTTTAATCATTACTGTTTTTTAAATTGTGGATATCACTCAGTTTGAATCATTAGTCCGAGTGTTGTTCAAAGACATTGACTTTCCTTGTATCTATATTAGTCTGCTGTGCTGCTAAGCATTATCTCGGTCGTGTTTAAAGAGATTTTTACATGCACTGTTGATGGGGGACTGGATAGGAACCCATGGGAACCTCAGATCTCTCATTACCTGCTACCAAGCTTTTTATTTGTACCAGCTTGCTTCATGATGCATTTCACAGTAACATCAAGATAGTCTATTTTTTTGGCCATTCTAGTCTAGCAGAGTTTCATGTCTGTACTGATCAGCTGCATCCTTTATTTTAAATTGTTATAACTTCTTTGAGAATTTTAGTTCATAGCTTCATCTGGTGTATGCTAATTCTTCCATTCCCTAAAGCCTCTTTCTTAAACTTGCAATTTAATACTTGTATTTATAAAACACCTACTTACAGAAATATTTCGTTTTTTCATAGAAAGGACTGCTGCTGTTTTTCTCCTTTGGAGGCAGCATCTGGAAGTGGATAACATTTTGTTTTATTGTCAATAATATATGAAACAAAGAACTGGAAGCCTTCATTAGAGTCTGAAGGAGTTTAAGTCGGGAATTGAAAACTGCCAAAAACTACTGCAAGACAACGAAAAGAAAATGAAGTGAATTTCTTTTAAAAAAATAGGAGGAATAAGTGGGCTTTATGAGAAATGGAAACGACATTACAAAGTAGGAGATTTTGTTCCATTTCTTAACTTATCACAAACTGATGGGATTTGTTTTCTTCCTACAGATTGAAAAGAAATTATAAAAGATTGTTTGTCTGCTTAAAGATGTCACTAAACTGTGCTTTCAAATTCTGTGAGGTAACTATCTTTTCAATTATGTTTTGTTATTTCTGTTTAACAACTTTTTCCCTCCGGTCAGGTATACAAAATGATCTTTACATCAATGATTATTGGATAGGATATTGCATGCCTTGTTAATTTTTTATTAATGAAAAAATACATGTTTTGAAATCTGAATACATAAATTACATACTGCTGTACTTTCTTAGCTTTCTGTTTTGATTATTTTTCTGATTTCACAAATTTTACTTTTCTGTTAAATATTTTACTCCTGAATAATCAAAGTGCTACAGAAAATTTACTTGGTATTAGAGATAGCCAGCAGGGTTTTTTAAATTATGACTTTTCAGGTCTTCTTTCTCATCAGTATTATCTTGAATTCTTTTCAGGCATTGGTGCTCAGGCACACAGTGCCCTTTAGTCAGATTCTATGATTGGTTGTATCTACCAATACTGAAACACCTATGTTCCTTTATTGGTAAATATATCTTGATACAAGAGTAATTATCTTGTTGACTCATTTCTGTGTCTTTAGGCATGCTTTCATTCTGGAGTAAAACTGTATTCCAAGGCAAAGTTAATCGTTTAATATATGTTTGCTTTTCTTTCTATCTGTATATATGTACATACACATATACAAATTTCAGAGGATTTTTCTCCTACACTTCTTTGCAAGTTTCTTACCCTAATACATTTTCAGCTTTCTAACAAAACATCTGCTTTTACATACAGGTGGCACTAAACTACTAAGCTTCATGAACAACAGTTTGCTTCTGAACAAAAAGACACAAATAAAAAAACAAACAAAAAGCCCCCAGCAACAGGTAGCAAAAGTTCTTAAGCTTCGGGAATTGTTACAGTTTTGATTTTGTCATGGATTTCGTAATCACTTNAAATATAAAACTATATGCCTGTTACTATTGTTTGCTTATGCAAACACTGTAATCTTTGGTTACATTGACATGCACTAAAATTTATATCATGAAGGTACAGAATAGGACATAAGTAATCAATCTTTAATTTCAATTAAAGTCAAAGCTTTTGTGTAGTAACTGATAGAATAAAATATATCCAGAGGTTTCTAAAGAGGCATTTGTCTCCATTAAAGAAAAATCCAGAAGGTTTTCACTTTGTGGAGCTGAACAATGAACTGGTGATGAAGTTATATCTGATGATTTTCTTGGCAAGTCACTAAAGTCATTATCCTCCCACCTGCATCAGAATTAGCTATTTGTAAGGATTGATTAGTTGTGCAGACTGACTATTTGAATAATCATGATCTTAAATGAAATTGCAACTTCCTTTGTTTTTTCACAAAGAAAGAAAAAAATTGTTAAGAAAAATTAAGACCACAGATAATTTGCAAATGTCTGATCGTATAGAGGTGATTCTATAGTTAAATATATGTTGAACGTTTAATTGCAGTACAAATTTAAGTGCTTAGGTTTGACTTTAATACCTAATTAACTTTTGAATTTGCAAATCATTACTAATTGTGGAAGTATTGAATTTTCAGAGACTCCTTTGGTGATTATTTCAAGACTTCCTAACCTAGGAAAGGATTTATCTCAGAAAATGTAGGTATCTGCATAGAAGTGCTAATATGCACTTACAGGTCTTAATTAATCTCATCCAGAAATTGGCTTCTAAAATTCAGCAGATTAATCATTCTGTAGGAGTGTCTGGCTATGACTATGGTAACAATTTCAGATGTGCATATCTGTGGGCTGAATGTAATTGTTCATACAAAAGCATCTAATAACCTTTGAGATTAATCAGCACATCCCTCCTGAGAGAAGCTTTCTATAGAATCTATGCCAAAACTATCAGCCCTATGTGGCTGTGTCAGAGCATTAAAAAGTCTCTGGAATGGCTCCATGCAATGTATATTTCATTGAAATTCCATATTAAAATTCCTAATTTAGGTTTCTAATCATGAGCTAAGTCTCAGCCTCCTACTTACAGATTTTATCAGTATGAAGAACGGTTTTTGGAGAGCAATCAAGTAATCAGATAGAAAGGTCTGAGTCTGGTTCAAGGTGAACAGAAAAGTTGGCTAAACTTTCTCACATAAAGGTAGCTACACATAAAGATAATTTTTTTTTCCTATGACTTTTAGGGTGAATTACATCCTCTGTACTGGATAAAATTCCTAAACATAAATATTTACTGCCATTTTTCATACTTTGCTTCCAGCCAGCATCTGAGAAGAATATAAGTCTCTTGTAAATCCTACATCTTCTCTGTCGGACCTGTACTTATGTTCAGATACATATGGCATGTCATATGAGACTGGATAGATAAGATTAGGCATCTGAATATGTATGACAGATATTATGATGTTCAGATACTAAACATCCGGGCTTACACAGAATTTAATGAGAAGAGGGGATTATTTTACTGCAATGTGAAGAATCACACGATTCTTGACCTCATAAGCCCTATCTGGGAAGATTTAGTGTTTCCCGTTTATTAATCATATATTCTCTAAAGACAGTCAGTGGGAAATTATGTTACTCCAAATATTTGAACAAAGTCAGATTATTTGGTATCCAGAAATGTCTCTCCATTCTCTGAAGTTTCTAACCAAGTATTCTGAGCTAGGCTTGTGATGGAGTAACCAGGAAAAATTTGAAAAATTTTGGCAGGGAAAGAACTTGTTAAAGAAGTTGGACTTGGGCTTTAGACCGGCCTTATAATAAGAGTAAAGGAATCAGAGTGCACAGGCTCACCTCAAGCAAATTGTAAGAGATATAAAGAAAACAAATATGATGGTCCTGTTTTGTATCCTTCAGGACGAAACTGAAATATTGTGCATAGAGAAATTAAAATAATTTTCTGTAGTTCATTGATGAACCACTTTGCTGGCAGGGAAGCAGGAAGATCCTAGATCTTGATCCATAGTCATGCTACTGCTCATGGTTGTGGGTTTTTTTCCCTCAGAGCAATACATGCAAATTCCTGAATCACGATTAAAATACAGGTAATTTCTTAGATCCTTTCAGGATTTAATCCATGCCACTTACTTCTCTGTCAATTTATTTTTCCATAAATGATGCATTCTTTACCTCAAGATGATTTGACTTCAGAAACAGTGAAGGAAGGATTAGCAGTTAGCAAAAATTATCTAGCAAACTTGGAAACTAAGTCCTGGATTAAAAGCGTCTTTCTTCTAGTACTCAGATCTCCCACAGTCTTAATGATGTTCTCATCATTACATTATGCTAAGGGCAGATAGCAACAGTACTGACCGTATTTCCAAATAAAAAATATCTCCAGGTACTGTGACTGAGACATAATTGAATATATAACATGAAGGGAAATGAGTTATGTAAATGTCCTGAGCAGACAACAGTCCGTTCAGGAAACCTGCGCTATCAATAGAAACAAAGGCAGAGCAGACTTCTCTTCTGAGGCTGGTCGTTAAACAAGTTCCTGCTCATCTAACACCCAGTGCTATGGTAATATTTCCCTTGTTATTATTCTGTTTACTTCTTTTTTTTTTAAACAGTAATTTATGGAAACAAAGAGATTTAATCTGCAGATCAAAGTGGCGCATAGATTTAGGGGATAGTGTATACCTGCTAAATCTATACTCCACAAAGTTTTGTATAGCCATGGTTATAGGGGAGGGGATAGTATTATGTACAATTCACATGACCTAGCCTGCAAGTCATATTAAGATCCATATCTAGCACACATGATGGAGATATAAACCACACAGATAAGTTTATGTGTTCAGTATAGGCCTTTCTTTGCTGTGCAGACTCTCTGACAGAAAAATGTTCACACCCTGAGAACACCTGGGTGTGTCTCAGGATAGTTCTGAGGTAATAGAAGAGCCAGTTAGGAGGCATTCCTACTATGACTCCTAATATTTGGTTTTGACAGGCAAAGTGACAGAAAAGTCACTTGAAGTTCTTGCAGGATCAAACATTTGAGGGCCAGAGAATTAATTTCATGACCATTGACTACTAGAAATACGTAATGTTCTACATTAAGCTGAATTTAAATGCTAACAGAGTGTTTGTGAGAAATGTTGAAATATTTGTTGAAATAGAAATGCATGTGCTACCTTTTTTTGTTTGTTTGGTTAGGTTTTTTTGAAGATAGGAGATGCTTATCCCTAAAATCAATTTAGGCATATAAGCCAAATACTCTGAAATAGATTTTACTCTTATACACTAAAGTAGAAATCAGCATATGGATGAAGTAGGCTTTATTATTGTAAGTTACTGTTCCTTAATTTCCCTTTAATTAATTTGGTTTGGAGCAGTCCTGCATTGTTTTACTATCAGTTTCACTACCATTGCTTACAATGATGCTTATGTGTTTATACATGAAAACAAATATTCCACTGATTTTTTTGATAGAGCAAAACCTATGAAACTGAGACACAGTGATCAATGAAATATATATGTTCTTCTGTTTACGCTTATGTATCCAATTTTATCTCCAGGTGTTTATAAATTTAAATTTTTGCCTATCAGATTAGATTGGGAATATATAGAATTATTTAGCACTTGCTATATATTGTCTGATAAACCAAGCTAAAAGTTTTGGACACAGTCATCACTGACCTATTGAGAATTCAAGATTTTATGCCAACATATTTAAATCTTATAATTAAAAATGCCGCCTTTGTCTAGGCTCTTTCTTCAGAGAAATATCTGAAAAACTATATTTCAGTTTTTCATATAATAATCTCCAAAATTCTTTCATGATTTGGTGTTCTGGTTAGAGAAATATTTTTCTGTTAGTTATTCTTGATTAGTACTCTGTTTGTTTGCTTATTTCCTCATAATTTCTTTTTTAGTAGTTATTTTATGAAGCAGATTGTCATGGGATGTGTTGGAGAAAATAATTGGCATTTACATTGTGAGTGTGTCTATAACCAGTTTCAGATATCTACTGCATTGACTAAAATAAGAGATAGGTTACTATGAAAGAAAAGCCTGCAAAAACACTTGTTCCTTCCTTTAATTTTTTTTAAAAGATAGACGGAAAATAGTTCATATTAGTGTTGAGCTCAGACTTTTATTTGATTATTTTCAGTATTAATTTGATCATTTTGTAGTTTGAACTTTTTTACCTGCTCATTCAGTCTTTAATATGAACTAATTTTGACTTCAGTACTATTGCATCTTTAATTAACTCAATAAAGTTATAGTAAAGCAAAACAACCAGATGTTTCCTCTGGTGTGTTTTGCTATCAGATCATTTTTAAAAAAATCCATAAGCAAACCGGTACTCTGAGTTCTAGTGAAAGCTCAGAGGTAAATAGACATCCTAAATCTATTTTATTTGACTTGTTGATTTGTATCTCAATGTTAGAGCTACAAGAAGATTTCACATTGCAGTAATCACATACAACACTGTATACTCGAGGATCCTTTGAGGAGTGCTAGGAAGAGGCAGGATCCACCTTGCCAAGAAGGAACAGAGCGTTTATTGCCAACAGGCCCACTCACATGGGGAGGACAGCTTTCAAGCTGGATGGATACAGGTAGGAGATGACAACCCATACAGTAGGGAGGAAGTGGTAGATGGTATTGGCAAACAAAGGGTCATAGGGTAGTGTGGAGAAGTGGAGAAGAGTAACTTTGTGTTGAACAAAACAAGGCTGAAGGGAGCCTACCTAAGTGTATCTGTATAAATAAAGTAGTGATGAGAGGGCAGCATGATGGCAGAGGCTCTCACACATTTTCTGGGAACTCATCACCACTGCATTCCTCTCTGAAATGCCTGTGTGTTCACGCACAACATCTAGGGAACATGGAATTAGGAAGTAGATGTCTGGGAATAGTTGCAATGCTATGACCTCGCCGGGATTACAGGGATGGATATAGAATTTTTACAAAGGACAGAAAGGATGCAGAATAGCCCAGACACATCACTGCTCTTTTAGCCATTTCATGAGCATGATTATCAAGACTTCCTTTCCTGAAACATACCATTGTGTGCACTTTATTGTGCTTACATATTCTTTGTTCCTTCCCCTTGTTGTTAAAAATAACAATATTTCCTCTTCCTTTTTGTCAAATTGCTTCAAAATCTTTCATTATTTTCTATTCACCATTCAGATATCAAGGACAGCCTTCATATCTTGAAGGATTCCCAAATTCTTTGCTGAAATTTTAGGGAGTTTTGCCTTTGTATTGAGTTCCTTACATCACTCTTTTTGTTACAGTACATCCTCTTTTGTTTGTCTCTTCTGTTTTAATAGCATTTAAATGTTTTTACATGTGTTCTACAAGGTTATGAACAAGACAGTTCACTATATACAGGTTTTAATTTTGTCCAGACTTATTTGTAAGGGTTTTGTTGGTTTTTTTTTAACAACAGTGACAGACACTGAAAGCCAGCTTGTATTAATTGACATAAGACTTCCTGGCTGAATTATAGGTTGTTGGTTTGAAAGTGTGAAGCGCATTCCTGTAAAGGCCACAGTGACCTTTTATATTTTGCTCAGTAAGGAATCAAAATGCAACATTTTAGTAAGCTCAGCTCAGTTGCTAAGGTACATACTTTTCAACAAGAAAATCTATTTCATATAATTTCATAAGGCAATATTCAAACACAGTTAGCCACATTTCTGCATGTTTGTTCTGCTGTGATTGAACAATGGTAATTTGTTCCTGGCTGTCTCTCCCAACAGGAAAACAATCATTCGTCTGTGCTGGCATTTATTGTTCTAGAGGCTAATATTTGCTTTACTTTAAGGAATAGGTAGTAGCAGTTTATTTGGCTTTATGAGGAATAAATTGTGAGATGCAGGGAATAAATTAATAATGATATGGCAAACTGTTATTTTTAAATGATATTACCTTAAAAAATATTTGGAAAATCCAGTGCACTAACCTAGCTGTTTAGTTTGGAAAATACAGTTTTAATGTGAAAATTTATCCGTTTGTGAAAGACTTAGTGTCCCCTCCCAACTTCTTGTGCATCCCCAGCCTACTCAGTAGGGGAGGAAGAGTGAGAAAAATGCAGATGTTGTTCAGCAGTAACAAAAACACTGCTGTTGTTATCGACCCTGTTTTATTAATGTATCCAAAACACAGCACCATACATGCTGCAATGAAGAAAATTGGCTCCATCTCAGCCATACCTGGTACATCAGCTCACTTTAAAATAAGCATGAAGGCTGAGACTTGGCTGTAAAAGCATAAGCATATAGTGAAACTTAAAATATCTGAGCTCATCATGACTGACCTTCTATGTGCTGTTTGGAATGCTGAGTGCATCTCTGAGGCTCTCAGCTAGTTTGATAGCTAACTTTGATATCTTATAATATCTGAAATTTCACCAGATGCATGTTAGGTAATTTGATCCCACTGTAGGTACCCATTTATTAGGTTGATCATGAGGTGCTTTTAGAACACTCCAGAAACACATTAGAAAGGTGAATCACACACTTCCTAGGCAACCTTCTACACCCTTACTTTATAGATCAATTGTAAGTGCTCTGCAGACCTAGTTACATGTAGGTGAGAGCTTTCAGTTATGAGAAGAATATAGAATATAGCTGTGTTAATGAAGTGACCCTCACTATAACTGGAGCTTTAATATTAGTAACTTAATCATGAAGGCTTTTTAAAAAATTATTTCCTTTTGAAGATGTGGTCGAATTCAGAAAATCAATGCATACCTTTTATTAAATTCAGGAGTAATTTCAGGGGTTTTTTGCTGTTTAATATTCTACGTTTCCTTACAGAAATTATTCATCTTGCCTCCAAATTTTTATTTTGTTTGGGAAGAAGAATGTTAAATATTCTTATGTATGTGGTCAAAATGATGCTGTGTCATATGCTCAGTGGCTGTGTATGTAAAGTTCAGACAACATAGCTTTAATTCTAGTATCTATTATTGTTATTACTCTGTGTCAGACTGTTAAGAATACAAGACAAAAAGATTTTTTCACTAGAGCTGAATAACATGGAAGAAAAATCAACCAAACCTCTTTTGCTATGATTTTGCAATTGAGAAAAAAATAAGTTTTTCCTTAAGTCAATATTGAGAGCATTTTATTTCAGGTTGGGAATGATGTTTCATTCCTTAAGCACTGATTTATACACGATGAAAACACTAAGTAAAAACCAAAATGGCCATGTGGTAATCCTAATTCCTTGAGACCAGTTTGATTAAGAGTAATGGAGAAATAAATAAAAAATAGAGGTAGGAATTAGAGATTTTGCATATTTTATATAATTAGGAATTCATATCAAGATCCCTCCCTTTTAGTCCAACAAAAATAATGAAGACTACAGAAACAAGATCACAAGATATCTGAGTGAACAGAGTGTCTTAATGCAAAATGAACGTCTTTGCTTTCCAGTTCCCAAAAGATGAACAGTTTACAGATGGAGACATGAGCTGGTTCAGGCTACTCTTTGGATCCTGGACTTCGTGTACTAGATACATATGACTGAAAAATGAATCATTAGGCCTACTACTCTAGCTGATAAAAATACAAGGATGTGGACTCAGAAACAAATGTCACCAGCTGTTACATTCTCACAGCCTCAGTAGGAATTAAGAAAACCATGGCAAATTAGGCAAACAAATAAATATAGCACAGAAGCAGTAAAAATTAGTGTCATTAAGTTCACTGGATGGGACATTTTCAAGTCTAAATTACATTTCTAGGAGCATATCAGGTCTTTAGAAGTTGCATTCTACAAGCTGTGATACTAAACAAAGGCTGCTTGTGAGAGTTATTTCTGAAATCCAATTCTTCTGTCAGATGTGATAGGATTCTTCAGTAGGAACATCAGTGGAAGCAACAAGACTAGTCCATGACAGGGTTATTTCTGGTCTTTTTTCTCTTTAGTCTTTCCCCAATATAATCTCCTAGGTAAATTCTCTTGGCTCTTATCAGGGGCTCTTGTTTTGTGGAGCAAGAAAAGGAGGTTTGAGTAGTGGTATGAACACAGACACTTGCTCATTCCTCTGCCCACAGTGGGGTGGGGAGACAATAGGAAGAGTAACAATGAGAAAACTCATGGGTTGACATAAAGACAATTCAAGAAGTGAAGGAGAAAGGAAGGAAGGAAGGAAGGAAGGAAGGAAGGAAGGAAGGAAGGAAGGAAGGAAGGAAGGAAGGAAGGAAGAGGAGGTGCATTGAGTGTTTATTTCTCTTTTTCAGTAGGATGGCTAATATCAACATCAGTCAGTGGAGTGGCACCAGGAGTCAGCTCTCTAGCTGATGTCAGTCCCAGATGTTCAAGGACATTTGAATTATCCACCCATCTGAGTGCAAAATCTTTGGGACACAGACTATTTTACTACACCTTTATCAACAGCACAGAAAAGATTGTCAGTGCTTAACTANCCATCCACGCTCTGAGCAGCAACTGCCTTGGAAGGCAAACGCTGTCCATCCTGTTTTTTGCTAATGATGTTATATGACGTGGAATACCCTTCTGGAAGGGGACAGTGTGAGAAACTGAGAAAGTCTTGGTGTTATGAAAATGTTGGCCCACATATTAATAATATTAATTTAATTATAGTAAAAAAATTGATGTGTTATCATGACAATTTCAGTCACAAATCTAAAACATAATGTCATGCAGATCATTATGAGGAAAGTTAACTCCATCCAAGACAGACCTGGCAAAATTTGAAATCTGTATTCTCCTACTCCTGCAGAAATCTGAACCAGAGTATTTCTTTCATCAGTCATTCTTGCCATCTTTCTGCTGGTTGACTTAGAAAGACAATGTCTAATTTACCTTTTTTTTTTAGTGTTAAGTGGCCGTGCAGGTGTGAGTTGCAGGGATAGATGGACAGCAAGCATGAGTGTGATTCCAGAACAATGAAATAGGAAACTGCTTTCTAGATTGTTACAGTTTTGCTACTTAGCATATGTGCATAAATAGCCCTACAAAAACCATTTCCTAAAATGTTGTTTATTGACTGCTTAATATAAGTGCAAAAATAACACCAGGAAGAAAATAAATTAATAAGGATTAGAATGCTTTTAGTCCAAATTAGGCTACTAATCAGAACAAAATGTGAAATTCATGAAGTTGGAGACAGTATAACTCACTTGGCAATGGAAATGGGAATTCTACTCTCTGATCTAAAGACTGCTTATTTGTTTTTTCTACATTTTTTAAAAAATGAAAAAATTATAAAAGGAAAGAACAAGATCAAGGACCTTCTGTGTTTTCAGGAGAATGCCAGAATCATTTGGCTATAGAATCACTTTTTCTTTTATTTGATGTCTCTTGATCCATTAATTTTGCATAGTTTGTTACCCATAGATGAGAAACCACAAGGAAGCTGAAACAGCTCTCCTTACATTAATATAATATTCATACCTTAACAGAGCATCAGGCAGAGGCTAGGCAGAATCACAGCACTAGAACTTCTCAGGTGCATGTTTTGAAGCAAGTGAATTGAACTTTTAACTTCTTAATGATTGAACTATTAAATAAACTATTAAATTGGACTTTGAAAAATGCAGAAACTATTGGAATTAAGCCTTTTAAAAACAGCTGACTTACAGCAATCTATATTCTGTAGATTATCACACCTGGCTTCTCACTGATCCCTACTTTAATATCCTAGGAAATTGCATCCCACAATTAGCAGTTCTACTAACAGACAAATAAGTTTGTAACTATCACCTATATTGGAGCTACATGGATTAAGGTATTTGAATAAAAGCTTTTCTTTTGGGCTTGGAATACAAAACTTGTTTGTTCAAGAATTGTGTATTTTTTTTTTTATCTAAAGCTGAATTTCTGGTGCTGTTTGATATTTCAGTGGTTATTCTCCTGAACATCCAGCTGTCGATCTGGAAGTTTGTATGTCTTCCATGTCATCATTTTTAGCCTCTTGCAGTCATCTCAAATATACTGATTTTTTTCATACATCCCTATGAGGTACTTAAGGCAAAAAAATGAAGAACGGAAAGCCAAGATAGGAAGCTATGCTGCATTCAATTGTAAATTATGTGACAAGATTATTTCCTGTATGCTGACTGTTATCATTTTCACACCTGCAGAGTTTAGTTAGCCAAACTCCAGTATGATACTGCCATGATGTATTGTTATTCGCACCTAAGTGTTTCTATTTGGCAGAAATCATGTAGGAGGTCCTTAAACTGCAGCATGTGAATTGAGATGAGATGCCTGTGAACCCTACCCTTACGGGGAGGCGTATGAATCCCACCCTTGTGTTCCAGTTACCATCAAAAGAGGAAAATAGCCACTTACATATTTCATTTAGTTAGGGACACTGGAAGTTAAATTAGCTTAATGCTGTACTAAAGCTCTATATTAAGGCTCTATATTACTACTATAGCAGCAGAAGTATATAATATTTTAATACTTAGAAGGCATTCAACATGATTGCAGAAAATAAACAACAAATTACTCTCAATTTTTACATGAATATTCACAGCAGTGTAAATTGTTTAACCAGTCAGGGATGAACAAAAATTCCACACTAACTCATTACAATGAGTAGGAAAATTCTTTAGGCTTTGGGGTGATTTTTTTTTGTAACTTAAGTGAAGACCAAGATAATTTGATGTATAGAAAGCATTAGTGGCGTTCATCACGGGATACAAAACAGGTTTTGAACCATTTTTCTTTGCCACTAAAATATTCCACAACTCAGTACAGTAAAGTTTCCAGATGTTCTCTACAAGCTTAATAGAAATATGCCTGAAATTTTCCATCTTTATCATTCCATATTTGCCCATTTTATGAAATATTTTCTTAAATCCCACACATCCTCCCTTTCTTCTGTAAACACTTACAGATTTTGCCGGGGAATATATTTTCTAGGAATAATGTCTTCAAGAGCTAGTAAAGACGGAACTTTGAGTTTCTTTTTGGACAATCAGAGAGTGCAGTTATTTTTTTTATGTTGTGAAAGATTTTTAACTTTTCTGATTGCTCAACTTGATTCTTTCAGTGACCCAGAGGCATAAAGCAACAAGATCTGCCTTGGCCTTCAACTTCTTAGGGGTTGCTCCAGAAGAAACCTGAAGCTGTTAATGTATTTAAGTATCCCACCTTTGCTTACCACATCCAGAAATTGTTATAAGCTCTTAGGATATGTCTTATTTTTTTTCCCCTGTATACAGTCTACCCCAAAAATTTTAGAGGTCCAGAACTAACTTGTTCAAAACTTAGATGTTACGAGGAAGTATGTTTTTAATGTTCTATTGCCATATGTGATGTCTTAGAACATCCAAGACATAAACATAGGTCTAGGAGAGATGGAACAGGGCAGAAAGAATAGTCAGGGTACTGAGCAGCCCGAGTGACAAGTGAAGAAACGACCAGAAAAAGTCTCCATAATTCTGAAAACTTTAGTGTTTTGGCATTTTCATGAAATTGTTTACAGCCACAGTGTCACTTGTTATGATGTCTCCATTTAGTAATGAATAAGCAAGGACAATTGCACTAACAAAGGTAAACCAGTCCCTAGTGATCTGAGAAAGTATTGAAAATAATACTTAACTGGTTGTTCACTCATAAAATTCTTGTGTACTACTTTGAGAAACCTGCCTGAACATGTCAAATTCTTGCTGTTGCAAGAATGTCTTATTTTTTTCCCTTTGGTAGGACTGTCTTCCTCCCTCTCTTCAAGTACTAAAACAGATGGCATTGCTGTCTATAGCAATAAATATCTCAGGAAAATCCCTGCCCTTTCAAAGTATTCATTGTCTCTTTCTTCACACAACTATAAAAATGAAATGTTAGTGAATTCAACAGGGTTTTGGAAATTATTTTGACTTTTTATTCTCACTGAGCTGTCATAGTTCTTCTTGAGAGATGTTGCTATTATTAAATGCAGGCAAAAATAATTTTAGCCCAAAAATCTTGGGAAGATTGGCAGAATAGCTACAGGTGTCTATCAGAACGCTTTCCATCAAGAAGAGTGTTTTTTGTTTGATGACGACTGGAAAGATCACTTCAAAGAAGTGTTAACTTCTATTTCTCTCTGCAAAACTACAGTTAGTCTACCTGCAATTTTTTATATCATTATCTCTCGAGTGTAGTGGCCTTATGAGATGCACCTGCTACAGTATCAGCAAGGCTCAGGAGCAAGCAAACAAAAGAAATGCTTCGGGGGAATATCAGTGTAAAGCTGTTGAAATCAAGCAGGATAAAAGTGCTGTGGATTAAATGTACCCTGTGTACCCCAGGGAATCATGGTACATTGCACCTGGAGCAGAATATAGAAGCACTCACAGAGTGAAATTTTTAGCATCACTTTAAAATACTAAATAAAAGCGCTTACTGATAATTCAGTGAAAATGTAGGTAGTATTCCTCAGAAGTGTTAAGAGTTCTTGTGCTGAAGTTAAGGTTGAGAATATTTTGCATGCAATTTCTGACACATCACAATATACTTGGAAATACCACTGGCATAGATATGACATGTCCACAAGTTTTTTTTCTGATTCAGGGATGTCTGAATCATTCATATGAAATTATTCCTTCCTTTCTGTGAGGCTTCATATGGTGTTACACCACCTTGAAAAACTATTCATTTCATGACATGTTATTGTCTTCATGTTTACCAGGAAGATGTGGCTGGTCCAAGAATCTAAGTAAGAGATCTTCCAAATTTAATGAGAATAGTTTCTTCAAAGAAAGAGATATGAGACAATTTTCCATAAAACTTAAGAAATCCCCAACCCATATGCAATTTTTGTCTGCATCTCTGCCAGCAGGGCTTCTTTCATCCTCTAATCCCTGAATCACAAAGCATGGACTCTGTCTATAGTAGAAGTCAATACAAAATACTACATAAAAAAGATAGCACTGTTGATTCTTTCAGATGTGAAAACTTTGACATCACCACTCTGTGCTATTCTCACAAACCCAGAAACTCATCTGTCTGGGAATGTCAAGCATTTCTTCCAAGTACAAAATGGTGTAGAGAGAAGATAATGATGTGTCTCTCTGGGAAGGAGGATGCTGAAAGTGTCTGAGTTGTTACATAAAGGATGTAAAGATACAATTATCTTAGACTCTGAGGGCAAGTGGCATGTTCTAGGTTATGTCTGTAAACACCGTTTCTCTTATCCCAACAGGGATAAAACTTTCTATAGCAGACTGATGGTGTCCATACTATGTAATTTTTGGCCTTGGATCATTTTTGGATTCCATGATTCCTCCTATACTCCTTAAACATAATTCTTATCTTCAGATCACCTTCATTTTAAGAAAGCACATTTGGGAAAGCATGTTTGCAAGTGGTTTTGGTGGTTTCACAGAATTGTTCAGAGCCATATTAGGATGCCTTCATTGGTAATGACTGAGATGTATTATTTTTTCTCCTTTATTTTTATTCTTTTTTATTTCAAATAATCTGATCTTTTTCTTTTGGTTTTTTGTTTGTTTGTTTTCGGGGTTTTTTTTGGTGTTCATTACAAAAGTTCCAAAACTGTTCAATGTGAAGCCAGTCAAATGCAGTAGTCTTATTCCTTTCATTATTTTTCAAATCAGACAGCAAGGTAAACTCTCCCTCCAATCTATATTCTAAGGTTCCTATTTTATGGCACATAGAAAGCTTCTGTAAAGAATGTGCACTTGCACCAGGCCAAGAGCCTGACCCTTTGACCCTGCTGTGGTCAGCACCACAGACTGAGAGGAAATGAGAAATTCATTCCACCTCTCCCTATGTCTGATCCCTGGCTGGTGGTCTGGCTTCCACACACAGTGGGTTCCATCTCGGGCACAACCCTTTGCACTGTGTTGGGAGTCTTGTTATTCTTGTGGGGTTTTTTTTTCCAATATGGAACTAATGATTACTATTTTCACAGTTTCTTCCTATTATGATTATGAATTGCATTTTAAAAATAGGAGTCTCCTCTATTTTTCATATCTTAATGTGTAAATAAGATCTTAAAATGCAAGTCTTATCCCATACTGCCAGATTAAAAATATTTAAATAATATCTTGCATTCTACTGCTGGGTAACACACTGACATTTTCTCTTCTACTTTTGGTTTGGTGTCTCTTTTATCCTGAAATAATTATTTCTTCTTCTCTCAGAAAAGTCCTGGTGGTCAATAAATTGAAGATGAATGAGCAATGCTCATTTACTGCAAAGAAATGCAAACCCAGACTGGGCTGCAATGGAAGTAGCATTGTCAGCAGGTTGAGGGGGGTGAACCTTCTGCTCTACTCAGCACTGCTGAGGCCACATCTGGAGCACGTTGTGCAGGTCTGGACTCCCCTGTACAAGAAAGACATGGACATACTGGAGTGACACCAGTGAAGGACTACGTAGATATTAAGGGCTTGAAACATCTGTCATATGTAATGACATATTACATATGTAATGAAAATTTGCAATGACAGAACTTTCATACAGTGAGACAACTTCAACCTAAAACACTTGCAAGGTACTTTCATCAGAAACTGTCACATTTCATCAAGCAAAAATATCTTCTAAAATTATTACTGTAACTGATAGCAATGTAATATCTTGTGTGACAAGAGTCAATAAGCATAAACCCATCATTCAGGAATCTGCTTAATATTTTAGTCAGTGAAACAACACAAAACATTTATTTGCAAATCTTTCCTCTGCACTGAGTGCCTTTGCTGTCTATAAACTGACCACTTCACTATGAGAAATAGAATTCTTTGTTTATTTAAAAGTTGACAGCAATTCTTTATATAGGTAAGTATTGGGTATGCAAAGGGAATATTTTTGATTTGTGGTTCAGTGTTTTTCGTTCGTTAGTCCCCACTTGGATCAATAAATTACGTTCACTATAAATAGCAAGTAGTCAACAAGTAGCCAAAAAGTAGCTGATTCATGTACTGAAATTATTACTAAAATGGTGAGACAGTCTATCTGAAATGAGCAGTTTAATTTAGTTACATCTGCCATATTTAGTTTAGAGTGGTCAATCTTTTTGAGCAAAGTGAGTAATTTTTCATCCATCTGCATTTTCTGCTACAAAATAAAATGAGAAAAAATCCAAGAAAATACCTACCTTTCAGTATTTTAACTTAGACTAATTGTAAAGAGCTAATGAACTTAGCTTTTGCTTTTATTTGAAGAAGTTTTGAAGACTAATGTTTATATAAACAAGCTGGAAGAATTTTGTATTACAGATTGTCATTTCACTGACTAAAATTTACTTACTTAGCTCTGGAAGTTCAGGTTCTTAATGTAAAATGAGACTAATGTATAAAAGTTCTGTGACTAATAAATCACCCCTGACAATTACATTGAGCACTTGGATAATTTTTTCTATATACAAATAAAGTACCTATAAGCCAGAATCACAATATATAAACCAGAAAATATGTGCCTAGTTTGTTCACCTAGATGGGTAATTAAGTCACACTAATTCTTTTTGCATGTAAATTACAGTATTTCTGAAGTACATCAGTAAATAATTGAAGGGTAGTAATGCTTGGTAATTTTTTAAATGATAGAGAATGACAAGAAATAATCCCCTGCTGTTCTAAATGTGGCACATAAAAAGCAATACTTCACATGGATTTTTCTGGTTTTCTTCAATACTCTACACAAGAATTTCAATGACTAAGACTCATGTTGAAAACAAGGGGTTACCTCTGGAGTACATACATGAGAGCTTTTTCATCAAATAGTCTAAGTAGTTTGAAGATGATCATGGAGAAACAGGATCACCCTTATAAAATACAGCTTGACAATGACATAACCTAAGAATAAGAGTAGTTTCTCTGGATAAGCAATTTGAAACTGTCCAAAACCCGAAGTGAAATTAAAAAAAAAAAAATTTCATTCTCTATTTGAGCACCAGACTGAGAGAAAAGGAATTGTGTGAATTTTTTTGAAAATATAACCAGATGTAGCTAAACTACTAGAGAAACAAACTACATGATCAAGAGTCTAAGAATGCTATAATGGGTTACAAATAGTCTTCAGATTTTGAAAAACATAATTTTTTTTCAGTGGGAATCTGTTTGGTTAGAAATACAGTCTGTCACTTACACTCACAGTGAATCTAACTTCAGGAAGTATGTGCAGGCTTTAAAGGCAGTAAAAAAATCTAAGACAAAGAAATTGGTTTTCAAGGCTTGTTGGCATAAACAGAAACCTTAAAATTGCATATTGGATGGGGACAAGAAGAAATTAAATTCCTTTCTGCAGATGCAAAATTTGCTTCTCTAAGAAATTCACAAAACTAAATTTCATTTTATACAAAGTCTTCTAATTTGCTAAGTAGAATTATGACAATAATTTTCTATCTAGTTGTTTCTTTCTCATTCAGTATTAACTGTGTGGTAACTAGAACATTGCAAATAAGGAGTAAAATGATGTTAAAAATTAGTTGACTTTCATGAGAAGTAGTAAAAGAGTGTGAATAATCCTAGGGTTACTTGAGATGAGCTGTGCACCCTCAGGCTCAGTACAGAGGCATGTGAAGTGTGTCCCTGGCACAGGTGATGCAGGCCATGCCTTGCCACAGCTGCTCCCAGCACCCTCCCGCTCACACTTCAAGCAACCTCCTGTCCCAGAAGGTGGGACACATCAGGCCCGAGATCCACTGTGCCCTGCAGGTGGGTTCGTTCTCACGTCAGGATCAAAAACAAGATCATAGCTTAGGAAAAAACCAAGCTGTTTTGTGTCAGAACAAGGAGTCAGAAATGGATGATAACAAGAGGGTTTATTTTCCCTGCAGAGATGAAGAGTTAGTGCAGATTGCTTGTGGAGACTTCATGTGGCTTCAATTTTGACAAGTTTGCTTTTCTACAGCAATCTTACTATGATACGATTAATAATATCCAACAGCAAAACAAACGTAGACATTTTGTGTGTAAGTAAGCTAAATCTGGGTTTATTTAAAAAAATAACAACCTCCCACTACAACTAAGCAACTTTTGGAATCCTTTTTTACAAAGTGAGATCATGTATACATTTTTCTAGTAGTGAAGGGGAAAAAGAGACTTGAAATATTTGGTATTAACACCCACTCACAGAGATGTGAGTAAGTCTGTGTTACTGGTGTATTTCAGTCTTACGCAGCTGTTTGTGAAGCCAGAGCAGGGACAGCCCTTGTTTTTTTGCAGTTCCCTTTCTTAGAATTAAATGTGGTGGGCTAATTAGCCACGTGCTGGGTTTAAATTCATAAGTGACATACTTTGGAGAACACTTGCCAAGCTTTATTTTTTTATTTGCTTAGGCGGCATTTGGTTTACAATTTTGAATAGATGAAAAAATATTACTGGCTTGTGGATGGGTGAACAAATGTGGGGAGGCAGTATGGCAAGGGGAGTGGGATGGGCTATGTACTTCACGGAGGTAGAGGATAGAACTGTAGATACTGAATTTGGACTGGGAATTGCTATGAGTATTTAGCAGAATCTGAAATCAAATTTATTCTTTACATCTATGACATTTTTAGAGCTGTATGCAATTGAAAAGAAAATAAAACATGTAATCTACCCAAAATATTGAGAAGGAATATTACCTATGTGACATAAAAACTAACTTAAAAAATCAAAAGTAATCAACAACCCACCTTCTGTTGGAGAATCTTTTAGTGCATCATCAGTTTTTGCCTTTGTTGCTCTAGCCATCCCAACCCCTCCAAAAAATTGTTTCCTTTTCCTATATTGAATTTTGAAGTATATAATAAAAACATAAAGATGGATCTAGTAAGTAGTGTTGTTGATATTTTGTGGAGAATTCTTATTTCATTCTTATTTTGCTCTCGTGAAATATTTTTAGTGTAGAATGTCATGTATACTCAACTACTTGCAGCATTCTATACCCATAAATTTAACATTGTGTTAATTCTTCTTAATTGTAAATCTTGCTTTTTCTTATGCATCCAGACAATTCCCTAAGTCAATGCTATCAGACAGTAATAAATCATGTAATACTAAAAAATGTAATTTATATCAACGAAAAATTTAAAATTCATTTCATTATAAAATTTTTCAACTATAAAGATTGTCAAATAGTTGTTTTCTAAATTTGCTTTCCAGGAAGTAGAGTTTTCTTAGGTTTTAATGATGTCTTAGTATTTTTCATTGAAAAAAATCCATTCACAGATAGACATCTTCTATTTCAAAGTTAGTAATTACAATAAATTAAACAAATGATCATTTCAGTGGGCCAGGAATTCATGTTTATACTTCAGTGGCACACAATTTTTAATTGAGGCAAACACAAAGAGCTTCTTTTCCATCTTTTGGTTACTATAGTTTTAGAAATCTACAGAAAGAGAGAATTCTGTCAGGAAAAGGGTCTCAATCTTATTTTTCTGATGGAACAAAAAGTATGAGATGCATTGTCATCACACAAACCCATATAAGAATCAATTAAAATTCCCACTGCAGGTGTCTGTATTCATAAAGAGTTATATTTCCCTTCCAACTGAAAGAGACATGAACTACTTTAACATACCTAATCACGTCTTCGAATCTGGGATTTTACTACTTCTATTTTGTCTAGTAAAAACTGTTCACAAAATTTTGAAGAAGGTTCTTTAGCCTTCCATATCATGCAGATAATCTGTAATGACAAAAAGTCCTTCGGTTTTACTACCCATTAAGTACATGGAGAAGACATAAATCAATGTAGATGGGTGGAGAGTCTTCATCCAAGCAAGGTGTTAAGGAGAAAGCTGTGGCAAAGAACGAAGTTGGTGTTTATGTCACAAGTCCCTGTAAAACCTTCCATTGCTATCCTTAATACTTAAGAACTGATCTAATTTCTGATCATAACGGATAAATCAGTCTAATTTCCCAGCTGAACAGCATGAATAATTTTTCGCCTTTGCTACAACTATATTTTTGCCTCATTAATGCTGAACTTTTTGAGTCTTACTCAAACAGCTTCTGATGTGCTGAATTTCAGAAGTTGAGTGTCTGTTAGAAAGGCAGAAGCAGCTTTTTGATATGCTGCCCAGTGTTAACCCACAGGGGGCTGCTGTAGACTGTGCAATGGATCATGCACCAGCTGGGAATTGCTGGGACCATATGCCAGATGGAATTTTATCCAAAATGCCTATTGCAATGAGATAAGCCTGTTGCGTATTTCTCCTTAGCTTAGCCAGCCACTAGAATTCATGATCTTCTCTGACCTTGTAGTGTCAAAAAATGCCCATTATGACAAATTATGATTATAGACTTTGGTTTTGTTATAAAAATATTTCTAAGTCTTTTCTTAATCAAGGAAAGTCCTTCATTTTAAGTGCTAATCAAGATTTTATTGGCTAGAGAAATAAGAAGAAAGAAGGAAACATTCAGAAATGGTAACAGAAACTGCTAACATTGTCACATTTTGAAAAACAATACTGCCTAGGTAATATTTTCTGTACAACCTTTCCTGAAAAGAATCTGTCAACACTTGCTGATGATTCAAGTTCTTGATTTTTTGAGAACTTAATACATATTCTTCTAGGAGTCACCAGTCATACAGCTGTCTTGAATATGGTTTTATTTTCACTTTTCTGGACTATTGTCTTTTTTTCTGCAAATTTTCTTCATAATAGTACGCAAGGTTCTAAAAGTTAAGAAAAGAGAAAATGTTGATTTATGCACAAATGAGAGAGAATAATTTTGTCAGAAGTGCTAGCATTTCAGATATTTGAGAAGCAGTGCTTTTAGAAAGAAGCAATAAGAAAATATGCATAGTAATTTTAGTCTAACAGCAGCAGCAGCTGTTGCAAATGGACTGATCTGTAACTGACAGTCTACCATTTTTTAACCTATGATGGGGCTGGTTAGCCTTGATAATGCAAGAGTATGCCAGCTGCAAAATTTGTTCAGCTGGTATTTCACTGCTTATTATAAGAAAAAAAAAAAAAAAGAATTTATAGAAGAGGTCCATCACTTCAGGAAAGCCGTATTGAAATCGGTGTCATTAGACACTTCATTCTAAACATAAATCATTTGCAAACAGAACTGAGAAAACTCCAGGATAAAAGACAATATTGTCACTTATGATTAATGCGCATCTTACTAATTCAGGTGAATAGATTCCAGCTTGCAAACTTGTAACAAAACAATGCTGGTTTTTGTTGTTTTTCTGAATGAATCCTTGATCTTTGCCAATGTAAACAATGTTGCCTCAGATTCTATTATTTACCAACTATATACTAAACAATGCCCACAGATCCCGTTTCCCTGTGATTCCTTGGATATGTTATAGTGTTTATGCAATTTTTGACCAAAACTTAGCTAGCTTCAGAAACTTGTAAAGGTTTAATTTAAAGTAAAAATGTGTTCTCATAAACAACCATTTTAAGTTTCCAGTGAAACTCTCTAGAACACATTTCAAATTTGTATTAGTTCCCTGATTGTATATGAGTAAAAATTTTATAAATATGTTTTACACCAATAACATGCTAAAGTGATACCTAAAAAAAATGTATTTTTTTCTATTTCTGATTTCACAGCCTGATGCAGTTTATTTTTGTATCAGCTGGGTTTTGGTACCTGGCAGAGCTACAGGGGTGGCTTCTCTGAGAAGCTGCTGGAAGCTGGGAAGGAGGGAGAAGTGGGTGGAATATGTTTTTAGGGTATTATTTTACTTCTTATTATGCTGCTCTAATAATAAATTCAATTAATATCTGTAATTTGACTCTGTTTTGCCTGTGACAGTAATTGGTGAGTGATCTCTCTCTGTCCTTAACTCATAAACCCTTCATTGTACTTTTTTCTCCGCTGTCCAGCTATGGAAGAAAACGACAGAGAAGCTTTGGTGCATGTCTTGCATCTAGCCAGGGTCAAACCACTACACATTTTTTTTACTGTATGGGGTTTATGTAGCAAGATTTTGGTAGTGAGGTGGAGGGACTGCATGGGTGGCTGCTGTGAAAAGACATCAGAAGCCCCCCCACATCAGAAAATGTCACTTCCAGCCAGCTGTAAAACAGACCTACCAATGGCCCAAGATGAGCCCATCAGTGACATTGGTAACATCTCAGTGATAACATATATAAGAAGGGTCAAAACTGCTGTGCAGAAGCAACTGTGAGAGAGGAGTGAAAACTGTCGCGGGCCGCTATTGTTGGTCTGCCCAGGATAGCCGCAGCGACCCGGACAAGGTCTCCTTGGACGAGCCCCCTCCGCCCACGAGCACCAGACGTATCCTCACTGACAGACGCAGCAGCAGAGACACAAGAGGCGGGAGTGGGGTAACGACTGACAGCCTTTATTGGAACAGAGCTGTTGCTCCAACAGAGGACTAGACAGAAGCCCCCCGAACTGTCCAGTACAGTCCCTTAAGAAGGGGGGCGGGTACAAAATTTCGAAGTCAGATAGCTATTACCATTGGCTCTCAGAGCAACAGACATACATGGTAACGAATCAACACATGTAACGTAACAACCTATGTATGAAAGAACCAACCACTGTGAAGGACAAACCGACCTTTCTAGAACCGGGGAGGGGTTTGAGTCAGGAGGCAGCCCTAGAGGGGTGTGGCCTCGTGACGTGTCGAGGGGGGGTGGCCTAAAGGTCTTCATCTCCCTCTGGGGGCGCGGCCCCGAACAGGGGCCGGGCCACNCCAGGGGGCGTGGCCTGCCTCCTCGGGGGAATTGTCTTCTTCCCCAGGGGTGGGGGCGACTCCCATGTCCATCATCTCATATATTTGTTCCTCTGTCTCATTTTCCTCGGGAGTGCCCTCCACAGAAAACATGTGAGAGAAACAGCCCTGCAGACACCAAAGTCATTGAAAAAAGGGAGAGGAGGTGCTCTGGACACTGGAGCAGAGGCTCCCCTGCAGGATACAGTACAGACCATGGTGAGGCAGCTGTGCCCCTGCAGCCCATGGAGGTCAGCAGGGGTGCAGACATCCACCTGCAGCCTGTGGAAGACCCCACACACAAACAGGTGGATGCCTGAAGGAGGCTGTGACCCTGTGAAAACCCTGTGTTGGAGCAGGCTTTTGGGAGGATCTGTGAAGCTGTGAAGAGTAGCCCACACTGGAACAGGTCTTCTGTCAGGATCTGTGACTCCATGGGAGACCCATGAGGGAGCAAATCTGTTCCTGAAGGACTGCGACCCATAAGAGGGAACCAAACTGTTTGTGAAGAACTGCATCCCGTGGGAAGGATCCATGTCAGCAAAATTTATGGGGGATGGGACTCCATGCTTGAACACGAGAAGAGAGTGATAAGAAAGGTTAGGCAGAGTGTGATGAACTGACTGCAATACCCATACCTCATCCCCCTCTGCTGCTTGGGGGGAGAAGGTAGAGAATTTGGGAGGGATGGGGGAAGGTGTTCTAAGATCTGTTTTGATTATCCTACTCTACTGTTAATTAGCAATGAATTAAAATAATTCCCCCAAGTTGATTCTATTTTTATTGCGATGGTAATTTTTAAGTGATCTCCCTGTCCTTTATCTTGATCCATAAGCCTTTTGTCATATTTTCTCCCTCTATTCTGTTGAAGAAGAGCATTGATAAAGCACTGATACCTAGCCAAGGTCATCTGCCACATTAGGAAACTACAATTATTTCCCTTCTAGCACATATTATTGTCATTACCAAAATAGCATCTGGTTGAAGTTTTCTCTGGCCAATATTTTGATAGAGATCTGATTCATAACCATAAGTTCAAGAACTGACCAGTGTGGCAACAATATTTACTACAGTGATCCAGAATGTTTGGAAGTGTCTTATTTGAAGGCAATGCAGTTTTTCTTGAGTCAAAAAGAAGGAAATTATTCTTTTAAATGTGCAGAAGGCACCTGTTTTGTATCAGGTCAGTCAGAAGAGATGAAATTTTATTAAGTACCATCACTCAGCAAACCATAAACAGGTAAAAAAAAAAAAAAAAAATAGTTCAAAGTTCTAGGCAAAAGCAAGGTGAAGGACAAGATTTTTCAATCATAAGTGAGGGCATCCTGACTGACCTGAATTTCTATTAGAGATATTTCATGTGTTACATGATCCAGTCTATCCTCTGCTGTCTAATTGCAGACCTCAAATTAAACAATGAGCTTTTACTGTGGAGACCAGGAAATGAACCTGTAAAAAAAGCATAATAATTTCCTAATGGTACCCAACAAGCTGTTACTGAATTATTCAGTAGAGTTTTATTTCATGCAGTTATTCCTAATGGATACAGTTTATGGACTTTCTCTTCATAAGTGAAGAAAAGGAAAGCAAGATATAAAAAAGATGTGGTCACAATACAATTTTGGCATGAACCAGAGGAGTACAATAATTTTGTTTGTTAGATCACTTCTGCTCAGAAGGATGGAGTATATTTTCTCTTGGAGCCTGAACTAATGCTTAAAAGCTACATAAAACAATTGAGATTTCTGGCTTTAGCCAAATCATCACAGGTAATGGTGGGCCCTAAACATGCCTTACCCTGACATGTAGTAAGACCTATGTATGCTTAAACAGAAATTGTAGCAAGACTTTTTTGGTAACAAGTTTGTCTTCTTCTATATATACCATTCTCATCTCAGTTTCTCTCAGTCATGACCACCACAGATCAACAGGCTGTCTTTCTGAAAGCTGCAGACCTTTTGAAGTCTACTGAGTGCATGGTCTTCTCAGTTTTAATTTAATATGGTTCTAGTTATAATAACAAGAGCTAGTTAAAAAAATATTTTCTAATTTCAAAATCAGAGCAGTAGTATATTTTAATTTACTAGTAATGAAACAGGTATTTCAGGGCCAAAAACAAAGCTCATATAAGAAAAAAAATAAATAAGATTTATTCTGATTTTTGTTCAGTTCTAATGCAAATACTTGTGTACGTGTAATTACATGAAAGTAAAAACACATCTCCAGTTATTCATACATTCACATACTTCCAGTCACCCCTTCATTCTATTGCCTGTCACAAAGGTTTCAATTGGTGACTTATTTTCATGTATTCTGATTGCTTCTATGACATAACTATTTAATAAACTAAAGTGGACCTATCTCAATTTTTAATTTAAAAATTCTCCTGGAATTTCAAGAATGTGTTTGTTTGTTTTTTCTCCTAATCATGTGATCTACATTTAAAATAAAATAAGTAATGAATACATGATTTCCAAAGCTTTTACTTCTACAGAATTTGCCATTCAGTGACTTAAGAGTACACAATACAAGCCTATTTATTTGAAACACATACCAAAACTCAAAAAATCTATGTAATTCCAAATGTTTTTATCTTTTTTGATTCACATCTAATGTTGAAATTAGCCATTGATAGCTACAGAATTCAAATTACAGATAGATATATTTAGTATATTGAAAAATCAGTAATGAGATATGAAATGTAAACGCCCCCCCAAAAAAAATGCATAATCTATGCTACATTGGATCTGTATCAGTTCTTGTTACTTTCCTGCTTTTTTTTTTTTTATTTTTTATTTTGCATTTATCTCCTGTTATTTTGTTGGTATTGTTTTTAAGAAATGAATGTGTCACTGGAATCCTTCTTTTTCATAGTCGTAGTTAAAAGTTTCACAGGTTTAGCTCACCTCTGTAACTCTAAGAGAGTAGGAATAATTTTAGATCATGGAGTAAACACATCTTCTGCAAACTATGCCTTGCCCACAGCCACAAAAAATACTTCCTGTATTATACTTACATGTTGCCGAACTGATATTTTAAATTCTGCCTTAGTAACCTCTATGATATTAGCTAGTATTTTGAAATAAAGTAAATATCACAAACACATATAACTCCAGCTTTAGGTATGCTTTCAGACAAAATTTACTCAAAGAGTTGCTTTCAAAATCACCTAAGATGATCCCCCTCTGATATTCCGGTGTAATGAAGCCTACATGACTTTAGGCAGTGATATTACATGTAGTTTCAAAATTAATCAATTAAATATAATTTAGACCTTTCAAAAGAAGACATTCTAGAACTTTAGCAAAAATCTTAAAAGATTAAGTTTAATCACATAAAATTTTGTAACAGCTACTTTCATATTGGATTGAAAACAAAGGTTGAGGGCATATTTGCACATTTTATGGCTTATACATAGAGAACATACAGGAAGACTTTTCCTTGGTTGAGGACGACTGGGTTAGAGAACATCTAGGCAAACCTGACATCCATGTCAACTTCATCTTTTTGTCATATTAATTACAAATTGATTCTGAGTCAAAATACTCAAATTCGTGTGGATTTTGGTATGTTTTATCTAAGACACATTAATTCCAAATGTCTTTCTTATTTCTCATTTGGGAATAAACCACATAAACATTCGTTCATCACATCTGTCTTCCTCTAAGTCTTTCACAGTTGTCACCAGTACTATCAAAAAGACCAGAAACTTTGAAAAAATATTTTAGGAGCCTCTGGAAACCAATCTAGGCATGTTTCATTATATTGGTATACTGGTATTACACTGGTACAGGGGATATTACAGGAGGGGTTATGCAAAGAAAGGGTTATGCTTCCTTTTTTTTCTTTTTCCTAGTGATTGACTATGAAGATAACATGATCACATTCCTTCTCTATTCTGCTTCTGCATGATCAGCTGCCCCCCGAGGAAGTAGGAGGGGGAAAAAGATCTCTTCCATTCAGTAGTAAGATAAATATATTGCTTGGAAGTCTAAATATTGTGATGCCTCTATTACCAAGAATTTAATGTACATCCTTTATTTGCAGCATTTTATAAAATACTACATTTTTATTGCATATTAAAATCTTTATTTAAAAATCTGCTCTTGATTGACTTCCTCAGCCAATACTTCTGCACTCATCAGTGGTGAGAAAAGAAATGCAGTTGCACAAAATTGTAGTAGTTGGAGCATGTAAGTAATGCAATTTATGCAGACTGTTATTAGAGTGTAAATATATGAGTCATCAAGTTGCAATGCTTTTTTTTTTTCACATTTTCAGGAAATCTTCATCTTAGTATGACTGGATTGCTGAGAATGAATTAATCACACTGCAGATCACAGCTGTATACTCATCTTTTGCTTGAATAATGCAATAATTCTAAATTTTCTGGCAAAGTGAGATCATGGAAACCCTGAAAACACTGTGTACGTTTAACATGATTTGTGAAGGTCGTCTGTGGATAGCAATGGCCACAAATGACTTCTTAACAGAGATACATATTCCAAGCCAATTTACTTAGAAGATTGATAATGAAAGGCCTGAGATTGGACTATTTTAGGAAAATGAGAAGAAAAACAGAAAAATAGCAAATTAACTCCTCTGTATTTGGTGGAGTCACAGATTGAGTATATCAAGTTATATCTGCACCAAGATGTCTCAGATATAAAAGTAATCATAAGTTTCTGATTTTGGTGAGTTTGATTTTGTTACTTTATCCCGTTCTAATATCTCTTAATCCCTTTAATTCCTTCTTTTGTTTCTTTACATTTCTGACTGATTTATACAGAGCGTGAATAAGTGAAAAATTTTCTTCCATGCTTTAAATGATAGCCAAGCTTCATTTGCAGACTTCAGTACAAGATGATACAGCATCGTACAGTTTATGGCATCACAGATCGTTGCATGTCAGAAAGTTGGTACCTTGACATGCATGTGTCAATTGCTTGAGAAAGCAATTACAGAGGCTTGACAAGTTAAGAGCTTCAATAAGGAACAGGAGACATGGCAGGTTTTTGCTAATCCCATATGCAACTTCAACTGTGCAACAGCCTAGTACCATCTGTTAAAGAAACAGAAACCAACATCACAAACTTACAACAAAATTTTCAAAAGCCTGATATGAGCTATATTCCTTGGGGTGAATCTGCACACAGCAATCTTTACATACATCTGGTACAAACAGAACCACAGGCACCCACATGATGAATGCCCCACCACACACGACAGCTGTCAGCAAGTAGGGCTGCTATGCACACATATGCTGCTCAGGGGCTGAGTCCCATGAATGTGAGCCAGCTGCAGATGATAAGCTAGAATATCTTCCTAAAACATGCCCTGGCAATTAAAACTCAGCCAAGTCATTGACCTGAGGGCATTATTTTACAAGGCACTTCACTCTGCTTTAAGATTAAGTCAAAAGTGATGTTGCAGGTATCCACAGTAATAAGGATATCATATGATGCATCTTAATCTCTCCCTTCCTAATTCTGAATTGAGAACTACAGCCTGGGACCTACTGTATGAAATAAATGCATTATATAGAGATGTCTAAATGAGCAGGTATCTATGAAGATCTTAATGACTACTGCTGAGTTTTAACGGAGGTAAAGAACACATCAGGAACAAAGGCTGTATGCATAACAATCTGTGAGGGTAAATTTTTTAGAAAGTTCCCAAGGTTGTTTCACTTACTATAAAATCTAAAAGAACTCTTCACAAATACACATAAACAATATTTTACCTTTTCCACTGTATCCATGCATACCTCTTCTTTTTTGCAATCTGTTTCCACTTGTGATTCACAGTGCAGTTACTGAAGGAGCTGCTAAGACTTCTGATCACTGTTTACTCATAGACACTTTGTCAAAATCTTCTGCAGCCAAACATGCATGCATGGAGTTATCCATATGTGAGTCAAATACCTAATGCCATATGCCTAGCACAATGAATAGATAGTCAATGGAAAGGAAGTCAAGAAAATCGTCATGGCTTAATTCACTTGATTAAGCGTAAGTTTATGGTGCCACTTGAGAAGTCCTATAGCCACTCTTCACTTGCCTGTCCTAAAGAGTTTCATGTTCACCAGCCCTCCTTGAATCACTCAAGTAGCTTAGAGCATTTCAAAGAAGACTAAGCACTTGTGCAGGTCAGCCTTTTGTCTTATGTCCAGTCTCACCATTTTCCTTTTTCATGTAATAAACACCTCATACACCACACACTCGTGCACTTCTAAAGAAAGCTGATAATTTGCTCCAACCAGTAGTCAAACAGGATAATATTTAGACAGCTCAGCAATGGAATTATTTGATCTGTCAAGTACATTCCAATTTGATTGGTATATATTTCATAAGATATCAGCCATTTTCATTATGATCACCTTCTGTGAAGCTGCCCACCTACCCACTAATACTAATGTTTGTTCCTGTTTGATTTAGCCATTCTGCAGCTTTCTTCAGTGTTGCTCCTTTGAAGGTGACAGTAAACTATGCAATCCACTGCTCCTAAACTCACAGTTTTTCATAATTCTGAAACAAATGATCTTGATATAATACATAGATTTCTTCTAGATAGTGTATTACTTTCCCAGGCCTCTTAATAGATGGTCTTTATGTACAGGGAAATTTTCAGCAGTAAGGGCTTAGATATTCATCTGTCTGTGTAGAAAGTACAGATTATTCATGAAAGAGTGGCTAAGTGTGAAAAGCTCTAGGTGTTTTTTGGTTTTTTTTAATTGCTTTTTTCAATGTTAACATAATTCAAATTATACAGTGTTTACTCTGCTGACCACAGGCACAGTTCATGTTAAAATTTTTGCTGAGTTCTAGATTCTTTTTTATATATATACATATATTTAAGGTAGGTATGCATGCATATATATGTAACTGCACATGTATATGTATGCATGTATGCATCCATAAAATCGATTATTGTATAAAATTTTTCAGCCATTTGTCACCACAGACTTTTGTGAGCTACAAAGATCTCTACATTAAAAAAAAAAAATTTCTTAAGATCAGTTGTTGGGTTGATGCTTGAAATGTTCTGTTCCAAAGTTAATTTTTTTATAACTCAATGTGGAAATTAAAGCTTTTTTTCCCCCCATATTTTCTTCATTGTACCATGAGCTTGAAAGGGAGGCAGCAGTGAGTGCACTGTTTCTGGACAATTTCTTAATAAAACCTTGCTATAAATGTAAAGAGTGGATATATTTACTACTTTTAGGTAATATTTTTTTTGTGTAATGTTAATTACTGACTAGTTTAAAGAGCCTGTAATTTTTCCACTAATCATAGTCCAAAGGATTAACTCATATTTATGCTAATGATCTTTTCTTCGGACTGTCTTGGATTTCTATCTGTAGGATGTCCCTGAAGGGCTTTCATATTCCCTGAATTGATATTTTACCAGCTCTCACTTTTTTCTTCAGATTGAAGTACATCTTTTATCTAACTTAATCCCTTCTCTGCCTCTTACTTCTCCAACAGCGTCTCTTGACTAGTACTGACACTGGCCATCTGGCCATTTGTAGATACAGTAAAGGACCAGAGGCAAAATCACATATTTCTCCTTAGCACTTCAAGACATGTTACAAAGATATTATTACTTAACTTATATTACCACTAAAATTAATAAATTTAATATTGTAGCTAGTGCATCACTTATCTGCAACATTTAGAATTCTTTATAATCCTTATAAGCATCTAACGGGTAAATGAAATACATAAATTAAAATTCCAGATGTCTTATGTCTACATTAACAAACCTTTATCATATTGACTAATGATCCTAAAGTAATAATGTCTATTTATTGGAGACTAGTACAACAAAATATTTTTAAAGTACTTCTCCATACCTATCCAATAAAAAAAAAGCAAGCAAACAACTATTGTAAAACTAAGCAGAAAAACAAGTAAAAACCAGAAGTGACTAAACCATCTTGCAGTCTCACACAATTTGAAAAAAATTTGGATTTGCATAACCTGCGTGCCATCACTAAGGCTTAGAGTAAGCAATACATTAAAAAGAATTGATCCTTTGCATCATACCTATCAAAACTATACCTATTTAGATCTCAGGTTCATTTTTAGGTTGTAGTTCTTGTAGTACTCATTGTGCAAAGAGTGCAGTTTTCTAGAGGGAGTCCTTAACATGCCTAATACAGGCACTGTCTCTGCTAAATGCCTACATGAAATGCAAATAAGAACAGCTCAGTAATGCAAGCAGATGTCTGTGTTTCTCTTTATTCATATGTGTGTACATACATGACTAGATATTCATGTATTGTTGAGGCATAGTAGTTACTGGACATTTGTGTACATTTATAGTATATGTTTATGTAGGCACATGTGTATATGTGCATACACAGAATCACAAAATTGCCGAATCACAGAGAGTTGAGGTTGCAGGGCACCTCTAGAGGTCATCTGGTCCACCCTCCTGTTTGAGCAGGGTCACCAAGAGCCAGTTGCCCAGGACCAGGTTCACAATATATTCAAGGAGGGACACTCCACAACCTCCACGGGCAACCTGGTGGCTGTGCTCAGTCACCCTCAAAACATGTTTTACTGTGACATCCTTCTGATGTTCAGAAGGAGCCTTTTGTGTTTCAGTTTGTGATCATTCCCTATGGTTCTGCCATTGGGCACCACTGAAAATAGCTTGACTCCTTCACAACATGGTGTCCCAGCCCTTTACTGTAAATTACTTTGCAGCTGGGTGGCCCTCAGCATCTACTGATGCATGGAATTATTCTTACTTATGTGCAGAACTTGTCAGTTTCCTTTGCTGAACTTAATGGGATTTCTGTGAGCCCATTTCTCCAGTCTGTCAAGGTTCCTCTACATGGCAGCACAAATGGCAACCACTTCTCCCTGTTTTATGTCATCTGCAAAAATGCTTAGGGTATATTCTGCCCCGTCATCCAGGTCATTAAAAAAAAATGTTTAAGACGATTGGACCCAGTATTGACCCATGAAATATACCACTATTCATTAACCTCCAAATGGATTTTTTGCCACTGACCACTACCCTCTTGGAGTAGCCAGACACTGTAGTTCCTTCACGCTCCTTGCTAAGTCAGAATAGATAAGGAAAGTAAATTAAGTCTGTTTGAACATAATCTTCTCTTAGATTAGTAGGTATGCAACAAAGGTACTTTTTCACTTTAAGTCAGTCTCACAAGCTTATATGGATAGACACACAGGAGTACAAAAACAAAGATGTAAAACTAAAAATGGGTAGTAGGAGGAAAAGCATAGATGTATAGCTCACGGTGTGCAAAACTATTTTCTTTAAATTATCCTGAAAGAAGGAAATAATATAACAGCTGTAGCAAAATCATTGGAAAAGGAGATAGAAAAGGGGAGAAAGCGGTTCTGTTCTCTAAGGTCACGCAATTTTGTTCCTTCCTTTTCAATAGTCCCTCTGTGCCTTTGTTGTGATAAACTTCTGTCCTCAGACAATAATACTGTGCCAACAATTCTGCCTTGCCATCTGAAAAAAAAAAAAAAGGAAAAGAAAAAAATCAGAAAATCGCCAGAATATTCTCTTGTTTTCATTTGTCCCTTCCACCAACGGAAGAAGCGAAAGACCAAGGTTCAATACATTATATCTGTATGGAATTTCAACTCCCAAATGCCCAAAAAACATGCCTTTTCACCATGGCCTATTGACATAATTGGGTATTGGATATGTAATAGAAAAATCAGATCTTTTCTGTGAATATTCTTCCTTCTATGTGTAGTTACACATCTCACATAAAATTGTCAAAGGTATTACAACTTTTTCCCTGAGTACCGTAGTGCTTCCTCCTCTCTCAACCAAAATGTTGATACCCTGGCTGACATATAAGTGGCTGCATTTGTGGTGATGACATACCTCGTGGATATGTTCATATGTAGTCAGATGATGAAGGCAAACACAATCATCTCCTTGGTGATCCCTTCTTTTGGTCACGATAGGAAATAAGTTTAGCATTACAGTATAAAGTGATGTGTCATAAAAACCAATGAACAAAAACTTAGGGAAATTACCGTTTTCCTTTGGCACAAGAAATCCTTGACAGAATAAAAGGCCGAAGAACACAAAAGTGTTAATCTGCAATGAAACACCGAATTGTAAAAACTTTATTTGAAAGCTTTCCAAGAACTGTCTGACTAATAAGGTGAAGAGCCAAAGGCTCTTTGGCTGGTATTTCTCAACGGTATCAGTAAGTGACAAGCTGATGTAGTGCTGAATCTACAAATCAAAGTAAAATGAGAAGCAAAAAGTTGTAGTATATCAAGAATCTTGTCACTTAGATCATATCTAAGGTAGGAGGAAGTTGCTTGCTTCAGAGAACAAAGTCTTCAGGATCGTAGGCAAGGTAAACAGAAACAAAACCTTATGAGAGAGCTCTTCCAACACTTAAAATTAACTGATGTGGCTATACATACTCTCTTATACATATACTCTTCTAATCATATAATTGGGACTGGACTCCTAACTACTGCTGCAACTCTGTAATTAGGCATAAATGGCTTATATGGGAACAGCTATGGGTGGTTTTGCCTGTGTGTGTTTATACTGATAAACTAAACAGAAAAGCTTCTGAAAATTTTGTTGATGGATTATGTCTCACTAGATGACAGCATAATACTTTAATTTTTTCAACAAATGACATAATCATGTAAAGGAGATGACACACACAGGTAGACTTTGCATAACCAGCTGGGCAATGGTGTTTGGACTACCACTGACACATGATACAAAAGAATTTCATGGGAAGGCACATCTAGTACTTGCTGTTTAATACTGAATCTCATTGTAGAGTGGAATGAATCATGCTCTGAAGGTACCTATATGTCTTTATTGATTAAGTAATGAAACACCTTTACTTAATCTGGGTGCTTAATTTTCAGACAGTTAAAGTCAAGTGGTATGAATCTTACCCTAGGTATTCAAGGGAATTTTAAGTTACTACAGTGATATGCCTTCAGAAGTGTCTACTGCAATACGGTCTCGAGAGAACTAAAAATCAAATAAAGATTTTGAGGAATTTTGGATGCCTGATTTCAGCTTAAGTCCCACAGTGTACCTAACGAATCTCTTTGGATCTTGAGTTGCTCTTTTCCTGTAATGTAAGAAGTGTGGATTTTTAAAGTCTTCAGTCTCTTATGACTTGCTGAATGTTACACTGTGCAGTGTGTTGATGCCTACACAGGATAGTATAGCTCTTTGCATTGTGCCTGTTTTCTTACTGTGACATCATGGTGAAGAAGTTTCCTTCCTGCTCTCATAATAAATTGCTTTCAATTGATACATTAATTTAGAATTTTTTTTTTGGATATTTTACAATTAATTCACTTCTTGTTTGAATGAATTTCACATACTTTGTGGATTTATTTAAAACTTCAATATTAAACTTTGATGTCAAAGCACGAAGTAATTTGATTTTAACCTTTTCTGGAACTAAGAAATGGTTGCTTTGGCTGTAATTGCTTACTATTTTCCACACATCCTCCAGTGTAGATACATCTGAAAAGGGGATGTAGTAAGATCGATTTAGTTAATGACTCCACAACATTTCACTTGAGCAGCACATACGTAAATTGCAGATGCCTGTGAATTTGTCACCTTCAGCTTTCCTGAATAGTCAGTGGAAAGAAATTTATGGCTATGAACTACAAAAATAATGCATATTTTATATCCATTTAATCATTAGACATTATTTTTTGTGGTATTGACATACTTAATATATCTATTACCATAACAGGTAACATTACTGTTCAGTTCAAGCTACAGTGGCAATCTCAGAATATGAACTCCCTGGACAATATGGGTACAAGGCATGAATCTCAGGAATGTGTTTTGCCCTAGAGAGCATAGTGGGAGAAGATGCTGCTAACACTGCCATTTAGCCATCTGCATTCTGTCCCTGGTTCTGGAGCTACTGCCAAGCACATTTCCATGTATATTACCAATGGCTACGGCTTTGCATTTTTTAACTAGAAGTTATTTTCTTCTTTTTTATACAATACTTTAACTGTTCCTGCCTGGTTTCCTGTAGCAGCTGCCCCAGCATCTTCTCTGAATGCCAAGCATGATTCAAAACAGAGCCACAGAAGTGATTTCTGCTTCTTGTTCTTCCTCCTTTTTTTCTTTTTAATTTATTTTCTTAGCTGTTCCAAAGGCATTTAACTTCCATTTACATAGATTTGAGCAAGGGAACATGATGTTCTAGTTTGCCCACTTCCCACACATGAAAAAATAAGGAAGTGTTTGTCTTTACAGATTGATTGCTTTTCTTCATACTAGATGCAAGGAAAGTGTAATACACCCACAATCATATGCACATAAACTGTCACCTTGGAGATACAGTATTGTAAGTTGGAGAGCAAACATGTACTGAAATCCAGATAATACACTTGGCCAGGGTCACTGTGACATTTTAAGTGTACTTATTTGATGTGATTTTTACTGTTAATTACGTGGGTTTTATGTATTCCTATTTCTACAGAAATGGGGTGGAGGGAACTACACATCTCTTTCACATCTTATGAGAGAGATTCAGACCAAAATAAAGAAACAGTGGGGAACTTTGCCCTTTGTTTTTCTTACCGTTGTTCCTCTAAGGTTTTGTCCTTGACATGGAGACACAAGTGCTCCACTGTGCCACTTATGTGTTCCCACTTGTTTTCCCTTCAATTATCAAAAGGGAGAGCTTTATTGAAAGAATAATGACAAAGTCACAACAACTAACTTCAGAAATAGAAGGCAAACGGAAGGGGAAGAAGCACACCTGAATGAGGTAAAGAGGCAGCAAAAGCAGCATGAGAAAAACATGCTACAAGTAACTAGCTAGAAGTAGCTTGTCTGAATCACCTCTGCATGACACAGTCATAAACTTGGGAAAAATTATCATCTCCACTAGGATTTCTTGCAAAGAAATTACTCCTTTTTCATCTATAAAAATAAAGTCCTTCAACTTCCTAGCCTAGAGGTCAAACTCCTCAAACAGCCCATTATTAAACTTCCCTACTTGGCAACACAAGGTAGCCACATGGCAGCAACCTTTTAAGAATAGTCCCTATCCTGTGTTAAATCCTCAACACTTCCCAGATGAATATTTGGGAGAATACTTGTTGGCATAAGATAAATACATTCTACAGGTCTTTTCCAGCAATATAATCACACAAATAGTTCCTTTCCAAAGCTTGGAAACTGCCTGTCCATTTTCTATTTATTAGGATCTGCAGAGGTTTTCCTTTATTTTCTCCATTGCACAGGTGTAGCATATGAATCAGATCTATTGTACTCCTAGGAGTAACTAATTTTTCCTTAGAGCTTACAGTATGTCTATGGCATTATAGTGCTACACAAAGAGGGTATGCTGGTTTTCTTTTTTCTCAATTTATATTCTAGAACCAAAGTAAGGAAAAGCAAGCCCAAAATTTGCAGTCAAACTAGTATATGGAAGGTAAGTGAGGAAGAAATATAGATAGAGTTACACATATCTGTTGCCGTACACTGGGGCAACATAGTTCCAGATATTGGAGTACACGGGGCCAACACAGTTTGCAGTGTAACATTGCGGCACCACCTGCAGTAATCACGCATGGGAAGAGCTACAACGGCTCACCGACCTTATGGGCAAGAGCTACAGCGGCTCACCATCCCTCTTAGAGGCACGGTCACCCATAAAGCAGTCCAATCCCAGACTTGCTTGGGCAAGAGCTACAACGGCTCACCGTCCTTCCCAGAGGCACGGTCACCCATAAAGCAGTCCAATCCCAGACTTGCATGCGTAGGCTACTCACGGCTCTCCTGNGAGTAGGGTGGCAGGCATTAGCAGGCAGAGGCAGGCAGTGGCAGAGGAGGGTGGCAGGCAGAGGCAGGCATCAGCAGGCACGAGACAGCATCCGCAGGCATCAGGAAGCAGTGGCAGACGTCCACAGGCACCAGCTCAGCATCCACCCAGTCGGCACCAGCTCAGCATCCACCCAGTCGGCACCAGCTCAGCTCAGTATCTGCTGCTCTGTGATCCTACAGCACAGCCCTTTATACCCATCATCCCTTGGGCTACTCATGTGCTTCTTGTTATAGGAATCACCACACCTGCATTCAATGCTGGCCTTCCCTCCTCCCCGGGACACAGCCGCAAGCCATCAAGGCCAAGGCTGCCTACAGCCCACTCTTGTAAACCCACACATACCTTCTTGCTTCCTAAATTGGTATATTACTCTGTGCTAAGCTTCTTTCTACCTTCCTTCCTTACTCAGTTTCTTGCCTCTAGGAGACTTCTTGATCATAGAATCCCTAACTTAATTTTGTAATGTGGTACCTTTAAATAGTCTCCTACTGCCTTTCTCATAACACTGTATCTTATTTGCCTGCTTGTCTTTCACAGACTAGTACATTAGACCCTTGCAAATTCCAAGAATATAGACTGAAAACCAGTAAGCTGGATAGCAATACGAAGGCTTGAGACTGCCTGAGATTTCTTTCCTAACTCTCTCTATGCTGCTGGAATTCACATACAATATAGCTAGAAAACTAAACGTGCAATTACGTAGAGCAGCAAGTGAAAAAAATCGTATTTCACCAAAATTTTATTGCACAAGAATTCCTCTCATGCACTTATTGTAAGAGAATTATTTTTACATGGAAAATTTTAAGAAATATTCAGACCTTTATTGGTGTTTTCTTTGTTTGCTTTTTAAGAAGAAGGGTTTTTTAAAATTTATTTATCCAAAGATTTTTTAGAAATACAGGATGCATTACAGTAAGAAGACTCAGAGGCTATCGAGTTCACACATCTAACCTTGTAAGGAAAACACATTCTTTAATTAAATATCTATATAGCTATTTATGATAAAAAACAACAAGAAAACACGGTACATAATATAGGAAATTAGGCTAAGCTCTCTCTATTTTATTTGATTTAAAAACATGTCCTGAAAATTTTATATATAATAGGAGAGGGAACGTGGAACTAATTAGTTCAGGTACTACAATTAACTTAATTATCTTCTAAGATTATAAGGTAGTCATACCAGCTTTATTAAATTTGACATTAGAAGATGTCATTTTCAAGGTTTTAAAACATTTTCCATCTAAAAAATGTTAAGGACATCTTTTGAGAGAAGGGTAATTTATTATAACTTGTTAGATTTAAACTAGAGGATCGGTAAACTCAGAGGAGATTATTGCCTCTGTGCAGTTTGTCACCCCTGACAGGTGAAAGTTCAGAAGTAGAGTTGATCTCTTTCTGCTTTTAAGAAAGAAGACCAAGAGAGATTGAAGGGCAGGAAGAGAGGAGTGAGAAACAAGCAACATCAGAAATCTCCGAGTCCAAAGCTGGAGCAAACCTGTTTATTCTTTCCTCTCTGTACAGACATGACATTCAGGCAGCTACCATGTAATTTCAAAGCTGTGATTTTTCTAACAGGTTTATTTTTCAGAATGTAGTCTAATTTATTCTTTTTGTTATATTATTACTGAAAAGTATGTTTTGCTTTTTGTGTAATTTAGAACTGAAGAGAGCTGGCACCTATGTGATAATGTGTACTGGTAAAGTGGTGTTAAAAAAATTGATCAAGGATCAACTCAGTAAAAGCTCCAAGGGGAAAATTTGCCATCATTAGATATTTCAGTCTATAATTTATGTTGTAGTATTACTTTTATCACTCTTCTTTCTCAACACCCTTTGCGCTTTAAATTTTGCACATAGAATACAGAGTTTATTGATTCAGAAGATCTCAACAGTCTTAATTATATACTTAGATTGCATAGGTCATGCAGAGAAAAATAGAGGCACATAACATTAATTCAAGCTTAAGAACAGTCTTGTCTGCAATACACAATACATTATTTTCACTTAGAGTGACATACAAAGTCCTATCAACATAATGTATTAACCCACATGATCATCCAATAGGTAATCCTCCAGGGCTTTTTGTCCACATTTTTTAAGGCACTGCATAGTTTGATGTAAGAAATTTAGCACAAATTCGGTGAATGTACTTATGGCAGCTAGTGGTCCTCTGAAGATCAATCTTTTTACCACCATAACTTGATTTCAGCGTTGCTCAGTGGCTGAGGTGAGGCCTTTTTAGAATTGTGTCAGTTATTTGTTGTCTTTTACTGCTTCATTCAAGTTTCCTCTTTTCTACGACTCCTCTCAACAGTCTGAGATTTTTACTGTTGAGAACAGAGTACCGTAATCTTTTTAAGGATACTTGTCCACTATTAAAAAAACCCCAGATAAGACAGCAAAGCACAAAAAACCAAAACCAATTCTTTTTTTGTTGTTTGCAGTTGAGCAGGTTCTGAGTTTATGCACATCTACAATGACTACAGGGAAGGTGGGTGATATGAAAGTAGGTTTCGGACCTTGGTCTGCGATAATCACTCTAAGTATCCTCTATAGTGAGATGGATAGAAATATGCAGTTTTAAGACATAGCACATCTAATCTGAAATAAACATCTGAAAACATCATCAACCATGTAATAAAGTATCCATCCATCCACTGTCAGTAAAGACCTAGCCAGCCGTCCCAGATGTTTCCATCACAGACATCTAAATTTAGGTGAGTTGTTTCTGCAAAACTGAAATAAATAAATAAATAAATAGATACATAAATATGTAAAAATATGTTTATTTTCCTTTTTTTTTTTTTAAATAGCACTAGGTTACTTGTTGCTTATCTTGATTGTCATTTCAGTGTTGTTTGCGAAGTAGTAATCTAGCAGATGGAATAAGAGGCATATATGACAATCATTACTCACCATGATCTTCCTACAGATTCTTCCTATGGAGCTTTAGATGCCTAACAGTAAGACAAATGCTGTTCTGAACTAGGATTATAAACTGTCTGATTATTATACACATAAAATTGTGGAGATAATATTCATAATACTTGACAATGAGGGGTGGTCCTACCTTGGAGGTGGGTAACTTTGGGTGTCCGTCTGTATTGTATATGTGGCTTCACCATGGTTGCTGGTTCAACAGCAAGACGTCTGTTTTCTCTCTCGGTTGACAGCTGCTATACGGCTTATCAGCTACAAGATGCCACTGAGCTCCCTCCCTTGCAAGGATTTCAACAGGGCCTACTGGTGGTGTCTCCATTCTGCTCCACCCTCCAGTTAGGCCCTCTCAGCACGTATTGTGTGTGGGAAGTGGGGCATGCTGATCACATTCCCTCCAGAGAGTAGCAACTGCACTTCCCCCTGTAATTTCCATACTGTTATAACTGTATATTACTGTATAACTTTCCACTCCCCTCTATCCTCCGTTTCATATGCCCTTAGCCTGTACTGTGTGTGGGGAGTCAGGATTGCTGACTACAATTTTTGTCTGTTAGAATGTAAATTTCCAGTTTTCTTTAGTTTTGCCCCCATTCTTCTTCCCACAACTACTTACTTACCTTTTTAAAAGAGTGTAACCTCATTTTTTATCGCTAAATTCTAACCAGTTCATATTAGATATAGGTCTTCCTGCATATATATTAAAATACTCTTTGGATTGGTAAGCAAGACTGGAGATCTGGACTGACTAGAATTCAGAGTGTACTTCTTTAGTGCCTTCTGCGTTAACTTCATAAACACCTGAAAGGAAGAAAAATACCACAAAAGCCCCATGATTAAAACAGTTTAATCCAACCCAAAACTGAAGAATAAGCAGAATAATTTGAGAAATAATAACAAGTTTTCTTTATAATTAATAACCCCAATCCCTCATTAGGGCTAGGGAGCAGACTCACAAGATGTATTTCCACAAATTCACAAAAACGCTGAGGCTATCTCTCTCTCAGCAGGGGTGTGGGTTTTGGGGATTATCAATTTATTTCCCCTTCCATGCTGTATTTTAATTTTCATTGGAATTGAAAGCTTTTAATCTGTCGGGTAGAAGTAGAAGAGGCAAAGACTGAGGATAGCATTTATGCTCAGTAAAAATTGTAGTATTAGAAGATATAATACCAAGGTACCAGGTGAGTAGTAAAGTAGTTATCCATGCACGGTAAGAAAGCAATGATAGCATGACACTCAGGTTTATGTTCACATGACCTCTTGGGGCTAGAAGTCACTCACCTTTCCCAGTCATGGGACAGGCAATCCTTGCCTTCCTTTGCTTTCCGGGGGCTGCCATTTTTGACCCCGCCATATACAAAAGGCAACGTCACAGGAACGTGTGTATGTAGGGACAAAAAGCAAAAGTCCCAAAAGGCTACTTGTAAAGTATTTCAGACTGAAGCACATGATACTTCTGGAGGGCAATCCAGCCTGAGCCCATTCGAAGACAAAGTTCAAGTAGCATCAAGCAGTAGACTTTTGAGGGCAAGGTGAAATGGAAAAACAAACCTTGTTGTATGGTGCAAAAGAAAGAAATGCAGAGTAATAGGCTCTCTTCTGCTACTAGAAAAGGAGATACATTTTAACAGGGATGGGTTTATATTCCAAATTTCTTGAAAGAATTCTAAATTTCAAGCTGAGTTTGTAGTGATCCTGATGAAGATCAGCATCAAGGAAAACCTATACACTGAGATGATCTTACTTTCATCTGCCAAAGTCTGCATCCCTGGGCATGTTGGTTGGGAATGGAGAGGATAATAAAGGCACAACACACTGCTGTATGTTTGCTGCAAAGATAGGTCCAGCCATGGAATGACAGAGGAGGTTGCTCATGGGTCTGTTCAACTACCTGTTGATAATTATTTTCATCTAGCTGGATACCGCAGAAGAGAACTTTCTAAGCTAAAGCAGCAAATATTACTCATACTATGCACTAATCAATTTGCTTCTCAGTTGCAAATAAGACACAATGTCTACACCCTTTTGCATAACCTTGTTTTATAAAGACACAAACACAGAGCAGGAACTGATCGTGCTGGATGACATCTTTAATCAGGTTTAGGCAACACTCTGATCTGAAGGTCCAGGGTAGCAGACTTGAATGCCATGCTGTTTTTCCAAGAAAAGGTTTTGTTGATTAACATGAATGTAAAATTTAAGCTGATGCTCAGAAAAGACAGTTTTTGTTTGATGAATTCCCCAGCAGTAAGGTTGTATAAACTGGTTATAACCATTCCTGTACTGTGAAAAAATTCAGGGGCACCGGATTTTCATGACAGCTGCTGTATGAGGAAATACATGCAGCTCTTACAGATGACTGACAGCCATATGAAAGGTCATGTCCTGACAGTTTTCTGGGAAGCATTTGCCTGTGGGCTATACTCTGCCTTTGTGTAGTCTCTAGAACAATTATCTGCTGATCATATTACCTTGACTAAAACAGTCAACCTGAGAGCAGAAATAAATCTCAGAGGCTTTACTCACCAGAGTTCACACAATCAGACATTTCCAGTTCATCTTCTCATATTTCTCAGTGATCTTCACTCTCCTCCCCCCACCAGTGTATATCTAGTTGTCTTTTTTGTCAGGAAAAAAATGTCCAGTTCTTTGCCTAAAAGGCACTACATGCCTAGAAGAATTTGTACAGATGAACAGATATCCATATGGAGGCTTAGTAGTATCTTCAGATGCTTCTTAAAAGAACCAAGTCTTGTCAAGATTTCATGTGTCCTGTTAAGGACAAAACTCGGTTCTTAAATAACCCCATGGATTTTGCTTTTGATTGAAATTGTGACTCTTTGTAACTCTTCCAAAAATGTGCAGGCTACTAGGCTTCCAGCGATGCCATGCTTAGCAAAAGTTTTCAGTTTACCCACTGACATAGACAGTTTGCCATATCATTGATCATAACCATGTTTATTTTATTAAGCTTAAATAAGCTGTTTACCATAAAAATGGTTCTATATTTCTTCTCCATACAGGATAAAAGGATATTTCTAGACAAGACACGGCAGTTGCCAGCAACACTCTAACACGGAATCACAGAATGGATCAGGTTGGAAGGTACCACAGTGAGTCATCTGATCAAACCTCCCTGCTCAAGCAGAGTCATCCTAGAGCACTTGACACAGGATTGCATCCAGACAGCTCTTGAATCTCCTCATGAGGGAGACTCCATAACGTCTCTGGGTAATCTGTTCCAGTGGGTGGTCACTTGCACAGTAAAGAAGTTCTTCCTCATGTTCAGGTGGAACTTTCTGTGAATCAGTTTCTGCCCATTGCCTCTTGGCCTATTGCTCAGCACCCCTGAGAAGAGCCTGAAAATATCCTCTTGTCACCCTTCCTTCGGATACTGATAGACGTTGATGAGGTCCCCTCTCAGTCATCTCTTCTTGAGTCTCAACAGGCCCAGCTCCCTCAACCTTAAGAGATGTGTTCCAGTTCCTTAATAATTTTGGTGACTTGCTCTAGAAGCTCCCTGTGTCTCTTGTACTGAGGAGCCCAGAACTGGACACAGCACTTCATGCGGTGCCTCACCAGGGTGGAGTAGAGGAGCAGGTTCATCTCCCTCAACCTGCTGGAAAAGTCCTTCCTACAGCACTCCAGGATACCATTGGCCTTCTTGGCCCCAGGGTCACACTCCTGGCTCATGGACAGTTTGTTGTTCACCAGGACCCTCAGATTCTTCTCTGCAGAGCTGCTTTCCAGTCGCCAGCCTGTGCTGGTGCAGGGGGTTATTCCTCCTCAGGTGCAGGACCCTGCATTTGCCTCTGTCGAATTTCAGATTACTTCTATCTGCCCATCTCTCTAACCTTTCAAAATTCTCCTGAAGGACGGCACAGCTCTCTGCAGTATCATCCACTCCTCCCAGCTTTATGTTGTTAGTGAACTTGATGAGAAGGCCCCTGTTTCTTCATCCAAGTCATTAATGGGTAAGTTAAACAATACTAGGCCCAGTATTTAACCTTTGGGACACCACTAGTGACAGGCCTCCAAACACATCCTGTGTCACTGATTACGACTCTGGGATCTGCTGTGTGGCCAGTTCTCAATCCACCTCACTGTCCACTCATCCAGTCCACGCTTCCTGAGTTTGCCTACGAGGATGTTAAGAGATACAGAGTTGAAAGCCTTGTTGGAATTGAAGTGAACAATATCCACTGCACTCTCCTCATTCATCCAAGTAGTTGTTTCATTGTAGAAAACAATCTTACCCTTGTCAGCCAAAACAATACATCAAGAGATTAGTGTTCCCCTAATCTCTAACCACGGACATTGCAAGCCTATTATCAAAAGCTTTAGGGGAGTCTATTAACATTTCCATTCGACATAAGGCCCCTTTTTGTCTGTTCTTTTTGTTTACAGAGATGCATTTAACTTTTAAACAATCATCCTGTCAACTCACAAATACCACATGTAGTCATAAAAGTGACAATCTTGAAGGACATCTATGAAATCATAAAGCTGTCGGTGTGCACATGTCATGATGAAGCATGCTATAAAAATGTTAGTTTTGCATTTTAGTGTCACCATCCTTTGCCATCCTTCCACAAGACAGTGGCCATATTCTCATCAAGAAAATTACAGGGAGTTGTGTCATAACCCAATTTAACGAGGCAGCCATACAGATCATCTGGTTTTATTACCACAATGCTGCGGGGAAAATTGAAGCCCTGGAAGAAATCCCACAGAAAATTTTAAAACACTTAAGCAATTTTTTGTTTTGTGGGATTTTTCTTTATCCGCTCAGGTTGCAAAGGAAAGCCTTCTTTCTACCTGAGATTACTGATGGATCAGGGTATTCTGTCAGCATCTGTGTACCAGGCAGGGTAACTGGAAGCTTTCTGCTTCTGATGGAGGTACAACTTTATGTAATCTAAAACAAAAACAACAAAAAAACCCCACCCCAAATGAAACAACACAAAAAGGAAAACTCACTCCAAATCCAAAACCAAACACTTGGGACTCTCTTCAAAATGTAAAGTTTCATAGATTTCAAAAACCTTGTGTGCATCCTCCAGGCCTTTTTTAGTTCAGCAGTCTTATAGGTACCCATGTATTATGACTGTAAATGCAGCATCTCTGAAGGGTATCAGCACAGATGCAGCACAAGAAGAATAGGTTGCCATTTACCTTGACAGTAACCACAAGGAAAAGACCATAAAGTGGATACACTTCCACTTTGAATGTACCAAAATAGGCTGTCAAGTTGTCAGAATTGTCAGGTATAACTTCAGGGTGCCCAGGAGGATATTATTTTATTTTGCTGCTGAAGGACTACAAGCTATTAAATTTCTAGGAATGATCTTTTTATTAGGGGTTATTTTTTTAATATGTGCAGAATTCTTTTGCCACTAAAAAAGGCACCACTAGGATTCAGAAATAAAGGCATTTTGTTTATAAAAACTCTTCAAGCTCCCCATCTGCACAGATTACAAATCAACACTATAATCTCATTCTTGTGTAAACTACAGGTCTACCTCAAAGTTTTCACTTCCTGTTGACAGTAGTAACTTGGTTCTGTTTGTGAGTGAAAACCTTCTCCTTACTAGGTGTGAGCTGTGCAAAAAAATTTCTATCCCTTTCCAATTTGTTCCACTCCATAATATTCTCTTTGTGGATGAAGGCCTGCACAGTTTTCATTTTCAGCAGTGTTGAAGAAAATGGAGAAATAACCTTTTCAACCCTCAAATCCCAGTGCTTGGGAAAAGCTGCTTAGTTTCACGGTTTAAAAATTTAAAGCCTATGAAACATATACTCAGGGATGAGAACTTACATGCACATGAATACATCATCTTGAATCCTTTGCTATATATCCATTTTTTCTTTCAGAAGCTGGCTAACTAAAAAAGAGTCAGTATAGCCTTTTGTGTTACACACTTACGCATCTGTAACCACAAACTCTGCACTAATAAGCAGCATAATAAAGACCACAAGATGTGTCACCTTTAAGCTCTCCTTCTTCTTCAGTTTTCGTTTTCCTACTCTTTTTTTTCATCCCATTGTGTTTTTTGTTCTAAGTGCAGAGCTGAACTGCAATTACAAATATATGCCCCACTTCGTACATATATTCCAGGTCACAGAAAATATGGGGGTTTTCCTGTTTCTGGTTTTTTAAAGATACCTGAACCACCTGTTAGTAGGTTTTCAGTACCTAAAGAGGCCTACATGAAAGCTGGGGAGGGACTTTTACAAAGGGCATGTAGTAATACAACAAGGAGGAATGGATTTAAAAAGAAAGAAGGTAGAGTTAAACCAGGTCTGAGGAAGAAATTTTTGACTCTGAGTGCAATGAGACACTGGAAAAGGTTGCCTAGAGAAGTTGTGCCCCATAACTGTGAGTGTTCAAGACCAGATTGGATGATGCTTTGAGCAAGCTGGTCTGGTGGCAAGGGAGTTGAAGCTACATGATCTTTAATGTCCCTTTCAACAAAACCAGTTAATGATTCAGTGTTTCTAAATATCTAGTCCATTTGCAATTTCTTCTGAATAATGTAATTGTTTTAAGAATTCCACAGGTGATTCTCCTGTACAAGTTCATAAGATACTGTCTTTGTGTCCCAGCTTTCCATTACGGTTGACAATGATGCCTGTATCATGCTGCACAGCACAAACGCAAGAGATTTCCCCAATAATTTTGTGTGGTCACTCTGGAAGTTTGGAGATGAGGGTCTGGGGCCTCTTGGCCAGACTCCCACAGTCTCCTCTTTGCATGGCACAGTGTTCAGTAATTGTTTCACTGCTGGCCTCACCAGAGTCATCCCTTGATCCACAGACATGTACAGTTTTGTGCATGTTCATCTACCCTCTTCAATGGCATGCTGCCCATCTTGAGATTGCCATCCCCACAGTGGGTTAGGAGTTATTGAAACCCTCTGAAGTAGTGAGCCCAACATGTCTTTTAAATTGTTTGTTCTTTCCATTCACATTTAAACTTAGTTAAATCTTTCAGATTAAATGATATTTTTAGATACATTTTATTAAACAGTAACCAATGTTTATATTGATTTATATTATTAATTTGTATTAAATGCATAGAAATCATTATTAAAACTTGATGGGTTTATATATATGCATTTATGTACATTGTACATCCTTTTTATGTATAAACTTACATACAGGTTTATGTTTCTATCTAATATACATATGACTATATATAATTAAACAAATATATATCCTGCATCTAATTCTATACATGCATGTATGTATACATAGATACTTATTTATGAGGACTCTCTGAACCTTCTGAAACAACCACGTGATCACAGAACATTCGTAAATCATATGATGTACTTCTGGGACAATCTAGAACATGTGGCTTCAGTTACCATCCAATCACTGGGATCCAGGAATCACATGGGACAAGGTGAGGCAGGTAAGCCTGTCATGTGATGGCAAAAGGGACAGGACTTCTAGGCCCAGAAAGTCAGGTGCCTGTAAAGGGGGCAGGGATGGGGTTTCCAGTTGTCACGGAAACATGATGCATAAAGATTACTATTTATCTTGCATGATAGTTTCTCTTCAAGAGCTGCTTTTGGGTAAACAGATTTTAAAATGTATTATATTGGCCCTGCAACTGGTCTGCAGATATAAATGCCTCTGTTTCATGCTGTGATTTTTTTCTTCAGATATCAACTTGTGCAATATTTCAGACAAATATTAAGACTAACAATGAATGGAAATGGACAGCTTCACAAGCTATTTTTAATGAAAAAGTTGTTTAAAAGTTCATTTAAAAGAATTGTTTAATCATTGTTTTTTCTATCAAACTTTTCTGCTGGTTTCTCACAATTCTCTTCCTATCATTTGCCCTAGCTAGCAGATTTTCTTTCTAACCAGTAGTTTGTCCTGCTGTGATTGAAATATAACTCTATATCCTAAAACTGTTGATTTCTCAAGGAAAAATTAATAAAGACATGTAAAATAAGGAGGCTTATGTGTTTAAATGTATTTCCTAAGGTAATTAGCCATTAAATATATTATGAAATGACAAGCAAAATCTCCCACACTGAAGACTTTTATAACTTCTATAGTTACTTTCTGCTGTGATGAGAGATTTGCAAAAAGTAATGTATTGGGCCAATGAACAAGCTTTCAGTTCCCTATGCTGTATAGATGTTGAAATTATTTAGTGAATGACTGTGTCTGATAATGTTAACTTTTTAAAGTTTTGACTTTAAGAGTAACCAACCACTAAAGTGTAATTTGGATGCTTGTGTGAGATGCATAAACCCTTTTTACCATTCATGTTCAGCTATAAGCCTCTGGATTCAAAGTGGAAAAATGGCTGAGAAACCAACCACAGGTAGCCAATAGGCCCTACACGGAGGCACAGTCTTACCTTCCAGTGCTTTAATTGATGAATCTGAAAAGTATTTTCAGGTTGGCATACAGTTATGCAACCCATTTTTCCTCTTATGAACTGAATGAATAGGTGCCATTTTTGGTTCCCGGATAGTTCCAATTCTGCCTGTTCTCACTTCCCTGCAGACATTCTTCTCTGTTTTCCAGCTCAGCAAAGATTTTATCTGGTACTTTTTCATTTGCACCAAAAAGAAATTATTTCTTGTTCTGTGCATTTCAGTTTGAGAGTTAATCAAGCTGAGGATTCAGCTTTGCATGGATCTATAATGAAAAATAAAAATGAAACAAATACTTCTACATGGTCTGGACAGATGCTCAGCCATTTCCCATTAATCAGATTCTTTCTATTGACACTTTTTGTGTCAAGACTATGCTTTGCAAATTTGTATGACTTCTGAATTCTGACCTGACTGTTTCATAGCAAATAGACCTGAAGCAGCAGATTTTAGCACAGAATTCAGAACAGTAGAAACAGGTACTTAGTCATTCAGAAACTTGAAGTAAAATTCAGGGTCCAGAGACCAGACTTAATACTACATGAAAAAGCTCTTTATGTCATACAGACAATGACCAATGACAATTCTGAAATAGTAAGAGGAATGTTTTGGTTGTCCAAGAGACAATTTGATGATGCCAGATGAACTCTGACGACACTTCCTAGTGCCAGATGCCTGTCATGTGTAGTGAAACAGCCAGCAAGTGAATTTCACTCTCTTAATTCAGTTCCAAGCAATGAATTGTTAATTGCTACATCCTGTATTGCCTGTGGAAGAAAACATACTGCAAATGTGTGGGAAAAGATATGGATGACAATTTTTGGAGGCTGGGTAGGGAAGTCTTCTGATGAGTTGGAGAGCTGAGAGGAAATGTTTTAAAGAACATTATCACTGTGATACAAAATCCACGCATTATAGTTTAAAACCAGCAGCTGTGCCTGCAGTAACATCTCGTATTGCTTGCATTCAAAGAGGGTGTACCGTTTTAAAATATCTGCAATTGCTGATCTGCCTAAGCAGAAGGTTAAAAACAGCAAGATGCAGTAGTTACCTGCAGACGACAGGAGCTGATACTCCTTTAAAACAGGTGATCATACTTGTGTAAAAAAGTTTTACAGCTCAAAGTAGTAAAGCAAAGGTAACTAACTAGTAAAAATACAGAGAATGATGTTATCACCTGCCTATAATTATGCACCCTCTGAAGTCATTTGAGCTCCATTGGCTCATCTTGCTTGTCTTCCAACTACCACTGTCAGAAGAAATTATTTCACACATCTTTTGTGTTCTAAGTGCCAGCCCCATATGGATAGTTCAGGTATTTATCTTAACTTGCCACAAGGTAACTATGTTTAGACAACTAAATTTGACTCACTACAGCTTAAGGAAAAAAAAAAGAAAATGAAAATAATTTTCAGGCATTAGAGGTCTTTACATCTGAACAACTTCAGTTAAAGATCACAGCTGACATAATAGATAAATAAGGGGTTATTTTTAATAAATGCAACCTCAAGTAGATTTTATATAGTAGATGGGTGACAGGAAAAATTTGTAGCAGCTGAGGTTGAGAAAGGAGTAAGGTATGCTTCTGAATAAACTTTCATGTAAGTAGATTAATTGATTTGTTTTATGTCTAAAAGCTGTTGTAGCTGTGTAGTCTACTCTGGATATTGTTCACTTTACCTTAGCTAGAAATTAATTATTTCAAAGTAGTTGGTGAACGGGAATTAATTTCTTGTAGTAGGTTCTATAAAATGAACCCAAGCAATATAAAATTAATCCTTAACTCTCTGTGGTTTTAGAATAGTCAAATAAAACTAGAGTAAGTTACAGTAAAATATCTTGTATGATGAACATCTGCCATAATGTGCACCAAGAGCGGAAGATTTGTTTTCCAATACTGACGATAACCAAGTCATCTACTATACAGCAAGATACGGAGAACACAGTTTGGTCCTGCATTTTGCCAGTCTGCTTCCCATCATTTCATCCTGAACAGTAAAATTTTACAGTAGACTTAATGTGCAGTTTATAATTTATGGAGGTCCATTCAAATGTAAATCATAAAATCATAGATTGGCTTAGGGTGGGACAGACATTCCAGGATTATCTAGTTTCATCCCCCCACCATGGCCAAGGACATTTTTCACTGCATCTGGTTACTCAAAGCTCCATGCAACCTGATTTTGAATATATACCAATGATGGGGTACCCACAACTTCTCTGGCCAACCTGTTCCTGTCTCTGGCCACCCTCATCACAGGTGAGGTGGGAAACCCCATTGCCTACAACAGAGTGTCTCCCACTACTCACACTCTGCACTTCCTCCTGGTGCTGCAGTGTAGCTCCAGCTCAACTGGCTCTGATTTTTTTTTTCAGAGTGGCCTCAGTTCCTTATCAGCTATGAGGAGAGTGAACATATTCTGTAGGCACAAGTCTTCAGGAATAGCAGAAGCCGTCTTCCTGGTGCCAGCTGCCAGGCTCTGCCATCATGCAAGTTTCCACTTGCCACCCTATAGAAGCCAGAAGATAAACTGATAAGGTTATATCTCAAACACTAATAGCTGGAGAGACATGGAACCAACCAAGGACTGTAGGTGGTAACAGCCAAGGATTGTTGGTAATAACACATTGTGAGAAAGAACAGAATATGTCTGGAGAAGGGGCCATATAGAGATAGGTTAGGACTTTCCTGGGACAAAAGCCCTTGTTCTAGTTCCTGGAAATAAGCACAACACCGTGTGGCACAAGTGCAAGAATGAGACTGAGAACAGGGTGTGGACTCCAGGGGGGAATTAAGACAACCAAAGACCCCTAAAGCCCTCCATCCCATTTCCGGAAAGGTCTAGAAGAACAGACTGTGACTGATAACTAACTTGCATTTAAAGTGAGAATCTTTTCTCTAAGAAGGTACTCCCGCCAAGCCCAGTGCACTTGCTCTGTGTGCGTGCACCCCAGGGCTCTGGACACTGCAACTGGATCTATGCTGGAGCCAGGACTGGTGATCTTTTTCTTTTTGTTTCTCTCCTCTCCCTCTCTCTCTCTCTTTCTTCCTCTCTTCCTCTCTCTCTTCTTTCTCCCTCTTCTTTCATTTCCCTTTCCTTCTCTCCCCTCTCTTGTATTCATCTGTCTCTCCTCTGTTATCTGAAACACATGCTGTGTGCTTATGCTAGGAGGTCAGGGACTAACAAACCAATTCCATGCCAAGTGTCTAATTTACTATAAAACTTTGTAAGCTTTTGCAGACCCTCTGACTTTTGTAGTTCATTTCAGCCATGAGCAGTTACGAACCTTAGGTACTCCCTTCCCCTTAGGGTTGGGATGTCGCACAGGCTCTGCCCGTCTCTTCTACAGTTGGAAGTTTGAGCTCTTGAAGCTGCAGTTTCTTGGAAAAGAGCCATTCAACTGCTTTTCTTTCATCTCTGATGCTGCTCAGTCTGCTGACCTCTTCCTGCAGCTCTTTCATTTGGTGGCACAGCGTCTTGACAACTGCACAGCTGCTACAAGCTGTAAAACCATCTGGCCTAACCTCAGTGAGTTGTCCCAGGCACTTCCTGCAGTTTGAGATTTGTAGATCTGAACTCTCTTTCTGAGGATTTGTCTGGGTCAAGCCTTGGATGTCACAGGGAGAATAGCTCTAACAGCAGCTGGGAACCATGCCCAGTCACCTGTGACACGTCACCACCATAGCTGGGGACACGTATGCAGTTTGGCACAGAGCTGCTGGCTCTGGGTTTGTGCCTTTCTGCACAAACTGCTGCAGGAGTGAGCTGCTTCAGCTGCACATGCACTGATGTGCACAGCACAACTGCAGTACTCACCTCACAATGAGGTACCCTTATTCTAATTATTTAAAAACTAAACACTTGAGCCCAGCCTGTTATTCAAAGTGACTGACTCAAGGGCCTATCTTAACTCCTGGAGCAGTCTGTAGACAGTGTTAAGAGATTCCAAAGGGTAGAACCAGGTCTGAAACTGCATCTTGTAGATAACTAATGTCATGCTAGGCACCACATTTTTCAGAATGTGCCTTTCTTCCTGTAGCCGTACACCGGGGCAACATAGTTCCATGTATTGACATACACCAGGGCAACACAGTTTGCAGTATAACATTGAGGCACCATCTGCAGTAATCACTCATGGGAAGAGCTACAACGGCTCACCGACCTTATGGGCAAGAGCTACAGCGGCTCACCATCCCTCTTAGAGGCACGGTCACCCATAAAGCAGTCCAATCCCAGACTTGCTTGGGCAAGAGCTACAGCGGCTCACCGTCCTTCCCAGAGGCACGGTTGCCCAAGGCAGTCCAATCCTGGACTTACATGCGTAGGCTACTCACGGCTCCCCTGGGCACACCCCCGCCCAGGGATTACGCGCCAGCCGGCTTTTCCACTTCCCCCAAGTGGATTGCAGTCCGTGAGGCTTATACTGCTGGAGGCTTTCAAGAGCTTCTAAGGCTCAGCCAGTTATCACCGTGATACATGCAAACACGGGGTACCAGATGTCAGAGTCTGAAAAGTCCAGCATAGAGCAGGGCGGCAAGCAGAGGCAGGCATCAACAGGCACAAGCCGGCATCCGCAGGCATCAGCAAGCAGTGGCAGACATCCACAGGCACCAGCTCAGCATCCACCCAGTCAGCTCCAGCTCAGCTCAGTATCTGCTGCTCTGTGATCCTACAGCACAGCCCTTTATACCCATCATCCCTTGGGCTACTCATGTGCTTCTTGTTACAGGAATCACCACACCTGCATTCAATGCTGGCCTTCCCTCCTCCCAGGGACTCAGCCACAAGCCATGAGGCCAAGGCTGCCTACAGCCCACTCTTGTAACCCCTCACTTCCTTTCTTGATTCCCTGATATTCTCCTCAGCATAGTTCTCACATGCAAAATGTAGTGTTTGATTCCTTTTTATATCAGTTTTAGAAGAAAGTAAAGGAATAGATAATGGCTACCTGGAATTACTGATCTCATTCACAGAATGAGAGCTGCAACTTTAATTTCATACTTACCTGAAAGGATGTTATTCTGCTCAAGGCAAAGGTGTTTTAGTTTTACTTTTTTATCAAGTGAGTATTTAGTAAAAGATGCAAATATTGTTTTGCTACTAGGCAGCCTAATTTCAGGAAACATCCTATGCAGGTTAAACAACAAAGAACAAAAAAAGACAACTGAATACATCTCCTTGTTTCTCAAGGAAATAAACAAATTGTATTCTTGGATCTGTATTGATAAAATTTCACCTGAATTTGCAAAGGCTACAACCAGCTAACATATCCTGCTCACATAACAATGTTTTGTAGTCTTGTTGGATAATATATGCTCCTGTGAATGATACAGATTACTTTTTCCTGTGGCTTGCCAAAAGATGTGTACCCAACATATTTTGCCTGGCAAAAAATCTTTTGTCTAGCATATGAACAAAATTATTTGTATTAAAAATCTGGGGGGGAAATTAATAAAGAAACGTGCAACCAGTTAAATAGAATTCACAAAACTGAGTTATCTTTAACTTGGAATAACTTCCAGTGTTTTTTTCTGTGCATGTGTGGATATAAGTGAACTTTCAGTACCTAAATGGAGCTTTCTAACAGTTCTATATTTTCACGGTGTTTGGTGCTAACAGCAAATAAACTTTCTGATTCACTTTTTTTTTTCCTGAGCATTTTTCACCTTTGCTATTTCAAATTGTAGGTTACAAAATAGGAACTTTATATTTTACACCTAATAGACAGATAAAACAGATAAATTGTCTTAAAACAATATAGTAAATTCTCTACATGCAATTTGTGATCCAATCACAAAGATTTCTGTGAGATTAGTTTTGAGATTACTGTTTCTGCCTCCTATTGAAGCTGCTTCCTTGTTGAAGATGATTACTCTGAAGAGACTGTGGTACAGAAGTCTTGATTTCTTGTGTCACAAGAGCACACATTTTATCCATCCAGCTAGTACTCCACAATCTGTAGAAATTGAGTTTTGGTAAATCTATTCTCTTGCTCTCAATTTCTCTTTTACACCCTACTTCCATATTAGTGGAAAACCATTCAAAAGACAAGTATTTTTAGTACTCAAAGTGGATAATGAGTAATCTAGACACATCTTCTTTTCATGCTTCCTAAGGCTGGAATGAAGAACTGCATTATGAAATTAGGTTGTTATTAAGAACATGGGGCAGTCAAACGACACAGAAATAATGTCAAAAAAACATAATGAATGGAAAGGTAGGCTTAGTGGACCCAGTAGTAACCAAGAGGAAGCCAGCCTAGGACTTGTAACAGGAGTTTGCCTTCAGCTCCACCTTTCCCCAGCTATCAGTGCTGGAATTTGTTATTGCAAACATGGGTTTGTGGCTGTGGCTCTTTCTGCTTAGAATCAAGTCTTCAAGGGAAATGTCCAGAACTGTATTATGAATTTACCAGGATGTGACTTGCCTTTAGATTTAAAACATGCACTTCAGATAGAAAGACTATGTGGTTATTGCTGTCATTGAGGAGCTAAATTGACGCTGCTTCGCCTGAGTGATTCAAATGGTCCACATTTCTTTCAGGAAGAAAATACTCTCAATTTTCATCTTGTATTTGTGTTCACACTATTATAATCAGAGAAAACAAGCAAGGAAGAAAAGGATTAATTCTACCTCCTAGTGGCTAGAATAGTCTGCTGACAATATGTTTATCTAACATAAACAGCTATTCATTAAACTGAGAAATTAAATCTGTGCAAGGACTGAAATACAGGGCTCTTTTCCATACTTGTACAATCCTCAGGAGTTTGTTCATTTCCCGAAGCCCACTAAGGATAAATTGTGGAGTTTTTGAGCTTCTTAAGGTTTTTACTCTTTTCTACAGAGTCTTCTCATTCCAATAAATTATCGTATCAATGGGTCACAGAATCAAACCCAGAATTACATTTATTTACTTAAAGTAAGTGAGAGGACGTAGGCTCTAGCACTATATTGTGGACCAAAATATTAAACAGTAAATATTGCATGTAACTGTAATAATATTTCACCCAGTAAGAACATCATGAACAATGTGGAAATTTCTTTTAAAACCACCTTTTTATTAATACAGTAGACTTGTGATTCAGGGTTTTTTTTTTCCTCTTTGATTCATTTTCTTTAGGCTTATTTTCATATTTTGTAAATCTTTAATTTAGGGACTAAAAGCACTTGAATCTTTTCTAACATCTTCACTTGTAGTTATATTTTTCAGTCAGATTCCACCAAAATATTAAGATAACTCAGAGTTTCATTACACAAGAGGGTACCACACAGACCACTTGTCTAGGCTGTAATGCATCAGCTTCTTTAGAAACAGGCTGTGGGAAATGGTATTGAAAGCCTTGGATAAATCCAGGTAGACCATGTCCACCCCTTGATGCCCATCAACTGAGCAGGTTGCTTTGTCATAGAAGGCAGTCAGGTTATCAAAAATGTTTTGCTCTTGGTGAATCCAGGCTGGCTTTCCCCTGTCACATACTTCATTTGACTTACGAAAAGAGGATTTGTTCCATAACTTTTGCAGGGACTGAAGCAAGACTGATGGGACTATAATTTCCCGTATTCTCCTTTAAGGAGGGGGATGACAGTTGTACCAGCTTTGTAGCTGTATGACTTAAGGCATCTCAGCAAGATGCCTTTTCTGGCATCTGAGGCTGAGCAAGGGAATATGTTAATTGATGACAACAGCCAGGGGAAAATAAAAACAAAACAAAACAGTGAAGCAGCTGGGTGTTGCATTTGTGACTGCTGTTCTTCTGCTTTTAATGTTCTAAAGTGGAAAGGAGACAGAATATTTTGGCAACTGTAAAGAGGACCTGTTTCCTGGGCTACTGAGCAATATGTGCTTGTATCATTATAGTTATGACTGCATTTCCTTGAGATAAAATTGCATAGCAGTAGAATGAAGCAGGTCAGGATGGACTTCTTTTTTCATTTTTTTTGGTTGGTTGCTTTGGTTTATCTGTTTGTTTGTTCCCACAAAGGTTTAACTGAATTTTTCCCCCTTGATATGAAAGGCAATGAAAAGGAATAGAATCGGTGTCAGAGAAGAAAGTAGCACTATAGATCTTTAAATAGACCATGTTGTGGTTAACTGAGGCAGAAACAAATTAACATATCCATAAGAGTACTTTTAAACTTTAGCTTTTTTAATTACTCCTTAAAAATGTAAGTATGGAAGAGAGAGCATAGCACTCACCCTTTTCTCTAAATCACACAAATTTTGCTTCTGAAAATTTCTGTACTATGATATCCAATGTCTCTTAATTTTGGTCTGAGTTATACATAAGAAGTGATAGTGTAGAGTATAAAACAAAAATCCACAAGAAATAAAAATAACAAACCTGTATGTACAGTATCCCAAATAATAACTGATAATGAGAGAAATTAATGAATACATGTGTTTTCAAAATTTCTATTTATTTTTCATAGGTACTTTGGTTTAGAGAAAAATTAAGGCCAAAGGGACTTCTGAACATCATCCAAACTTCTGCTCAAAAGCCTAGTCTTGAACACCTCAAGGCTGGAGATCCGTCAAACCTACAAGACAAACTTTTCCAGTGTTTGACAACTCTTGTGGTAATTTCTTTTCCCTATTATGTGGTGGGAATTTTCAGTGTTCCACCTTGTGTCTCTTTTCACTCATCCTATCAATGTGCATCTGTCTCACTAGGGAGAGCTAAGAGAAAAAAAGACATTGATTTCCTCATCTATGTTCTTTTTCACTGCCTCTTGCCACAACTGTTAGACACAAAGAACATCTTTAAAACTCCTCACTCATTTTAGTAGGAGAAAAGAGCTAATATAATCCCTTTTATTAAAAATAACAACAGCAACAACCAAAAACACCAAAAACCATCAAAAAGGCCCCAAAGTAGAGCTGGAAGCTCTACAGCACAAAGAAAATAAACTTAGAAAACCACTTGATATTTTTTTGGCAAGAACGTACAATGCTGTAGTTAAGGGAAATAAAAATCTGAAAGAGAAAATGTATAACCCTTTCTCACAGATTGTTTCTCAAATTAGCTGTTGTACATGTGAAAAAGGTGCTGACTAGACCACATAAAGGAAACCATGGTTTTATCTAGAGCTAGTCAGTTCTAATGCTTCTGGAATGTAAGGGTCAATTTTTACAAGAGAGTAGAAAAAAAATTAACTGTGAAGTTGTGAAGTGCAATTCCAAGGTTTATTTGTGATATTCCCATTGAACAAGATGACAAGGGGTTCAATGTTAATGCTCTTAAGCATGGAACAAGAATACGTTAGTAAAACTAGCAATTTGGCCTTAATGTCCTTACTACACTGCTTGACTCACCTGTGGTGTTTACTCCTGGTAAGAAGATAGTGTTTGTGCTTAAGTACAAGACATTTAACTGAGACAGACTCAGGTAAAACTATGGAATTAATTAACCATTAAACAGTACAGATATTCAAGAGTCCAGTGCTTCATTTCACTTCCAGGATCTCTTATTTTGCTATCCAGACTTTGTTTCATAAGACCATTTATATAAATAATTGCTTATAATTGCACTTTTGATTAGAGTCATAGACCACTACCATCATTCAGCTTGAACACTTCAAAGTGTTTAAATGCTCAGATATCCTGGAAAACAAGAGCCCAATGTCTAGAACTATTATTTATCCTTCAGTAAAGTGAGGTCATTGATGTCAATGATGCCAGATGAAGCCAAAAGAGTTTTTCATTTCCTATAGAAGAAATTGGTAAGATCTGATGGGACAAGATTTAGCTGAGACACTATTTACAATTCAAGTAAGAAAGAACTTCAGGATTAAGCCATATGTCACCTTATTTTGGTCTACTCACTGTAGAAACAAAAGAAAGATTTTATCCTGTTTTTTGTAACTCTGGTGAAGCACTGGAAAAATATATACAGGTAGGATTTCCCTGAATATAAACACCTAAATCAATGGTATTGTTTCTTTCATTTGCCTTTCAAATAACTATAAGTTTGCAGTGATCTTTCAGTTGATATTAAAGTCCTTTCCTTGCAGAACACAATCGATGAGCACAAACTGTTTAAGGGATACTCAATCATCAAAACTTTTCTGGTTGAGCTTGAAAACCAGAATTTATTACCAATGGAAGAGTAATAGAAACATTTCCGCCATTCTTTGAGAATTTCAGGACTATTACATGCTACATATTAACTACTGAATTAGTTCTTAGATTGAACACTTTTATTTGATAAAGCTCATTAACACAAATGCTCTACATGTTAAGAAGATTAATGAGACACCTTTAATTTATTGCTGGTATGTTAACTGGTCTTTTTAATTTTTGGAGTTCATTGTTTTGCTCTGTAACCAATCCTTATATTTCTCTTGACCATAACTTCTTCCTTTATGAGTAATTTATTTGACAGAATTATTGTCAGATTAATTATATAATTAAATGTACAACTTTCTTTATATTGAAAGTCTTGTAGTTCAATTATTCATATTTAATCAGTCGTTAATACACTTGTACAAAATTATCATTGACAAAATGCGAAGAAATGGATCTCCTGACATCAAGTGATAACTAGAAATAAAACAATCTTAACAATTTAAATCACTAGGTCCAGAATTTTATCTCTGTATCTCCTTATTCCTTTGTAAGCTCTGTGTGTAGGACCTAATATTTTCAATTTCATTAGCTAATATGCACTTAGTTTTTATCCTCCCAGTAGAAGAGCTAAACAAAGAAAATATTTCATTTAGGTTGAATGGTTGCCACATCTGTGTCAGACAGTTTACTACATTGTTACTCAACGCCTTAGGTCATCCCTACTTCTAAAATGGCAACTGTGAAATTGATTTAAAAAAAAAAAATGTTTATTTACTATTTCCCCATCACTGCTCATCTCTATAACCAGGTAGAAAAATGACAGAATGTCACAGAGGTATAGGGGCATTCAAACTATAACATAGAGTGTTGTGGTGAATCCTGACGTGTGGCACCTCTGAAAAATGGCAATATGAGGAACAGCAGGCTGCTTCAGGTAATGAGGTAAGAGTAATGCATACACAAAGGGCTAGGTCTGACCCAGAGTTCCATTAAAAAGACAACAGCATAAAATACAGCAGGAAACTCTGTATAACAAAACAAAGTAGTAGCTTAGCAGAATTGCTGAACAAGGTAGAAATTACCAGGAAAATCAAATCATAAACACCAAATAAGGTTATAAAGTCTGATAAACCATGGCCATTAGAAAAGGGGAAAGAAAAGTGGGCTGTTTATTTGTAAAGGAATGAGAGCAGTAAAGGAGAAGAACTTGAAAAGGAAAAGGAGAAACACAAGGTAACGTAAAGCAGTGTTTGGGTCTGTTCAGGATACCTGTGGAGCAGCTTTCTGCCTGACCATGTCAGACTGAAGCCAGAGAATAAATTTATTTTGAGTTATTTTCTCCACCAAAACTTATACCTGGTCGCCCTGTGTAGTCAGGGAAGTGCCAGGGTGGATGTGTTGCCTAGTGCTGCTCAGGGTCATCTACAGGTCATGTAAACATCCTTAGTGCAAAGAACAGCAGCCTTAAATTATTTGAATTTCAAGAATGGTAGAATATATCACAGACAATTCTGCTAATTTATCACCTTTTTATTTGAGAAACAAAATAAGGTGATGTATTGCTGAAGAATTACGAAACAACTAAAAGTGCCTGCAAATAAAGGATCAACAGAAATTAGTTCATTCTACCTGCTGCAAGTTCTCTTTGACAAAGATCTCAGCACTTCACACTAGAAAAATATGAACTCATGTAGTTAAGTATTTGTTAAGTACCCCAAATATTACAGTAGATACACCCAAGTGTCACCCAAGTGATCCTTAGCCTGATCTGCCAGCTTGAGCTTGGGTCTACATTATTATTTCATAGTTCTGTGATGATGTGGACCCCTGATTGCGTCTGGTTATTTTTCCATCAGCCAAATGAGTAAGAATCCAAAATCTTCTGAAACTGTGCAGCCAAAACCTGCAGAGAATCAAGCAGGTAATGAGTACAAAAGTACACCATAATTAGCCCAAGATATATTAAAAGTACTTGCAAAATAGAAAACTGTGGCCTTGAGAGATTATTTAGAATATTAAGTGACTTCAAAGCAGTAGAACTACATTATCTGTAAATTGTTCTAATTTTACTGAATTTGATTTTTTTTTGTTGTTTGTTTTTTGTTGTGTTGGTTTTTTTTTTTTTTTTTTTTTTTTTTTTTTTTTTTTTTTTTTTTTTTTTTTTTTTTTTTTGTTTTTTTTTTTGTTTCGGACCTAAAGACATATTGGCAGTTTGAAGGCTTACCTATTTTTGCAGTTGAATGACAGAAATTGCTTCTCCCTGTAAATAATCCCACTTGAATAATTACTAGCAGATATTTATACATTCTGTTTGCAAATTTCTCCTTTATAGACAATTTGTAACTTCTCTAAGCAGTATCCGCAGCCTTCATTATTCTTGTCACTGTATGTTTTGCTTAATGTCTAATTACAGTTCATAACTGACATGGAAAACAATATAATCTACATAATGTTCAGCTGTATATCTTCCAGACTGCCTGACAACAGCTCTGTCCTAGCAAGACTAATGAAGAATCACTGGACTATATGACTGTGACAGTCCTTCTTCCTTCTACTGTTAGGCACATCACGTAACTCAAATAATAAGTAATATTACTGTTTATAAAACTAAGTTATGAACCACTTCCTCACAGGATGCCTGTTGCCTAGATGCCATAGACATCAATAAAAGTGTGTTTTCTTGAATGTGTTTTTGCATATTTTACCCAGTGATTCAAGCTTATGAATCATGGAGCTCAGAAAGAGAATTCTACTCATGTATGGAACAAAGTAATGGTTGATTGATCCGGTGACATTTTTGAAATTACATTCACCACCATTAGTTTACTGAAGTTGTATATGGCATGAAGGAATGTACTTTGACAGCAAGAAGAATATTTATTCATAGCAGACTTACCTTACTACCACAGGCTGTGGGAGATGATTTCCTTCAGTACATAAGAATTGATTTTTCTGAAACGTGGAAGCCATTGGTCATAGAATATAAGTTGTACTTGACACTGCTGCCTTAGAATGGTCCTGGGTCACAAGCATCAACAGCAACTAACATGTGAATTCAGCATGAAGTGAGCATGTGAACTTGTGTTTTGACCAAAGTGAAATACATAATTTAAATAATGTTCTTGCTAATAAAATCTGTCAAAATATTGCTGCTTTCCCTATTTTTCATATGTGTCATGGAGACATAGAACTGGGTCAAAACTCAAAAAGCAGTATGGCTGATAAAAATTCCATTCAAAGTTTTGCCAGGATTTCTCCTCAGCCTAGGGATAGGACACTGACTCTGTTTTGACTTTACTTTTTCTTTAGTTACTAGAATCTTACAGAGCTTTACTTGTCTCTCTCATGTGTACTATGGATACAACATTATGTATCTAGCCTTCTAAAAAAATCAGGCACATAAAAGCTTGTATCATAATGCTGCTTCTAACAACGCAGCCTTTAAGTATTCACCTGAGTGCTTCCTTCATCTACTTAAAACTTCTCATTTTTCAGCTCCATTGTTTTACACTGCTGAGTTCTGTAAAAAATCTTTTTATTCCTTTGTAACTGCATTGGTTCGCATAGGTGGTCAAAAAAATAAAAATACCTCTTTAATTTTAAAGAAGAGTGTGCTGACCACATTTTTTCTTGCAAGTCAATGCTTAAGAAATATTTACATGAAAACAGCTTATTAAAAAAGTTTAAAGTCTCTTTCATTTTTTTCAGACAACAATAAACAGATTCAGCTTCTGTGAATTTAATAAGAAGTATTTTTTCTCCCCCTAGAGAGGACAAAATTACTCTTCTTTTATGTGTTGCTATTATGTTCTAACATTTTTCACTCCTGTCTATAAAGGAGAATATTTTGAGGGATTAAACTACTGGAGAATGTGTGCATTGACTTCAAACAAAAATATGCTTTATATTTTTGTGGTATGTTGAAATTATTTAACTTAACTTATAGTATATTCATTTATATTTTTTATTTTATCATTAAAAAGCTCGAATACATTGCTAGCTAATTTATGATTAATACAAGCTTTCCTAATTCTGGTGTTTACCCTAAGAGCAATATCGTTATTGATAAGTAAAATAAGGCCAGGGCAGGCTCTTCAATTCTGAAATCAATTAGGTCATCTCGACATAAGTATCTACTGTAAGCATACAACAGATGCAAAGCAGTGGCTTTGTCCCAAGTGAATGTTCGTTCACACTCACCCTTTCACAGATCACATCCTGCAGTGCTTCTCAAGCACGTCACACCTGCCGTGCTCTCATTTCACCTACTTCACTCACAGCTGGTCCACAGAAGAAAGAAATGCAAAATACATCATAACACCGATTCAAGATCAGAACATGCTTTAAGTCAGCACCCTTCCACTGATATCTCACACCAAAACCTGCTGTCACCACTACAATTCTTAGTTATTTCTGTCCATAATGCTGCCAGCACAACCTTATGTACTTTTTTCATTACTAGCTAATCACCTCAGTGTCCTCCATTCTCTATGCTAACAAAATTGGAACTCACACAAGTATAGCTCTTCAGTTTTATCATATAATAAACTCTAAGTTGAAGAAAATTGACAAGGCAGATCAGTAAAAGGAACCCGTACAAACGAACAAATGAACAAACAAAAAACTATCAATCACTGAACAGGCCTGGGAAGTGGAGAAGGACCTATTGGGCTTTTATAAAATTACTCATTTATGAGCTCTGAAGTGTCTCTGACTATCATCAGGATGAAGTTTTGGTTTTGACAGTGTTGTTCTAGGAGGGAAGTTCTGCAGCTCAAGTAAGACACATGGGACCGGTTCCTTATCCTTGTTCTACTGCATGTGAGGTGGCTTCTATTCCTCTTCCCCAGATCCAGTCTGTGGTAAGACTGGTCACTAAATCTGAAATCACTGCATGTTCTCTTTACAAACATGGCCAACCACCAGCAGGACAGGGAAGACAGGCAGGAGAGTTGTGACTTTATCAGCATTGCGTACACACACATACACAGTGCTTACATACACATCAGCATTACAAAGACCCTGTTTTAGCCACCTGTTCTGTCTCTAACTGTGATTAGCAGATCAGACTCACATATACACACACAGAGATATGTCCACACATAATAAGTCTGTCTCATAGCTGGTTCACTTCTGTCTTCCCCAGCAGCAGACCCTCTCATACTGCTTGCTGTTAAGTTCAACTTTAAGCTCACTACTGTCTCACACAGAGGGTACATTAACAGGAAATGAGCTAAGAAGGTAGTTTAAGCAGAAGATAGAATGGTCTGTGGTGATCAGGCTTGGCAGGGTATGTGTACTTGCAAGATCCTTTCTTAGATGCTACTGCCCCATTTCAGCCTCTCTTCAATTTACCGTTATTCTTATGAGGTCTACCTTGATCCCTCTTTTGAGCCTTTTTCTGAACATCATACAGTAATATTTGTTCCTCTTTGCCTCATCTCAGAAGTTTTATGCAATTTCTCAAGCCCCTTTAAATGTCTCATAAAGACAGTTGGGTTTTTGCAGTTTTTTATGAGACCCATGATAATTTTATCAGTTGCAAAGTATCAAGGTTACACTTGAGTTACTCCTTTAGTGGCCCTTCAGCCAGCAGACTGAGATCTATGTTTCTTTTTATTGTCTCTGTTTTTTTTCCTGTTCTTGAGGGTTTGTTTGGTTTATTGTTTTTCTTATCCTTAAGGAAATAGCCTAATAAATCAAGTGTTCTGACATTCCACACATCCTTAAATTGTTGTATTTTTACAAATTAAGGTCTTCTGAAATAGTGTTGGATTTGATACCTCTCACGAAGATTATCACACAGAGCAGTTTTAGAAGACTGATAAATAGCTCAAGAAAAAACATGCAGGAGATCAAATCTGACAAAGAAAGAGTACAAATGACAAGGATCAAGTGTCTAGACACATGACTGGAACTATTTTTTATAGCAGTATATATGTATCTAAAGACTCAAGAATGACCATTCAGTCCAGAGAGAGTAAAATTCTTTGTTCTAGTCCTGACCATCTTGTCCTCTCCAAACTGCAGAATGATAGACTGTAAGAGTATTTATAAGCTGAGAATGTCTGCTTATAATATCCCTTAACATAGAGATGTCTTACAAGATATTTCATTTTTAACATGCCAGCCTTTATTTCTGAATATAAGTATGTTCATAAAACAGTCTTGGTATTCTCAGTTTTGAGAATGTTAATGCTATTTATCTATGCTAATTTTAACTATCCTTATCCTCATTTGAGCTGATCACAATAGCAGGAAAACTTAGGATGAATTGCAGATATAGGTGTCCATAATGTAGTTACAAACACTCAGATAAATCATATCTGTTCCATTTCTGTGACATGGCTCAATTACTGATTTGTATCTAACGTGTGATCTACATCATGATCTCTACCTCACTTCTATTTTATATGCTGTCCTCTTAGAACATAGTTCTCTTTATGTTGGAAGTTATTGTTCTCAGATATTTTCCTTGTATTTTGTTTATTTTGAAGTCTACATCTGTCCCCTGGTGGTATTCATTATGTAACACAAAGCAATTAAAAATATTAAGACAGAGAAGGAAGTAAAAACCAAAAGTTTCACTTTGCGTTCCCTGAATTTTCCCAGCTAGCCTAATTTTTTGGTCAGCATGTTCTCTATTTTATTATGCAGAAAATTAATATAGCAATTAAACAGTGTTCAAGGCAAGAGAAATCCTTGCTGCACACTTGCTAGACTACTTGTGTCTTTCCAAACTGACAACAAATAATTCAGTAACTTCTCTTTGACAATTTCTTTGGGGGTCTGTTCCTGTGTTTAGTTTTGCTCCTCCACAGTAATTTCCTAATTTCTTATTTCTTAGTGGTTATGAGGATGTCAAGTGAGGTTATTTCAAAATTCTCTGTCAGTCATCTAAAATCAGACTAAATTCACCAGTCAATGGGATGCTTTAGAAATAACATTATTGTGTATTATAAACTTATGTCTTTCCTTCAATATTTTGCTGCTGACAATCCCACACTTGTGTTTAAATACAGGTTTTATACCCTGTTGTAATTAGAGATCAGTTAATAGTGTTGGATGAACTAGGGAGCTTCTCAGTATAATAAAAATTATTTACCATTCATTATTTTTCTGTTCATTATGTGGCACAAATTGTTTGCTAGGTGTTTTATGAATGCAGATCTGAAGAAAAAGTGGAAATGAAAACAGCTTGAAAATTCTATACGATTTTCAACTAATGTTGTCCAAATTTTTATTAGCATTTTAATACCTTAGTATTCTTTCCAAGCAGTTAGTGCTTAATGAAGTGAAATATCTTGAAAGCACTTCATAATCATTGAAAAAAATTATATCTAGTGCTCTTTTTCTGATTTTTGTCCTGACTCCTCTTTTCAAGGATATTGAAAGTAAAATACATGAATAGATAAACAGAGTTTTCAAAACATGTTTCAACACCAAAGGCTGACAGTTTTGTACAACATATAAGGGAGATATGGCCTGGGAAAATGCTTCAAGATTTTGTCCTCACCTCAGGAAAAGTTTCCTGTTGAGTTAAAGGTAAAGCAATCCGTTTGCACTCTTGTTAGGTCTCCTATTGCCAACAAAATACACTGGTTTATGCTCGTATTAGGCTGGCTGAATGACAGAAATATTGCATAATACTGCTAATGGTACCCAGTTAATGGAGGGTAATGGAGCAGAAAATAAGTTCATTACTGAAAAGGTGGAGAAGAGATGCTTTTATATTGTTAGCCTAGAAAATCCCAAATGACTTAAAGTTACTTGTCTGTAGATGGCAGGAAGTGTGATTAGGATGTTGGCATGACAAAATGACTAACTTAAAAGTGCCCTTTCCCATTTTACTTCTCTTAAGAGCTTAAAGTTTTAGAATCCCTACATTTTGCCTTTCCCTTTGTGAAGATATCTACCATTCCACCCTAGGGCAAGACTCAGAACTCCAGCTTATAATGAAAACCTGTATAAAAATATTTTTATTCTTGCTTTAGACTTCTGTAGTGTGGCATATTTAACACTGGTGTTTATCACAATTATGATAAAATTTAAAAAGCTAATATTAAAAATTAAGTTTTCTTCAATACCAAGAAAAGGTGGAGTATTTCACATATTTGTTTCTATTATATAACATTTTTGTTCTATTATAACATTTTCTGCCTGTATCATTCATAATAAAAATAAATTTACTTCCTAAACCTAGCAAGCATAAAAGATTGGCTTCCTTTATATGTATAAAAGTAGCAAAACTTTTATTTGGTAAACTGCTAAAACTAAGGAGAATAAACCCCTCATCTTTATGAAAGTGTAATCAAGCGTGAGATGTAATCGTTTTATGTTGTACATAAAAAAACCAACAGAATTTGGCAAGTTTCTTAAGCCTAATTTCTGCTCTCATTGACTTAAATTTGAATAAGAATAGGCTCTATAAACTTTTTGACTGTAGGCCGTTTTATGCAAATAATACCAAAAGTCAGAGGCAGCAGTTTTTTTGTACAAATCTTTCTTAGTCACTTTGTATTAATCTTTTTTAAAAGACTGGCAAGAAGCTTGCAAATTTTTCCAACCAAGATATATTAGCTAAAGGGTTATGGCAAGTGAAACTGCCAGGAAATGGTGCTTTAGTTATGCTACTCCTGATAACATGGATGTGCTCATAGTAGTTATTTTGTGTTTCATGTTCAACACATATTCATAGATAAGATTAAAAATAAACACTAGACCCCGAGTTTTGTTCATAGCCTACTTATATTATAAGAAAAATGTGTAATAATATTACATTACATTATTGGAATTATTGATCTGTAAATTAATCATTCTTGTAAGTGTATAAATAGTATGTGGAGGTATTAACAATAATGTTAGCAATGCTGACTTTATTTTTTTTCCCAACAATTTGGTTATGGGACATCACATCCATTCTTGCATTCTAACTCTGAGTTTCAAACCCTTTTGCCCTAGATCCAGCCTTAAGTCAGTGAAGTAGTTGTCTGTATCTCTCTCTGTAGGGTTAAGAAAGATCAGATTTAGGAGGTCTGACAAGTGCTTCAGAATTTTCTGGTTTTGACGGACATAAACACAGACTGTAATGAGTAACCAAACACATTAGGCCGCTACATTACCTTCATAAAGTAATTAATGTAAACTCAGCTCTCAGTGCAAAAGGGTTAATAAACTGCAAATTGTAAACCTAGTTCCCTGGAGACTAACTTCCCTGTGTGCAAAAATCTTTTAGTTTCTGAAACACTTTATATTTGGACGTTTAGGTGTTCTTAAAATCAGAAATTTTAAAATCCTGTATTCTAAGGCTTTTCTATTTTGATATCAATGTAATCTTTGTATATAGTATTTCATCCACTTTGTTTTCTGCTGTGTTATATTAGTCATTTCCCATATTTTACATGACACAAAATAAGGACTGAAAAATTTAATGGCCCTTTGCTTAAGCTCTGGGAATTTAAAATGGTAAAACCATCATATTTTGAGATTTTTCTAGAGATAAAATTGGTACTTCCAAAACAGAAAATCCAGAAGAGATTAAAAAAACAAAAACAAAAACAAAACAAGGAAAAAAGCATAGGAATTTTCTATAATACTTTCCAGTCAAGTGACACTTTATTTTCTAGTATTAAATTACCAGATAAGAAATAAAATGTTTCCAGCTTATTGTTGTAGAGGAGTGGAGTCCAGTTTACGTTTGCAGATTGTGTCTGTTTTCAGTCAATGCTAACTAAATTTCTAAATTTTCCTATGTTTCTTTTTATATCTATTTTGAAATATTATGTCTGACATTGAGAAAGAAAAACCTCATTTTCTGTGGCAATCTGTATAACCTTAAATTTTAGGTAAAATGATTTGCCTTTGAATTTTATAGTGTTGTATCCTCAAAGAGCTAAGGAAAGCCCCCTAGGATCCAAGATTCCTCTACAAATTCAGTAATTTCATAACACATGATATTGGTGATTCGTGTTTTTAAAAATCTATGTCTTTCAATTATTTTAAAATTTTTCTCTTTAAAATATCCTAACTCTTCCTTCCTTTTTTTTTTTTCATTTAAAACACAGAAGAAAAACATGAAAAAAATGCACCAAGAAATATTTTAATTCTTGTATAATCTTGAGGCCTACTGAGCATTTCCTGGAGTTCATAGTGGTTTTTTTTCTATAAACTTTTCGTCTTCAGCACCAGAATGAAGTACCATATTTCAAAGTCTTCCCAAAATTCATTCACGTAATTCAACTGAAACTTTTCAAAAAATTGTTCATTTAGCCATTAGTTTTTCCAAGACGAATTACATTAGAAATTCTGTCTGAAACAATAGATGGTACAGACACTCTGCTTTTAACAGGTATAGGACAGATAGGATGTCTAGTTATTTCCTATTTGTCTACATATTGTGTTTCAGCAAATAGAAAAAAAAGCATAACTTGAAAATTAAACTATGAAGAGGTACCTCAGTTTTTGTAAAGATCTCTGAATTGTAGAAAAAGGCTAGGTGAAAACCTCTCTCTACTACAGAAAAAAGAATCGTTAGAACTTACTTTCTTCACAATGGGGAAAAAACAAAACCTTAATGGGATCAACTTTGAGCTAAGAGGACCTGAGTCCAACTGTATACAAGGAAGACTATTCTTAGAATTTAAGGCTGAATATGTGATTTAACTGAAGATGTGTATTAATAACTTCATTTTCCTAAGCCTCTAAATGTGCTTGAGTGTGAGGAGGAAGAGACATCCATGCATCTGACTGCTACATTTACCATGATAACAGCAGTCAGGGTTCAGTTTCTGTTATTCAATGAGTGGCAATCTGTCTCATTTTTGCATGCCTGTCAAATAATTTGCATGAATTTCCAGCCTTGATGGAACTTATCACTTGAGTGTCCAAGTTGATTTTCTCTATCCACATTAGAATATTCAGTGAATTCCATTTTGCTCACTGTCAATCATACTTGATCTGTAGTCTATAAAAGGCAGTGTTTTATGTAACATGCCAAGTTTTTGGCTTTTTTTCAGCTTTTTCTGTTTTTTTCTGTATTCAGGGAAGTAAAAATAATGTATTTGACAAAAATATTTCCTGTCATTAATGGTAAGCAGCATCTCATACTACTCATTAAAATTTATAAAGTGTCTCATATTTGCAAAACCCAAATAATTCTTTTCATCACCACAGGAGAAGAACAAGTAACAGAAAATTTCAGTTGTAAGCAGTTAAAATTAAACATAAGAAGCTACATCCTCTTGGAATGTATAACGCATTATATCTTCATTGGAGAATGTTAAATGAAAACTCCTTCTGAAAGTTCTGTGAGTAATACACAAAGTAGTGCAAGCACCATGCTTTGAAAAACACACAGTTCACAAATCACTTCATAACAGATGTGTTAACATGTCTTGAAAAATAAAAAAAATTTGCAAAAATTTTATCTTTTTTTCCTGGACAGGTAAAAAATATTTTTTTTCATCCCGTATCTCTACATTTAGTAAATTGATGCTTCAAGCCTGTTTTGATCATAAGTTTTTATAGACTAAATTTTAGTTAAATTGGCAAATAAAATTCATTAAACCAAATTCCTCTCTGAATATTACACTATTATGAAGAAAAAAATAGTATCCATTTATTAAAATAAAAAATAGATTACATTGTGGCCAAAATTTTTAAGCATCAATATCCATTCACTTCAGAGATACTTTAACATCAGTTTTACAGAGGAAAGTTGTTTCAAATAGGAAAAAGCCCTGCCATTGCACAGCTGTTTGGTGGATCATATAAAACAAGGTAGTGTGGTGACCCCTCCAGCCATGTACATGACATCTTGCAGAACTTTGAAAACTGGTAAATAGAAATAAGAATTAAGACATTTCTGAAAACAGTGGGAGTTTTTAACCTGACCTAGTATTTTAATGGAAATTCTGTAAATAACGAGAGTATCAGCTTCATATTTTCTGTCCAATTATTTAACTTTTTATTTAGAAAAAAACAAACCAGAAAATTTAAATAAAAGGCAAAATATGAAGCTGAATTATAGATAAAGAAGAGAAATATTTAAAAAAATAAAAAAATAACCAACCCAAACACCACCCCACAAGCACAAAACAAAACAAAGTCAAAGCATAATATAACAGCAAAAAAGGGAGAAGGGATACATGATAAAATTTTAAAGACATAGATCACAGATTTTGATCAGAGGGGAAAATATATCACCGGAAGCTCAGATGCTAGCATTTAAATTTGTTTAATGATTCAAGAAATAGAATCTATATTTTGAAGATAGTTCTAGTTGAAAAAAACCAGCCACTTTAAGTCTTCAAAGGTAGTACTAATAGACTGTCTGTTAACATTGAAGGCTAAAAGTTGAGATGAGGGGTTTTGGACATACTGTAATTTGGAGATAACTTGAGCTCAGCACACTCTAGCAGAGAGAATTACAATAATCTGTTCTTTCAGCTAATAAGATGGGAAATACATAAATAAACTGGAAAAAAAAAGATTAAATAAAGTAGTAACAGTTATAGTAGCCCTCATAAATTCTGGCGTAGCAAGATTCAAGATCACAGGCACTTATTTAATGAATCAGACTCTGTTTCACATGCTACTTTATTTTGTGTTATCCAGTGAAATTTTGGCGCAACACCTAACTGAATATTTTAAGGTCTTTAATATATGTGAGAACTACTCTGACAGTAATGTACAAAACTAGTATTCTATATGTATATCACCCCAGGCAAAATCTAGGCTTTGTCTTATGTTGATTTTACACTATTTAATAATAGATTTATATTTGCTTGGTTCTGAAACAACTCACTGAGTTACAGTATAAAGGAATCAAATTTGTTGAACAGGAACAACCTGGATACCAGTTAACCTTTTCAGATCACATCTCATCTTTCCAAAAAACTTAAAAGGTGCCAAATTACTTTTGTCCTATTCTCTAATCTAAAATGGCTTATGTGTTATTTTCTGGTATTGTAGGTTTTTTTCCTTTTACATAATTTTGGACCTCTCATGCTAGGATTACCACTGTGTCACATGTTTGAAACCATGTATGTTTTACAAGTAACATAGAAAAACATGTTAATTTTAGTTCAAGTTTATTTACTTATCATAAAATTTGCAATTTTGGGTTTTTTTTAAAATTACTTCTTGGACTTTCTTTTCCTTGGGCAAACATAACTGAGGAAAGCGAGGCATGCTGGGATTTAATCACCTGTTGATGTAACTGCTATTTGTTTGATGGTGTGTGCTGCCATTAATAAGATGAAATAGAAAATGGAATCTAAAAGGCCCTTGCTGACCAAAGAACAAGAAGGTGATAGACCTTTAAACTATTTAACTGTTTTTATTTGTTTTTCTCCAAGACTGTCTTGATTCTCACAGAGCATTTCCTGTCTACATCATTAAGCTTTTGCTAGAATCCCTCTCCTGCTACCAGCCTGTAAGTAACTACAAAAGAGAAAAGAATCCCATTTCTCTCTCTCTCTTCTCAATCCTGTAGGCTTAAACGGACAGGAAAAGTGATTATTACTATAAGTGGAAGTAGTAGACAAAGAATACACAAACAGGATGGTCTTGAATATATCTCCAGAATAGGAATAAGGACAGCTATGTGTCCAGTCCTGGGGTTACACCACGGTTTATGAACGTGGTAGTGAGTCCTCTCCATATCTGGGCATGTCCTGGTTTAAAAAGGGCATTCCTGTGGATAAAGATGAAGGTTTTCTTGAAAAAACTCTCCAATAAATGTCTCCAAAGTTCCAGAATTATTCTACAGGACCAGAAGATAGGATGTACAAAGGGGTTTCAGGGTTTTTAATTAATATTTAAAAGATGTTGAGATGTGTTATGGATAAAGTTCTTAAGCCAGGATCAGTAATGTATTACATGGTCCAAGTTCATTTATCCTCATATGTTGAGAAATAGCAGTAAGCAATCGAAAAATCTTGAAGTAGTGAAGAAATTTTTAAATAGGTATCTAAGAAGCTTGATAAATTGTCCTCCAGAGATGTCCATCTAATTCTGATTTAGAAGTCTCTCTCATTGATATGGGTAGTAAGAGAGCTGAGTCCCACCTCTCATCTTCATTGTTTTGTGTAGCATACATGTACATTCTGCTAGACACACAAAGAAAGAAAAAAAATATGAAAAAGGAAATTAAAGACATTTAAAGTGTATTGTCAAGAACTAACTTGTACTTTATTCAATACATTTTGCCTTGGATCTTAAAGGACTTTATTCAGCTTCCATTTCTAAGAGGCTTCATCCAGGCACGTGCTCAGAGGAGATGCAGAATTCCTCTGCCCTTGTCTCAAATCAGCCAGAAACTTATGCAACCCCGTTAGTGTGTCATCGCTAGTATACACTGATGTACTTTGTTTCTTAGCCCTACATGTTTTGGTTTTTTTTCCTTTGGATACCACCTTCAGAATAAAGGTTGTGAACTGACATCCCTGAAAACCTGAGATGTAATTTTGAGGTCTTTTGAATTTGTTATGGGTCTATATATGTCATTTGCAATTTGAAAACTGTTTAGAAGTATTTGCACTTGAGACAAGTACTGAAAATATTTCTGGAATGGAGAAGAGGGTGCTGAAATGATGAAAAAATGTAACACTTGGAATTTTGTTTTCTTCTAAAACATGTCATATTTGAGGTAAAACATATCATTATGCAAATTCAAGTCCAGTCTTTTCCTGGTATACTGCTAAAATTTTAATAGCATATGCAAAAGAAAAATATCAAAGTAAAGTGGAAATTAAACTGTTAAAATATTGCATACTCAAATACAAACTTAAAACAAAAAAAAAGAAAAATAGAATCAGAGGAAGAAAATAAGGTACCAAGTTTTCCACCACTAAATTCTATGTTGAAGGTAAGCTGAATGGATTTTTCATTCTGAATGTAACCATAAAATAAGACTTGAATAGCAAAGTTTCTGCGAGAGGAAATTATATATATCCAAGGAAATTATAGTTTGCAAAGAACTCCATACAATCACATCTGAGAGCATTAAAATATTCATTCATGTTTGTCAGATTTATGAAAATACCTGTATTAGGAGAGTTGGGGTTTTTTATTGGACTTTTTCAGAATGGCACAGTGAATATAGATGCTAAAATAAAAGTCTTTTTTATTAATAGACCAGTTACTGCAATTCAGCATGATTAAGAAACGCAAACATCAAATAACTCACTCTGGTTTTGATTAATAGAGGATACTGAAAAAAGGCTTCAATTTTTTGTTGCTGTTTTTGTTTTCTTTTTTTTTTTCCTTATAACTGACTGAATAAATGTAGCATTTCAAGTGCAGTAATATAGTTGAAGACAGGTGTCATGAATCACTAAACTACCCTGCATCCTAGCACTAGTGTCAGAGAAGTTATTTAAATCAGTATTCCACAGGAGTTCCCTAATATCCATAATTTTGAGTTATTCTCACCCATTAGAGTAATTTAGGTCTGGTTTTAGGGAAAAACACACACACATATAGATTCTGGTAGTTTTGTAGAATCTGATATGGAAATGTGAAATCTGCTAGGTTTAGGTAAGCAGCTTTAGGAATGACATGGAAGTGCACATTTACTATTTGAAAAGGAGAGAAGCAAAGAGGAACTGAAAGAAAAGGGGGTTATTGAATAATGAGTTAACACAGCTGAATTGTTAAAATTATTTACATTTCATAGACAATCAGGCTTGTTGTGAAAGAAAGGGTTTGGAAATATGTGGAGATTATTGGAGCTGTGTTTATGATATTTGGTCCTTCACCTAAATCTCCAGATTCTGGAGCTTCCTTGCCAAAATTAGAAAGATTAGCTGATTAGCAAGTGCTCTACTCTTAAACTTCCATGCAAAGTATGAAATCCTTCAGACTACTAAATCAGAATATAAATAAAAACCCAAGGATAACAGGTCTGCTTCTTTAATTACAGTATCCTGATTTTGGTGAAGAACGATGAAAATGAGAAGTTTGGGTTCTCAGTGATGAGTCGTGGCATATGGAATCGGATTCTGAACAATCTGTGTGTCTGTGTGTTTATCTTTCTCAATAATTCTGCTTCCCTGTTGCAAATTATTGCTAATGAAGAAGTGAGAGAAGAATTTTGTCTTTCATGAATGGATGGAGACAATAAAAATGTGCTTGAGTTTCTGTCATAAAGAAGCCAAGAATCATCACTCTACCTGGGCTGAAAATTTGTGATGAATAAGGTGTCCAGATGAACGTTTTAGTATTTCAAATTGTTAGCAATAAGAGCTACAGAAGGCTAAGGGAAGGGAAAGGGAAAAAATAAGATAATGGTAAAATGACAAATAGAAAAACAAGGGGAAAGGGAAGAACTTACTGGACATCACTGGTAGTCTTTGCACATTGATTGTAAAACAATTCACATTCTTTCTCCTTTGGACATGTCACTTTAATTCCACATAGGTTAATTGAATCTTATCTAAAATTTATATTTAAAACAATTTGTGGGATGAGGAATGAGAGGCTGTATTTGTGTATCTATTTATGCTTATGTGTCTATTAAAAAAGAATCTATTGAAGTAAAGTCAGAGGTGGATGTTAGACATTCTTTGACGTTCAATATAACAGGTAAAAAATGAGTAAAATATAGAAGTGGAATTAATATTTATTTAAACTTACCATAATATCATGACTGAGTTTCCAGTGCTATGAAGTATTTCGGGTTTATTCTTTAGACAAGATAGTACAGTGGACTGCAGTGATTTTCACAGTGTCAAGAGCAGACATAGTTTAATTCTTCTCAAACACTATGAGAACAATAGATAGACAGGAAAGACTTTGTAGTATATTTTAGATCACTATTTGTCTCATGCACCATAACAATCTGTATTCTCAAACACTTTTTCTCATGCTTGTCAAATTGCTACCAGTATGATTTGACTTGCTGAGGCTATGAATTATATGATAGATAATGAAATTCAAGTATTCAGTGGCAATTACCCTAAACCTCAATATTTGAATTATCAGAATATGTTTAATTTCCGATCTGAAGATGGTCCTTAATGTTCACTTTGAAATAACTGCTCCACTGAGTAACACAGTGTAATGACTATCAGTATTTTCTTGCCATTTCACAGGCAACTGGAGAGTAAAACGCTCTTATTTCATAGTGAAAGGGGAAAAATGGGGCGAGAAAAGCTGTAGAAAAACATTGCAAAATATATATGAAGGCCAAGAACCAGCATTGAGAAAGTGATGGTAGAGAAAGCGATGAATGGAAGAATCTGAATGGTCTCAGTATCAGCAATCAAAGTAGGGAAGAGGTTAAACAAAGGCCAGAATCTTTTGGAAGAAGGCAAAGTTATAACAGCAGAGACAAGGACAGCAGCAAGTATTTAAGCAGTATCTAGGCAAGAGAGGAGAGAACTGCAACAGTATTAACTGATAGCACAGGAATCCAGATTTACTTCTGTAAGTCAGACCACAAGACTAGTTCCAAGTTGATTCTACAGTATACATGGTATACATGTATTCTTCTTTTTTTTTTTTTTAATTTTTTTCCCCTATATGTGATATTTTTCTTGCAGCAGGGAGGAAGCAAAAGTAGAGTTAGCATTCTTCAAGGCAGCTTTGAACAGGATAACTCAGGAGACATATCTGTCTGCTCCTGGAGATCCCTGCCTCAGGCAATAAAAGCCTTTGACATTCTCCCTCTTCTTAAAAGAGAGATTGTCCTACATATAATAACCTTGTTCAGTATGCTTGTTTAATACATTTCAATATTTATGTCATAATTATATGGTCCTCAATGAAGAACCTGTTACTATAGCCTTAAATGTCATCTGCATTTTCAGATGCTGAAGAAATGGAACAGTGATTGCAGAACCACTATTGTTATCATAAAAACATTTAAAAATATGTCCTAAAGATGCAAGAATTTAAATTTCTGTAGTTTTCAGGATAATATTTACAGGATTTGGTGATAATATATACTTACCAAAGGAACCAAAAATGTAGGAGGTTTAACACTGTAAGAGCCAGTTATATCCAGATTCAGTGGCTAGAAGCTGGAGCAGAAAAAATCTAAATAATTAAAATACCATAATCTTATAGTGAGAGTTATTAATAATTGAAGCAATAAAGTCTTTTAAAGTATAAGCTAGTATTTTCAAAGTCCCAGGGTGATGACATATCATGTTGAGCCATGACTTACAAACACATCTCAGATTTATCAGACTGATTTATATGAGATCTCTGATACACCAAAGATATAATAAGAAGGCTCAAATTTTAAGCATTAAAATAAAGCCAGATCTTCTCCTTTAAGTTCAGATCCTGTTTTAATCAGTGGATACATTGCTATTTCATGCTTTGAAATACATTTTGCACATTGCTTTTTTTCGCTGAGGTTAGGGCACATTCTAAATTAGGAATTGCCAAGTGGTATGGGATGAAAGTCATACAAAGTTCATATATATATATGATATATATGAACTCACATATGTATCATAATGCATATGAGTTACCTGACTATTGGGCATACAGAAATTCATGGCTTTGAACTGTTTTTTTACCATTGTTTCAAACACCTTCTGGAGAGTGGACTAGAGTAAGTTAAACAACTAGCAGAGGCATGTAAAATCCGCAAAAAACCACAACAAAACAAACAAAAAACAAGCCCCCCACCAAAAAAAAAACCAAACAAAAAAACCAAACAAACCTCAATCAAAGAAACAGAACAAAACCAAAACAAAAACACCCTCACCAAACGAAAAAAAACCCAACAAACTACTCCCCCCCCCAAAAAAAAAACACAGCTAAAAGAAAATCCCACCCAAACAAATGAATACTTGCTTTTCCCCAATGTTTCCTAGCCCACAGCTTGTGGGCACTCTTTACTGTGGACAGAAAATAGGAAAATATAGTAGAGGACTTCCATTCTTCTGCCCTTGATCCGTGCATGGTAGTCAGAGAAAAGCCAGATGAGCCTGGTGTCACTTATTGCTGAAATACAGGGATACTGACAGCTTTGCAACATGGATAAATGTCTTCAATGGTACCATTTCTAGATGCCCAGTTGTGCAATCTCTCTGCACTTATTTTCTTAGAGAAGGCAGTATTGTATCAAAAACATATTTCTGTTCTTATCATAACAGACTCCTGTGACTGGAGTTGTTTGCTAACCTTATGTCTTGTCTGCTCTGCACCTCTGTTCTTTTGTGATTGTCTATTACCTTCCTTGAATTTCACTCCAATATCTGTCCTGTTTTTCAGTCCTTTTCAAAAGCAATACTGTTTCAAATATTTTATTTCCAGAACTTTTAAAAACACGTGTTGTTGACTTCACAAAGGAATTTTCTGCTTTGTTACCAGAGATACTGTCTTACTTGAAACAGATATTGTCCTCTCCACCTCACATTAAGGACAATATATTGATCTTAGTTGCTTTTAAGGAAGAACATTGCACTTAGGTAATTTCTTGATTAAAGTTTTATAAATTTGCAAAGAAACATCCACATTACAGTGTTTTCAAGCCTGAGAGACTAATTTGTGAACATGAACCAATATGAATTGCATCTTTCATTAGATAGATCTGAATGTCATATTCTCATAATAGTAGGGAAAATTAATTTGGTGTACTCTACAGGTTAAGAAAAAAGAGCAATATAAATTTTAAAAATTCCACATTTCTTTTTTATTATTTCTATAGGTATGACAATTTCCTATGTCAATACATATTTTTGGTGGCCTGATTCAGAATATAAAAAGGAGATGATGTTCAATACTTACAAATAGCATATAAATATGATCACGAAGATAATTTTCAGACTGCACAAACTTCATAGGTATTTTTTCACATGCTACTTCAATGGAAGACAATTCAAAAATAAATATCGTAAAATAATTTGCTTTATTAAAGGCATTTGTTCTCTCTATCCATCAATGCTCCCTCAAAGATGTAAAGAAAGCTTGTAGAGAGTTCAGAGGAAAAATTGGGTTGATCAAAACTTAAGCAAGTTTCAAATTTCACATTAGATTAACATATGATTAATTAATGCAAAAGAGTATTTTTTCTTGACAACAATCCCTGTTAATAAAAATACTTTGGTTTTATAACCTTATATCTTTCTGAGAAAGGGCAAAGGCAATGAGTCTGCTTGGTGTAGGAAATGAGACAGAAATGTTAAGCCATATATCTGTATCCCTCACTTTTTTTTTTGCTTGTGCAACTGGCCAGAAAAGATGGATAAAGAATGATATCTTGTAAAAGGAGTGCCAGTGTTTCTCTATTTAGTATGAATAAAATACCTTACCTTTTATTTTTGCTGTGTCACTTAAATTTTAATTTTCATCTTTCAGTTTTACTACCACTGCAAAAATTGCAAAATAGTAAGTAGAAATATATCTTACAGATACATGTTAAAGTCCTAAAGCATCAAATTGAATTTTCTGGCAGACAATAATTTCTCCCACCTCTAAAATAAACAAATTGAAATCTACTCTAAGTCAAAACTTTTCACTAGTAATTCTGGGTTTCACACTGTTCCCAAATAGGTTTGTCTAAGGGGCAAAAGCAATAATATTAATGAAATCAGACAGTTATCAAATTGGTCATAACACAATTTTGACTTTCAAATGTGGATATGAGTGATCTTTTATCCTAAGCTTTCAATTTAATAGAGACAAATGGAAGGAAAATTAGATAATTAAACATAGGATGAAGGTTCAAATTTGTCAATGAACAGATAAAGCTTACTGATGTGACTGAGAGGAAAAATTATCTGTAAAGCCAAAAGGGCTGCTATGTAATAAAAATCAATTACTTTTAGAGACTTTTTTGTGGTTGGTTGGTTGGGTGGTTCCAAGATAGAGAAAATAAGAAATCACCAAATTCACCAAAATTCATGTATTTTTGGAGCAGATTTGCTCTGGCTACTACCAATCTATCTTTCTTCTATTCACAGTACTAGCTAAGAATTATTGAATTAGTGTATTTAATATAGAAATATTCTAATATTATCAAATTGAAAGGGGGAAGAAATAGGCCAATAAAATTTTTTATTTAATATTTCCATTAATTTACAGAACAAAAGAAAGAAAAATACCATAAGAATAATTCTTAATTTTTCTTTTCCTTTTTACGTTTTTTGTGAAGGGGGAAACAAAACCAACCAACCACTTAAACAAACAAATAAACAAACAAACAAAAGAAACCTAATCAGAACCCCCTTAGAAATTAAGGAGGCCTAGTATATCCTTCAAAATAACAAGGTATTACATAAGACTCCAATTACAGATTGATTAGCTCTATTGTTTTCTTTTGAATATTAGGTTGTAAAGTTAGTAGGTGATTTAATCCAGAAGGAACGTGGATCCTATTCCTTTTTACTCTATCAACAAAATATCATTTAGGAGTAAAAATCATTGGCTTTTAAGGAGGAGAAACTGATAGAGGTAGATTATTTAAAAACACATAAAAACCTTACAGTGCACAGCCTGGTATCCAAGAACTTTTGCAATATGACTCACTGGATAAAATCCAAGAGTAGTAAAATCAAGAACTTAGATATACTCTGGCAGTTTATTACAGATTTTCTGTCTTCAGACCTCTTCCCTGTAGTCAAATGTGATTAAATGAATTTGTCAGCTTCCAAAGGTATAATAGCAGCATGAAGCAAAGATACAGTATAAAATTAAATAAACCAAATAGTTTTGTTGACTAGAAGTTGGTCATACACAATTATACTGTGTGGAATATTGACTAAAGCAAATTGCCAACCCACTCATTTCCTTTGCTGGTCTTATTTTGCAACCAGAAACCTAAGTTATTTAATTTCAGTTCATATTTGATCAAAAAAAGATCTTTTGTGCTTTCATTGCCAAAAAATAATAAAATAGTTTGGCCATTGCAGTATTCTTGCTGTAATGTGATAACATAGAAAAAGGTAGATGAATGTTTCAATTGCTACTGAAAACAGCAATATTTTTTTCTCAGTTTTGAGTTAAACATAACTGTAAAATATAATATATTCAAATATTTTAAGGATCTGATTTGGTTACAAGAAAATCTGGATTAAATGACCCTTAATTACAGAATGGCATTATATACATTGAAATATTAAGCTTTTTAAGTGGAACTGGCTCAGTAAGTCATAACCATGCATTTAGAATAATGTTTAATTGTCCTAAGTATATGAACTCTTTGTTTCTTGTTAGCAATCCAGCGCTCTTCTTCTTTCTGCAGTGCTTTCTTGAAAATCTAAAGGTCTTTCCTGTTCAAACTGAAGATCAAGAGTGGTTTTGACTTTTATAGGAATCTAGCAGAAAAGGACAGAGACATCCCCAAAAACCATCCTTATAGATTACGGTTTCCTTTGGGGAGCAATAACTTAGGCCTTATACCTCTCAGTATATATTAGTATGTTGTCTGATTCTTCCCCTAAAATATTACTTACAGTTCAATATTTCTGTAAATGTCATAACAGTACTGGTCAACAATACTGTCACAATCCTAGAAAAGTTTATTATTTGAGGTAGACCAATAAACATTTCTAGCTTAAAACTTTGTAGCCGTCTATTTCTTGTATATCTATATATATATATAGATATATATAGATATATATAATTATGACGTATATGACGATCATATTTTCATTTTTTATGAATATTAATGACTACCTTTAGGAGCATTCAGAGCACAAGCAATTTACCTGCAAATAACCATATTTAAATATGGCTTGGAAACATTTTAGTTTCAGGAATGGAGCAGATCACAGCTTCATATTAAATGAGACCTCAGCATTCCACTTCCTCTGATATTTTGATTTCCATAGAAAATAAACCAGATGCATTGATGTAAAATGGCTTTAAATTGTAGCACTAATTTTTCTGACTTTACATTACCTGAAAGGCCTGAACTAGGGAGTAGGAAGCAGAAAATGGGAGCTAAGCTATGAATGCAATCATTGATAACTGAAGGGCAATTTAGAGCTGAAGTAATGCTTAACACTTTGGAATCACTGTCTAGAGATGTCTGTCTTTTCATTAATGCTCTAATATGCTTAAGTAAAATTAGGTCCTAAATTAGCTAATTTACGCTAATTTGGACTCCTAAATTAGCCCATGAAAGCCAAGATTATGAATCATAAATGTACCATGGCATGGTGGTTTCCTGAAACCTGTAAAAATTTTGTGCAAATACCCATAAATGAGATAGTGAAAGGACAATCAATAAGGACTGAGATTAGTTCTTTATCTTTTCACTATTTTTCAGAAAAATTAGAATGATGAAGAATAAACTGATTTTCAGACATGCAATAACTTCTATATTTAAATTACATGAACATGCTATTTTTTCTATGCAAAAACTCATGAAAAAGTGAATGTTCAAATCTCATGTATTCGTTTTATTACTGCAAAGGAACACAGTATGAGACCATTTGTGTTATTTTAAAATAGATAGTGAGAATGTGGTATTTAATTCATAACTCTAAAATTTTATTTTGTTTTTCAAAAGGGGAGATTGTACATGGATTTCCTTTTCAAAATTTACTGAATATGCCACTTCACAGTACTGAAATTCTACAGAAAGAAATCCCCACAAAACCATAAAACAAAAAGAGAGGAAAAAGAATGAGAAATGGAAAAAAAGTAGATATATAAAATTATTTTAATATTTATGATCAATAAGAATAAGAATAAGAATAAGGTTGTTAAATTGCTGGCTATAAGTCATAAATATTTGAATTGTAATTTAAATTTCAGAGAAAATGTTTGATATAGTTAAGGGAATTTAATCATTAAATATATTGTAAACATGCATTAAACTGAAAGGGCAAAACCTCAACTTGTCTAAATGTCGGAGGTCAACAGATTGCAGTGGAAGAATGGCAATGTATCCTAGGCAACATTCTGCCTCCAAATGTCTGTATTAGTTTTGTGAGACCTGTTGAAAGTTGTTGTCACCATCTACTATCCATCTCATGGCATTTTGCACAGGGGGAAGTGCAGATTTACTGCACAATTGCATTTCTCTTTTTCTTGGTGACATAACAAAGGATACTACAGAACCATTCCTGTCAATCATCTCTTATGATGTTCAATGTATAAATATGATAGCTGACATAAGCTCAATATAAATCCTGAGCTCTTTTTGCTTACCTAGCAAATGCAACTCCTATGCTGTCCACAGGGAAAGGGTGTGTGGATAAACAGGTAAGAAATATATTTGATGAATTGGAAGAAGCACGAGGTATAAGATGTCAGATGATTTCTAGCAAAAAGAGCTATATTTACAGGTAAATGAAAAAACATGGTGTGGTGGTTTGAAGAGACTGAGTTGATGGACAGGGTTTTAGACCAATCGCTTCTCACGATTTTGCATATAAAAGGCACTGGCGAGGGGAAGTCACTCTCTTCTTTTCCGGTCCCT
>VWZT01011774.1:578490-610723 GCA_013397055.1 Pachycephala philippinensis
ATACCCCATTCTTGGTTCATGATAGCAGTTGTGGAAGACTGCAGAATTCATGAGAGAAATATATTTCACGGCAGCAGATTTCCGGGCGGGTCAGTTTGCTAGTGGCAGTTTGGAAACACCACACTGGAGCAGAAGAAAAACCTCTTTTTCTTTCAAATATGGAAGAGACTTAAGAACTGCAATTCTGACCTAAAATCACATGTGTTATCCTTTGTGCGAGTTGGGAGATTATTGGGGGGAGGTGCTGGAGGGAAAGGGAGGGTTTGCTTTAATTTTTATCATTATCATTCTTTTTATTACCTTTAATTCTGTTAGTAATAAACTTCTTTGTATTCTTTAAAGTTTTGAGCCTGCTTTGCCCTTCTTCTAATTCTTATCTCACAAAAAAGTAAAAGATGCAAACTAAACCACCACACATGGATAATTTCTTTCCAGTGTTTTATGATATTGTATCAGAAGCCTATACTTTCAGAGAATTCAAGAAATATTTTTATCTGCTCACATACTTTTTTACCTTGAAGTCTTCTTATGTCCAAAATATTCTGCCTAGGGGTGAGCCTAAAGTTGGAATTTTTAACTATGATTTAGAATTCCTCTTCCTCTTCTTTTCAAGCCCGTTCACCTTCTGCTGTATAGTGATGAAACCTACATTTGTCTCTTTGACAACTGCAACACACCTTTCCATTTCTGAGCTGTCTTTGCTCCTGGGTATTGATTACTGGCACGTTACCCTTGACAGTCAGTATAAAAACCTATTTTACTTGCCCAGGTCTTAGCTAGCTCAAGTCTTTTCCATAATATGGTCTGTTTAAAATCTTAAAAAGATCTTTTAAAATAATCTCTAACATTAACTGTAACTGTCCCTCCCTCTCTTGCTTCCTCTAACCTTTTTGCCAGTGGGATTGCCTGCCATACAGAGGTCACAGTTCTAACAGCTTCTGCCGGAGGCCAGCTTCAGGCTGTGCAGCTGGGTTTGCATGTCCTTTCACACTGCCTGAGGGCACAGCAACACAAACACAACACATGTTTTTCAACATTCAATGAAGCCATCAGCATTTTTTTGTAATACTTTGGGAAAAAAAAAAAAACAAAAAAAACAAACCAGAAACATATCCTACTGTTACAATAAGTATTGTGCTCTGGCTAAGTGTGTATATGAATATGATTATCTTTTAAGCTGAAGTTCTTGTCTCCAGAAGTCATCTACCATCCAGCAATGTGTTGAAATTTCCCTACAGCTGTAACATAGTAGGACCATTGCAGAATTTGTCTTCTTTATTTAATGTCCAGTTCTTCGGTCATGTTGAAATGATGGTGGTGTTTTCTTTTTGCTAAAGAGGCTAAAATTTTAATCCAAACCGATGCCCTTCAATGGGCCAAGATCAACATTATGAATGGCAGAAAAATGTTCAGGATTCCTTGCTATAAATTTAAAACTTATACCGTGTTTTGGAGGTAAAGTTCTATGCTAGCACATTTCAATGACATGTACAAATTTTATTACAAAACATTATTCATTAAAAGTTAACCTTCATTTCATATTTTCTTATCTGTCAGTGAGGATTGTTTGGAGATTTACTTATTTTAACTGAAACGGAAAAAAGAAAGGAGTTTTATTCATTGGTGCAAAGCATTTTGAAAGAACTTGTTTATAAAGGCCATGTATTCAAATGTTTTTCTCCCTTTTATATTCTTAACCTATCTCAGTGCACAAACATTAATCAGGGAATACAAAAACTTCAATCAAGGTTGAAAAGGCATTGTTTATAGTGTTTACAAGATGTTAGCATCTCTCAAGAGTCTAACGATTTCTAATGAGATCTGAAACTCATAAAGAGATAGTACTATAGCAAATCCAGAACTGGAAGAATTCTCTTGCTTAAATGGAATCATAGAATCAGAATGGTCTAGGTTGGCAGCAACCATAAAGATCACTCAATATCCCTGCCATGGCAGGGACACATTAGAAATAATTTGGGAATTTTGTACATGAGAATACTTAATATTCCTATCAGATAAGGTTCTAAAGCCTTTTCTCATGTTTACTAGAAAATGGCAAATTATAGGGGCATTTTTTGAATTATTAAAAGAATTGTCTCTTCTTTTAAGAGCAAAAAGCCACACAACATATTTCTTCTTTTTCATGTTTATTATTTTTACTGTAATATTTATGTTTATAATTAAAACAACACAATTATGGTTATGAAATCATAATGGTTTTGGAAAGCCTTACTACATAATTAATTCCTTGATATTTAAGCCTGAGCTAGCCTTCTTCAGGTGACTTCATAGACACGCACATCTTGAAAATTAATTAATTGGATAATATTATAAAGCGTGATTCTGCTTCTGTCTTTTATGTTACTCCCTTCAAGAGGAGATGAATAATACACAAGTGATATCTTTTTCATTTAAAGACAAGAACATCTCAGAGTGAGTAGCCCAGATGCAGAATTTAGGATAGGATTTTATTCTCAAAATGTAGATATTTTAGTGATTTTTATTGATAATTTATTATATCATCTGTGACACCCACAGAGCACTGGCAGGCACTGCAGGACCCATAGGATATCTTCAGTTACCTACAGAGGTAGATTAAAGCCAAAATGAATATCCTATGGTTTCTGAGAAGGCATCATGTGTTTTGTTACAGACCATTCTTAGTTTAGTTGGAACATCTTTAGCCAAGCGCAAGGAGATATAAGCAAGTAGAATATGCTCAAGTTGCAAGTACAAAGCAATTGTTAATTGGTTATTGCAGATAACAGATACAGTGGATATAGTGACCTTCAGGCTGAGCACAAGTATGCTCGCCATCCCAGTGAGGTGCCCCAGTAACCTATCTAGTTAAGAATCAGAATAATGGCAAAATACTCATATGTAGTTCAGAGTTAGACTACATTACCTTATTTAGAGTGTGAATATACAGGGAGGACTGGTAGGTATGAAAAGGGACCTCTGAGACACACAAACTGGAGTGCATCTGGAGACTGTATGGGATACCTCATAGTTTCTAAAATGGGCATGTTCAGGATGTTGAGTCCCTAAAATGAATTGTGTCCTAAAACTGGGGTTTGGGTTTTCTGTTTTTTTTTTTTTTTTCATTTTGCATTGTCTATAAATTCCACTAAACACAGCTGTGCTTATTGTTGATATATAAATGTAGCAGAAAAAAACCCTCAGAATTTTCAAGTACAGGGTGTATATAAGGTTACCAAACATGAAGACTGAAATATTGACTTTGTTATTAGTTTTAAAAAAGCAAGCAAATATAAAGACTAAATGTAACATAGCTGTCATAAGCATGGAAATCTTTATTTTTACAATTTAATAAAATAGGTGGAAGAAACAGAAGGGAAATTACTGCAATGTTTGCTTAGCGTGTTAATAAGTTGCACATAAAGGAAAAGTATCTGGAAAAAAATGTTATATCCCACTACTATTTATTCTTGTTCTGTGGTCTTAAGGGTAGATCCACATAGCACCAATGATTTTGTGCCTTATATAACCATTTAGGGGTTAAATAACTATGTACTATTATATATCTGGTAGTAAGAACTTAATCCACAATATAACCATGGAAAACTCAGAGGAGCAAAAGCTACCACTAATTTATAACTGAGAGAAATATCTCCTGAGGAATACATGAAAAACACAAATCTCCACGACTTCCTTATGTCTCCTTGGTGTTCTGCTTTGTTCACTGGCTGTCCCAGGAAGGGATGACTCAGGCCACATTTGCTGGGAGCGTTTACATTCTTCTTCCTTCATGCTCATTATTTTCTACAACCACCATGGTTTTTTGGGACTGTTAAGCATAAGACAGATTGTCTCCTCTTTGCAGCAGACAAATTCTCTGCAAGAGACTAAGAACAAGGCTTCTCAGCAGTGAAAAGGAAAAAAAAAGAGGAAAAAACAACAACAACAAAGAAACCCCCAAACCCAATGAACTAAACAAAAAGCACACAAAAACCACCCAAACAAGCAAAAAAACCACCCTCTATATATAACCCTACATATATCAGTGGGTGTCCCACGGAAGGAGGACTAGAATCAAGCTTGCAATAAGAATGAGGAATATAAAATTCAGATGATGAACACAAAAAAGGTGCTGTAAATACCAGAAGATTGCCAGTTCTTACTGTCTTTTTCTGTGCCTTTCTTTTCCAGCACTACCTAATGTCCCAAGCACTGTTGTTCCTGCTGGTAGCAGCAAGCCGAGCTTTTCAAATCTCTGCTGTACACAGAGTAGATTTGGCCATTAGTCCCTTCCTGATGGGCTTCCTTATAGAGCTGTATATGGCTAGAGTTGTCTTCTCGTTTTGATGAGCAAGGATTTAAGTCAATGCACTACAGTTTAATTCTGTGTTTTGTTTCTTTTTTCCCCATCATTTCAATTTTTGAAACTGATTATCTGAATTTGAAGAATAGTCTGCAAGCAAACTAAGCTTTTTTAATATTTACATGCATTCTTATGGTATTTTTTTCCTTGGGCAGTTACATATTTCTCCATCAACATAATAGCTTCTTCTTTGTTTTAAAATCTGGGGTATGCTGTGGCAGTTAAACAACTAATTAAAAATTACTATATTTACAAATAAATTTTTTTTGGTATTTAAAGAGAATATTTAGGAAAAAAAAACCAGTACTTGAATACTTCTTAGCATACATTGAGCTAATTTCCTGTGAATTAATTTGTAGTGTTTTACTGCAACACCTATAATAGACCCCCTCTGTTGCCTTCTTGGCTAAAAATTTGAATGAAATGACCAGAATTCATCACCATAGACTTCCTGTTTAGCTTGGGAAGCTCCTTTAATTCTCCTTATTTGATGATTAAACAAGGCTAAGTCTCATTTGGAAAGTGGAAGAGTGACTTAATTTTTCCATACTTGGAAGGCCCCTCAAGCTTTTCTGGTATAAATTAAAACTGAAGTGTATACTGCTTACAAAGCCCAAAACTAGTGAAAATTTGCCTAAGAATAATGACCTTACTTTATATTTCTATTGCCAAAATAAACATTTTAAAAAGCTTCTTCCTTATTTATCATTTTTTCCCCTTCTTTTTCCCTGGAATGATAGCAACTGACTTGTTTTGACAGTGTCGGGTTTATTTGGTTGTGAATGTTTTTTTAATGATGTTACATCTATTCTACAATTCCCTTTCAAGGGGATAAAACTCAAACAAACAGGTTTTGAAACTTGATGAAGGGCTTAATAATTTGAGTCTTTTTCTAGCTGTCGGTTCAGGACTATGTAACTGCCCTTTATAAAGAACTCTATAGGAGAGATTTTTTGAATCATATATGTTTATCTTCATAAGATGGTTTATCGAATAAAATCTGAATTTAAAATTCAACATTGAATTAGAGAAAATTTCATTTTCTGGGAACTTTCTAAAATTTAAACTGATCTCACTAAAAAGAAAGCACAGATAGAAATAATCTAACTTAGGTCCAGTCTATTACAAGTAATACCACACCTAATTTGCACAAATCATTTAAGCAAAGACAATGAAATGTCAGGTTTAGATCTATGAAAAGGATGGATGTTCCTTCTGATCATGTCTTCCATAGAACATTTATTATTGTACTTTCCAAAGAAATAGAAGGGAAGATACAAAAGAAAAAGATCTGTAGTACACTAACCCTGTATATACAAAAGATTTCAGAAACACTTTACTCCATTCCAGTCTTTGAGAAATGAAACTTGAGATCCTGTAAATTGAAACAAAGCAGGAAAACCTAAAAGCAGTGCACAACTTCACTCAGTGGCCTTCGAATAATGAAAGGTTGAGACCAGCGATAATCTGTCTCCATAATTTCAGTCACAATTGGCAAACACAATTTAGAAACTGCCAGGAAGTGAAATTGATCTCACTCCCTGAGAAAGGAGTATTCGTCTCCTCTTCTAATTTCTTTACCCCACTACAAGAACAAAGAAATTGAACCACTTTTGTGGCTGTCCTTATGAAGTCACTTCAACTTGCTTGTCGACACACTTAACTAGGTTTCATACTTTTTAAACTTTGGGGTAGAAGAAAATAACCTAAGATAAATGCCACAAAAAAATGCATGCAATTTTCTTTGAGGCTAGAATTGTTAACAGCTTGAGAGTACCGATACAACACAGTTTTGATGACATTGAATGCCTGACTTCTAGTAATAATTAATAATTTTTAACATTGATTTTTTAATTTTTGTTTTCTTTTCCACCAGCATAAGACAGAATTAGGGACAAGAAGCAGGCTCTCCACCGTAAAATGAGCAGTTTCTGAAAAACACTTGCTTATTTTCAAATAAATTAGTTGAAAGAAAACCATCAACATATTCTTTCATTTATCTGCTAAGAAGTTGGGAGATTTCCATTTGTACATTACAATGTACTTGAAATGAAAGAGGAAAAAATATCAAAATATAGATTTCTGTGTATATATTACTGACAAAGGTCACCATTTCAATTTTTTTAAAGCCAATTATTATAACACCTTGTTTTCAGCTGTACAGCATTGCAAAGAGTTTATTTACACCAGCTACAATTTTCAGTATCTGCCTAAAACTCAAATTGTGGTGGAAAATTTTAGCTGATATTTTCATGGGTGGGGAAGGTATGGGAAGCATTAACACTGAGAACGTGGTTATGAGCAGAGTTGGTGGAATACTTTAAGGAAGCAGTCAAAGACAATGTTTTGTCCGTGCCCCAGCATTCCCATGTAACACAGAGGTCTGGGTAGGCTGGCAGAGGTCTCAGGCAGAGGTCTCAGGCACTCTCTGCGTTAAATAAAAGCTGACTAAATGGGTTGGGCTGACCTTGGCTGGCTACCAGGTGCCCACAATGCATCTCTTTCGCTCCCTCTCCTCTGCATGCTTGGGGGAGGAAAAAAAGCCATGGATTGAGATAAAGGAAGTTAAACACATTTTTAAGAAGGCCACACATGGCAGAAAAGTAAAACACACAAAGATTTATTCTCTATTTCCCATCACCAGACAACATTCAGCCATTTCCTGGAAAGTAGGGCCTCAGTATGTGTAGTCATTACTTCTCAAGACAAATGCCTTAATAACAAATGCCTGCTCCCCTCCTCCTTTCTCTTAACCTTTTATTGGTGATTATGACTTTGTATTGGTATAAAATATCTCTTTGGTAGATTCCATGATCTTCAGGCACAGAGGTGAGGCTGGCAGGTGGGTAGTTCCCAGGGTCCTCCTTTCTACCCTTTTTAAAGATGGGTACAATTTTTCCCCTTTTCTAGTCACCAGCGACCTCACCTTCCTGCCATGACTTCTCAATTGTTGTGGAGGGTGGCTTGACAACTGCATCAGCCAATTCCCACTGGACTCTGGGATGCATCTCGTCACAGACTTATGTACATGCAGGTTCCTCAGGTGGTCAACAAGCCTGATCTTTTCTTCTCTTCCTCCTGTGGGAGGAACTTTGCTCCCACAGTTCTCATGCTGCTGTCCATCCACATGAGAAGTGTGGGAACAGAGGTTGCCACTGAAGACTGAGGCAAAAGAGGTGTTGAGTACCTCAACCTGCTCCTCATCTGTTGCTACCAGTTTACCAGAATTGTTTATCAGGGGATACACCTCCTTTGATCTTCCTTTTCTGGTTAACATACTTGTAGAAGCCCTCTCGTTATTCTTTGTATCCCTTGCCAAGTTCAGTTTCAGCTTCACCTTGGCCTTCCTTACCCCATCTTTAAACAACTGTACTTCATCTCTATACTCTTCAGAGGTTATTTGTCCTTGTTTCCACTGCCTGCACATTACTTTCTTTCCCTTTAGTGTAACCAGCAATTCCCTACTCAGCCATGCCAGTCTCTTGTCTTCCTCTCCTGATTTCCTTCTTCTGAGGATTGCCAACTCTTGTGCTTCCTAGAAGACATCCTTAAAGATCTGCAAGTCTGTTTTGCTCCCTTGCCCCATCTTCATTCTCATAAAACTCTTACCAAAATATGTCCTTGGATGCTGTTTGCTGCCTTTGTCTTAAAAATGCTTTCCTAAGTAAAGAAATATTTTCTGTAGCAAAAACTATGACTACAAATACTTAAAAGAAAATAATGAGTTCAATTTTAAAGTATTTGTTTCTTATGAACCTGACAAAATAGTTTGTCTCTCAGTTTGGAAACTGGATNTGTACCTTGATATTTATATTTTGAATTATTCTGCAGCACCTACAGTGTTCCTGTCCTGATCTCACATTACAAAAAGAAATGAAGATGCTCCCTACAGGTTTGGGTTTGATTTTATTTTTATTTTCATTTACTTCTGGATCCTCTAGTGTCTCTCAGTTTGGAAACTGGATACTGAATAGCAGTAGACAGTTATTTGGGTCAATGAACATACAATGGAGATCAGCATATAGGGAAAAATGAACAAATTAACTAAAAAAATAAGTCTTTGATAGTAGTTAATGAATATATCTGCACACCTTTAATACCTAAATAAATAGAACCAGGATGAGAAGACACCAAATGCAAAACAGAGGGGAAGAGAGCAATGAAGGCAATAACATTGTATCCCTTGTTATAAGGAAGTGAATGAAATCAGTTAGCATGAAGCAGTAATCATGGAAATGTTCTCTCTTCTGATGAAAAAGCAGTAGAGATGATGCTGTCAGAAGAAAAGTGAAGATAAAACTAACTACAACAAATATTTATGAAGAGCTAACCAAATTGTACTAGTTGATATTAAAAAGAAATTGTAATTATTCTATTAGTCTAAGTAAGATTCACTAAATCAAAGGAAAGTCAAATGATACATATCTGCATAAGTGCTAGGGAGTATTAATTTGAAGAGGTCTAAAGGTATTTAGATGTTAAGATAATTACCAAGGAGAACAACCCATAACAAATTAGCTCAGGAAGATCTTTGCTAATGAGGAGTTCTTGCAGATTAAGATTATGAAATATAGCATTCATTCAACCTCATTTTTAGAAGCTATTAAGAAACTGACCTTAGCCTGATTAGTTTTAGCTATATAGAAAATGCACAATAGAGAAAACTAAATGGGATTTTAATTAACAAAAGGCCTAGTCACAAGAGAGGCCAAACTGAAAAATCCCAATATGACACCGAAACTTCTTTCACAATATTTGCATGCTTATTTGACAACTGCTATTTAACTATGTTGTTGCAAGTTCATATTTTTCTTGCCATTGAGTATCTTTCTCAGTAACATTGATAAACTTAACATTAGCTTATTTGCAACAATAACCCAAATTAATTTTCTCAGTCAATTACTCAATTTGTATCTTTATTTAATTCATTAACCTATGATGCTTCATTAAAAGAAAAGCTATGGCTAATTTCAATGTTATGCAAAATTCAATATGCTAAGAGTGCCTACATTTTACAAGAGTTAAGTATCTTAAATTAACAGCAAATTTCTGCTGTGCTGCTGTTACATAAATTAATTATAATTACTGATCTGTACTGTATGTGACTCATAATTTTATTTATTAAATATGAAGTGGTTTCAAATATTTGTCATAAGAATATTTTCTTGTAACAGCCATTTCTACCTCTATCATCTTCCTTTCAGACACTTATGTTATTCTGTGGTATAAATTAGCATCCTAAAATGCTAACTAGTCAGATGATATCTGTCTTTAACAAACTGAAATCATCAAACCAGCCTACTTTCTTGACTGTTCACTGACCATGATGTGATTCCTTTGGCAAATCTCTTTCTGCATAGAAACACCATACATGTATTTATCGGGTGTCCATACATTGAGAAATAGTTTTCAGTTATGGAAATTATATTAAGTTCAAATGTCTAAACCAAAAATGGAAGAAGTTTTCTAATTAAAAAGCAGAGCCCTCAAGTTCCTGGAATAAAGAACTTCAGGTTACTTCTTCTGAAAATAAAAACATATCTCTGAGAGGAGAAAGAAATATTTTAACATCTTGAGATGTTCTTACTGAGATTGTTTGTTCAGAAACAGCAAAAGAAAGGAGAGATTCAAAAGAAAAAAAAAAAGAAAAAATATAAAATCTAAATACAGGAGGGCCTGTAATTTGTTCACTTGTCAGCTGCTTGCTCATACTGTTAGCAGCATGGTCTTGCTGCAGTTATCTAATAAACCCTTAATGCCTCTGTTCTATAACAGGAAGTAAAGCCCTTCAGCTACTAGCATTTGAGAGCTAAGTTACCCTGCTGTGACTATTTTTGCCATCTCCTAGGATAAATGGAGGTATCTAGCTTAGGGTCAAGTAGAAACCTAATTAATATTTTCACAAAGTAGTTCTTTTCGTATGTCTATGAATGAAAAAGTGAACCGGCAGTCTCTGCAGTCAGAATAGTTCTATATTACTACTAAATTTTATAGCAGAAAGAATAAAAATCAAGTAACATGACTCTTTTTCAAGAAAAAAAAAAATCTTCCAATGCACCAAAAACAAGCAAACACTCTGACTTTTGAGAATTTTACAAAATTGTAATTCTCTTCATTATTAAAAAAAAAAAAAAGAAAAACAAAGGCATTGCACTAACATTGTTATACCTCTTGTGTCAGTAAGGGCTTTCTTATTCAAGCAGTTGTTTTAGCAGTCTTTATTGAAATGATAAAAGGAAGACTTTGGCTTTTGTACATTAGCGTTAAAAATATATCCTACTTTCTGGATATTATTTCTTAAACCGTATTATAAATTAATGGAGTTTAGTAACATTAAAACCTAACTGAAACAACAAAAACATTAAAAGCCACAGAATGAAACAACATTGTTTTATGATTAACATATTTTGCCAGAGTGTTCAAACTGAGAGTATGTTTAGATTACATATCAGAAAGAAATTCTTCATTGTGAGGATGGTGAGGCACAGGAACAAGTTGCCCAGAGAAGCTGTGGATGCTCCATCCCTGGAGGCGTTCAAGGATGGGGCTCTGAGCAACCTCATCTAGTGGAAGATGACCCTGCCCAGGGGTGGAATTGGATGATCTTTAAGGTCTTCCAACCCAAGCCATTCTATGTTTCTATGATTCTATGATACAATGCAAGTGTGCAACAAACCACTCATGGATGTATTGGAGTATGTCCAGCAAAGTGCCACGAAGGGAGCATCTCTCATGTAAGAAAAGGATGAGACAACTGTGACTTTAACTGAGAGAAGAGATGGTGCAGGGGGAATCTGGTAAATATGCATAATGATCTGCCTGCTGGGACCAAAAAATATGTAACCAGACTCTATCCAATGGAATCTAATGACAAAGCAAGAAGAAATGGGCTCAAACTGATATGCAGGCCACCATGTTAAAAAAAATAAATAACTTCTTTTAATGTGAGGGTGACCAACACTGGAATAGATTGTCCAGAAGTGTTTTGAAGTCTTCATCCATGAGATATTCAAAATCCAACTCTTGGCAACCTGCGTTTGCTGGTTCTGCTTGAGAAGGGGCTTGTACTACGTGAGCTAAAGAGGTACCTTTGAACTTCAGCTATTCTCTGATTCCATGTTTCTGTGAAAAATAATAAAGAGAAAGGAATATATGCTGAGTAAACTGAAACAAAATCTCACATTTGCATTTTATCCAGTTAGACAGTAAAACTACAAATTCAGAATAATTCAGATTTTCCAGTTTCATAACCAAAAAATCTATCTTTTCTTTTTAATAAAATTTTCCAGGAAATTCAATTTCTTTATGTGTTCTCACTATTACTTCTGTAAAGACACTGAAATGTAAAATATAAATATTCTAGTCTAAATACCTTTTAATTTTACAGTGTTTGTAGCAAAACAGACTGCTTCTAATGACCCTATTTTTATTTAGTTGCCTTGATTAAATGTCTTTGTTTCCAGTCTGATACATACCTCTGAACACACACTGAAAGTTCAATTAAATAGGAACTGAAGTGTTAAAATAGTTTGAAATATTTTGTAATTAATTACTTTGTTTTGATCTTGTATATATTAAACATACAATAAGTCTGTCTTTGCTGAAAATAGACCAGCAATGGAACAAGAATAAGGATCTGAAATACAGCAATTAATGAAATTCATGTTTGCTAGAAAAGAAAGATCAGTCTGAGGTTTTGCAGTTTGCAGCCCACCCACTCACCCACACTAATGTAGTGGTAGGGGAGACAGACAAAAGACAGGGAGTTATAAGCCTGTCATTTCTAGCAACCACCTTACAGGGCAGAAAATAGAAGACATTTTTATTTACTGCTTATGTGACTAGAATTGAAAGCCTCACAGGAAAAGTATGTGCTTCCTTACTTAATTTTATGGAACAGCTATGTCTATGCAACAATACATTTTATTTCCAGCCAAAGTCATTGACTCATTCTTACCTATTTTCCTGTGATCAAATGATGTCACTGCATATGCATAAACTGATCTTCAGGAGAATTACCTACATGACCAATATCCCTTCTTTTTCTTCAGCTATGTGTGATGGTGATCAAAAGACCATTTGCATCAAGGATTACATAAAATCTGTACCAAACAACAACAAAAACTAAAACTAAAACGTTCCCCAGCTTTTCATCTCCCACAAAAACTCACAGGTTAGCCTGCAAAAGCTCTTTTCCTCTTGTTAAATTTTTGTTGCTGTATCCAGCATACTGTGGTAAAGCCTAGAGGCATTGTTCCCATTGCGATAAATATTTTGCAAGTGGGAAGTTTTCTGCCGTTGTTTGAAATAAGAAACAAATAAACACGCAAAACAATAGGAACTGTGTTCAATGTGAGAGGTCTTTGAAAATCACCATCAGCTCATATATGTACAGCTGTGCACTAACCTAGCCCATCCTGCAATTTCCAGACAGGGAGACTATAGTGATCCTAAAGCCTCACTCAGGATTAGCCCTTGGTTTACTTAGTCTAAACTCAAAGTTTAGATGGGGGGAGTGAACTTCTCTCTTTTTATACGATTTCATTTCCATGTCCTGATGTGACCTAACATTAAACATCTCTGAAGTGACTATAAATGTGTAGTGAAATTTTAAATTAGCTACAAAATGCATAAACCCTGAGGAAAAACTATCAGAATACAATCCATAGACACAGAAGTTTAAAACTGGCCAATCTGAGCTGTACTTTTTACTGTTGGAAAACACAAAATCTTCCTGATTCAAACCAAAAAGTCTAACAGAGACAAAAATTAAGAAATATTCCCAATATAAAATGTCCAGATTCTTTGGCACGGTTCATCTTCTGTTCTGTATTGCCCAAATACACGATGCATCTTCTCAGATTTTCACTCCTTATTACACAGCTCACATGACATTATACAGCTCCATTGTTCCTTTTTCTAAAGGGCTTGGCCTATTGTGCACATTCAAAATAGTTCAGTATGGATTCCCAATTGTAAGCAATACTTTTCTTAACAATTCTCTTTCTTCTCCACTTCTCTCTTGAGCAAACACCTCACAATTTGTCCTGGTAATCTTGTAAAAAAGTGAGAGGAGAGATTGAATGTGTAATAGCACATTAAAATTCAAAACTCTTAAAAAAATGTTCACATAGATTTAATTGTCATGCAGCTGGACTGTTTGTAAGCATGTTTGCCAATGCCCAAGTGGCTCACGTGCTCCAAAGAGTGGGGAAAATACAGGAAAGCACCATCTTGACTGTGAGAAAAGGGATAAAGCAGATGTTGCTTATTTGACATTCATGTCTACATAATAAAATCAGAGACAACTCTATGTACAACTTAATCATGGATAATATATAAAGTGTCAAGAGTCATGTTCTGAGTGGTTAGTTCAGCTTGTCCTAAGGGAACTGGACTCTATATGGAAAATTTCATGTATGCAGGACTCTTTGGAATAGAGGCAAGCAGTTGCACATGCATTGCCTGTACAATTTTTTCATGTGACTACTTTTCCTCCCTTACTCCTTTCAGAGATATAAATTAACAGTGCTGATATTTAGAGCATTTTGATATTCTGAGCTGATCCAATAGGCTTTGAAGGATGTTCATCAAAAAATCCACAATTGTACTGCCCTGTATTTTCAAGATTAATTTAGCACCCTTGAAATCTACAGAAAAACAAAACAATACAAAATCTTTTTGAAGAAAAAACAGATTCTAAGATGCAAAATACATCATAAATATGACACCCATAGGACACAGCACTACGAAACAGTCTTGTCTTACTTGTTCAAGTATATAATACAATTGCACTACTAAAAATTGCACTTTTTAAAAACTGATACAATTCCTATGTATACCTATTTTATTTTCTTCTTCATTAAATGATTGCATAATGAATTAAAAGCTATTCAGGTATGTTCAATGTGTAATTTTTTCCTTTGTCCTATTTGGATTTCATTTACATTTGTGGTTTGTTTATGGCCATTTTATTGAAGTTATTGACAGTTACACTCTATCTGAATTCTACTTCAATTCTGTGCATGGGTGTGGGTCTGGAAGGTAATTTTCTTTCTATATGTGTAAATGCCTTAAATGACTACTAGTGAAGACAATGAATCATTAAAACAATATTCTCATTTAATATTAGGATCTGTCATCTTGACCTCAAGTTTTTATACTCACTTTCATATCAGATTTATGGAGCTCACTTCTTTGTTTCAAGTGTTACACATATGAACAGAAAGAATTTTTTTGCTGTTGTGGTACTGCACATTATTCTGTTCCTTTCTCTCTAGAACTGAATTCACTCTATTTCATTAAAACTTGAGGAAGTTGGATATTATGATTCAGAATTCTGGCACAGGCCAGATCAGAAAAAATAAATCAATTTCAGATCTTCAGAGGAAAGAAGGATAACTGCACACTATATGCAGGTGAGGTTTGAGTAGAACAAGAAGAAGATATGGGAATGCCTCCTTCTTAGGAGATTGGGAAGAAGACCAAGCACTAAAGTACAGAAAAGAAAAAAGGAAAGAAAAAAAAAAAAAAGGAAAGAAAGAAAGGTAGAGTAAGGAATATAAATAATGTGAATGAACAAGTAATATTAATACACTTTTATACTGACAAATATACTCAGGCTAAACATGTAATCATATTATAATAAAATTTAATCTTTTTATGGAAAAGGTTATTAAACCTTAAGGGTCCATTAGACACAACAACAAAAATGAAAGCAAGCTGCTACTTAACATTAAAAAGATTAAATAAGCATAGCTTAACTTAACCTGTTGCGAGTTAGCAATAACCCTAGAGAAAAAGCTCAATTTTTAAAAAAATTCAGGTGATGTCTATCCATTTTGAAATTCTATTTGAGGGAAAAAAAATCCATAATACAATTCTAGGTTGCTTTCATAAGACTGCCAAGGGCTATCTGGCTTAAAATAAGGCTCAATAAGCAATAAAACCAAACAACTGCTTTGCAAGTCTCTTTCACTGTGTGCTGTGTTTCAAAGACTTGATGCCACAGCCCAGCATTCACTCAGAGTTATCTGCATTCAGCACAATAGCATGATTTAGGTGTGTCTGTGCTGAAGGACTTTTGCCTTTTTGCACCAACTCACTTAGGGCCTCATTTCAAAAGATATTCTAGTACAGAATTAAATCCACTGTTCTAGGCAGGGCTTACAATAAATACAGCAGGACTTACATGCATGCCTACATATTAGTGATTTCAAATAGCGTTTTCAATAATGGTGTCAATGATGTTCTAATAAGCTGGTGCTGATTTCTGTTAGGTAGATTTATTTTATGTTTACAAAAAAGACAGAATACCTATGTACTTTTATTTCAAACATTTAGAAATCTATTTGTGTGTAAAATTTTAAAACAGTTGGAATCAGAAAATATTTTGCTGAGTGCTTTCTTTGTTTTTACTAAAGCTCTTTTTAGCTATAATATTGCAATTTCCTTGCTATAGTCAACAAAACAGTGTTTCTGTTAAAAAAGAGACAATCACAAGCATTTTTTTGACCTCCTATGCTCTTATCGTATACTAGCAAGGCATTCACAAGTGAAGACATTCTGTCCTCCCAAAAAAACTCCTATATAATTTCTATAAATAACTTCATAAAAAAAGTCAATGTTGGACCAAAAAGAATTATAGAACAATTTGCCAATTACATCCTCTATTTTTATTGTTTTTGTTTATCTGTTTGCTTAAATCAATGCAATTACACTGTGAGATATAACATATATATATTAGGGGAGTATACACAGTTGTCATATGAATGCCTTGAAACATGATTACAAAAGGATTTTCTTGTTGTTTTTATGTGCTTTTTCATGTTTCTCGTCAATTTAGAAATGAAACATGCCTCAGAATTCATTCTGGTTTTTACATGATTTTGTTAATAGAGAATTCTTTTCACAGCAGCCATCTCCCAGCTTGTAAAATTTGCTTCATAAATGGAAACAACTGATAAATATCTGAGTGGAAGTGGATTTGAGTTTAACTACATGAAAGCATTAAAAAGCATTTCAAAGAATGAGCAATTATAAATTCTAGCTGGATTATTCACAACATGTGTTTATAGTAATGATAGATGACAAAGATAAATCCAGTAGTTTTATGCACAGACCAGTGAGACTTGTACACATTTGTGCATAATTCAGGACAGTCTAAATGTAAATGAGAATCTTAGTAAGTTATGTGGTTCAAACTTTCTAATTTACTTTTATACATGTATATACATATTCATACAAATACATGCAAATATATATGGATATTTGTGTATATGGGTGCATGTGTGTATATCTATATACACATCATGAAAAACTATACTTAAAAGCCATCTGATATGTACCTAATGTACATCAATCCTGAAACAATGTGGGGTCTTTCCTTCATATGGCTATATAAAATCTGAAATTTGTTTGGACATACAGTAGTAATTTATAATACAGTAGCAGTACTTACCTAGCACTTTTAGCTAAAAGGTCTTCCTGGTGTTTTATAACACTTGAGGTTTTCTTACCTGTCCAGACTGAGTGTCTTTGCACATCTCTGGCAGAACAAGCATTTTCAGACTTAGCTTGTTAGATGAATCAGATGGAAGAGCTATGGATGTTATCTCTCTGGACTTCCATAAGGCCATGGACACGGTCCCCTGAAAACTTCCTTATCTGAGAATTGGAGAAATGGATTTGATAAGTGGATTGTGAAGTGGATAAGGTCACATCCAGAGGGGAAGTAGTGGTCAATGTCTCAATGTCCAGATGGAGATCAGTAACAAGTGGTGTTGCTCAGGGATCTGTACAGAGATTTGCATTGTTTTGTTAATTATCACAGTATATGCATAGACACCTAAAGACCAATGAAGGTGCAACAGTTGCGTCTGATTGGTGTACTCCAGTCAGAACTAACAGCATCACACCTAGCCAAAGGAATTTTAAAAGGCTTCAATGACAACTCTGCAGTCTTAAGGGAGAAGAGCAGTAAAAAAAGAAGCAATCTCGTAATTTCTTTTTCACTACTGCGGCATTGGAGAGAGCCTCCAGACAAGGATGCTCATCTGGGACCCATCTCTGTCCATCCTGACACTTTCCAGTGTCAACCTTTTCCCTTTCCCTTTTTTCTTTCCTTCCTCATCCCTCTTGTCATATGTCTCTCTCGTCTCCCTCTATCTCTCCTTTTTTTTTCCCCAAGAGCAACTTTAATGATTTAATCACTAGAATCATAAGCATGCCACCAGATATCCAGTCCACTAATGAATCTTTTTGTGAGTGAAAAAGTCTCAAGATCCTTTGTGTAGCAATATGCATTACCTGCAAGCAGTTAGTAGTTTTCCAAAGCTCATCATCCTGTATTGTCCAGCAGATTAAAAAAAAAAAATAAAAAAAAGTGGTTTTACTTTCTACAATGAGTTAAATTTATCAAAAGATGATTAAGGGTCTTTGAGGATCTTTGCAGTATAAATACTTTCCTGGTATAAGATTCTAACTTGTTAGGAAGCTAAACAGTATCTAAACATGTGAGTGATATTATAGCCTTTCCCATAAAGAGAGCAAACATTTTTTCAACATTCTTCCAAAGAGTGAGTAGTCATATTAATTTTTAATATCTGATAATTTCTTTCATAGCAGCAATAATTACATCATCAGTCCTCAATATAAATTGAAAAATAAGAAAGTCATGGTATTGCAGCTGCCTGTCTTTATCTGTCCCAGGGAGACTGTTTATAAAGGAAAATTAAACTTACCAGCTCATTTGTTCTTAATTTAATAACTTAGGTAATTTTAATACTTCTGAATGCATTATCACTTTGAAACTAGTCTATATAACTTTACCAAATTTCATTCTCTAATAATGATTTTTTGTCAGATTCTCTCATGCTCATTTCCTCCTTTTATATCAGCCAGGAATGTTGTTTTAATGATTTGATGTCTTCACTAGTAGTCATTTGAGGTGTTTACACATACAGAAAGAAAATTACTTTCTGGACCCACGCCCATTAACTATATTGAAGTAGAATTCAGATGGAGTGTAACTGTCGATAACTTAGATAAAATGGCCATAAACAAACCACAAATGTAAATGAAATCCAAATAGGACAAAGGAAAAAATGAAATCCAAATAGGACAAAGGAAAAAATTACACATTGAACATACCTGAATAGCTTTTAATTCATTATGCAATCATTCAAATGACTTAATGTACTTAGCAAACATTTCATATTTACTTACATAATAGTGCCTTTAACATTTTCAGCTGACCATGCTTCAAATTTCCTCACTGCCCTGTTATTTGCCCTTTCTTTTTCTCAACACGACCATTTCTATTGATATTGTCTTATCTAGAGGAGAAAATAATTCTAAAATTTCTTAGCTTTATAGGTTTTACACAATAATTCAGGAGACAGATAATTTCTGAGACCTGAGACTTCAGTTGAAGTTTATTTGAAAATTGTAAGTCTTCACCTGGATCAGTCTATTAATGCATTCATCTTGTTTTGTATTGCTTGATTGGTTGAAACTTACTGGTTTTATTACGGACACATACCTTTCTCTTCTAGAAAAAACTTACAGTTTGAAGACTTCAAGCTTTGTGTGTGTGAATGTGTGTGTGATAGAATAAAAATTTTCAAACATTTTGTTTTGTTACTGCCGTTACTTGATCTTCTCAATGTCAAGCCTTTTCGTGCTAGATAAATAAGAGGGATTTATACAATATTCTTCTGTTAAGATCAAGATGCAGATATTCAATTACCTGAGAAATCATACACTATTTTCATGCATATCACCTACAAATTTTTTAGAAACATTTCTGTGCTTCAAGTTTTAATAGACCTAAGCACGGCAATTTCCTCTCTTTTCCTAAAACCAGTGCCCTTCCCCTTGACACAGAACCTGATAAATATTGTGATAAGGACAGTGAGTTCTCACTGTCCACATAGATATTTTTAGTTATATATTTGGATTAATGTATCTCAGTGTAAGTGTTTGCAGTGTTGACTTCTGTATCTGAACTACTTATCTCAAAATTCCTTTAGAGATAAATAGCTTTAGTACACAAATCATCCAATCAGGTTAAGACGTTTACTCTATGATGACATAAATTGTACCCCAAAATGGGTCTCTTGCTTTCTGAATAGAAAGATACTTAGCCATCTGTAGCAGAGTAGTTGAAGAAAAGTTCTCAGCCAGGCATGAGAAGTAGGACACAATGATTATGTGGATGATTATGATTAGAAGTATTGCTGGTACAATGTCTATATATTGCCAGTGAAGTTGCATGCACTACTACAATGGATTATAACATACTCAGGTTGTGGTCCCTCCCAGAATCACGAGCTTCAGTGAGATGCCTTTGCTTTCTAAACTTCTCCAAGAAGCCTAGGTGTGTCTTGGTCCACTTAGTCTCAAATTAGGTCTACAGTTTATGTCTAAAGTGTTATAATATCAGCAGGTTCCTCTAGAAACATACAGTTTTACTGTCTTGGCCTTGCAGAATTCACAATTAGCACCAATGTGGCAACTTTAGGATTTTATCTCCGTATTTCACTGAATCTTGGTGCTTTTTTACTCACACATCCAAGAGTGAGTATCCCCTGTTTCTGGAATGTCTAGGACATATCCTACAGGAGTCCCTGCTGAGGTGGGGCATCCAGCCAGAAGTTGCCTGCAGCTACTTCAGAGACCAGGTTGCTCAATTGCCTGAGTCTTCAGCAATGCTTCATACACTTTTGCATGTTGATAAGTACCAGTGTCAATCACAAACATCTCAGCTCCTACCTCTCTGGAATGCATTAATTACACCAGCACCCAGAGAGTTCCACCTGCAATACCCACCTGGTGTTCTTATCTTAAGGTAAATCACATTGCCTTTTAGAGATGACAGAAAGGGAGAGGGTCTGTGTTTGTGTGTGCGTGTGTGTGTGCAGCGTGAATGTGAAGACCCAACTATCTTTCATCACCATCACATCTTCCTGGACTTGGAGGTAAACTTATAAGATTTATTTAATTTACCATGTAGGTTTCATCTGAACATCTAAGAGATCCAGGTTCAAATAATAGGGTGCAGGGCTTAAAAGATGTACAAGATCTTCCAAAGTGTCATCTAGGAGTCAGGCTGAATATTTTATAATATTGTAACGTTACTAGACCCCTTAGGAGTCAGCAGCTGAACTAAGTATATACATTCAGTCAGATAAATGCAGTTTCTAATGTGGAACCTAAAAGAAAGAATAGTAATTTAATTGCTGTGGTTAAATTTCTTTCAAATTTTGTTGTTTTGGGGTTTTTTGTTTTTGTTTTTTTTTTTTCAACAAATTCCACAATTTACCCTTAATCCTTGTCTCCTGCATCTTCTCTATAGCCAATTCTGTATTTCAGAAATTCATTTGATTGCTTAACTGTTTAAGTCCTCCTCTGACTGAAGAGGGAGTTAGGATTTGGTTGGGTTGTACAGAATTAAACTATGAGGTGCTGCCTGAAGTGCTCTATTGCACTTCGGAAGCTGTCCCTGGAGGGATCAGATTTCTCACGGGTTTGGTCTGATACCTGCAAACCTCATGCATGTCTCCAAAGCTGTATGGCTCCTGAAAGTGCATTAGACATTTATGAATGGATAACTGAATTACACTGTAGAAAATGCAGTCATTGAAGCTTAAAGAGTGACCCAGCTGTCTAAATTATTTATTTTAGGATGCACTAAACAGCTGTTCAGACCTTAGTGACAGCATTTACATCTCACTTGGCTTTAAAGGGAGCCTAGATATCTAGTTCTGTGACTGACAAATTTTGAGTCTGAATCTGGAGCACAATCCTGCTTTTTAAACAACAGACACACAAGAATTTTCATAGTTTTTCTTTTTTTCTTAATTTGTATAAACCCTTTGTAGCTAGGCATTAATGATGTATCACCTGAAAGAAAAAAACTTTATCTATCACATCTCTATGTTTTCTATTTATTTTAAGGTACTTCTGCCTTTTATTCTGTGTTTTGTGTCGTATTTTTTCGCCCCATCCTGTTTAATATTGAGTTTTCTATGCTTGTTTTTAACGACTTTATAAACCCAGAATTATTGGATAAATGTCAGTGAATTTTGTATCAGCACAGGTGTGGTAACAAAAATCCTTTTTCTTCATGGAGTTATATAGCTTAGTCATATTGAAAAATTCTAGATCATTTTTTCAGAGTCCCAAGACAGACTTTTTTTCCCCACTAAAACTATAATAGGAGTGACCAAATAATTGACAAAATTATGTGTCTTGGAGATATGACTAGGATGAACTACGGCATTTTAAAGACAGCACAGAAGTAGTGTGCATAATTTCCTAAAGCAAAAGAAGGATTTTTACACTTTTTTCTTTTATTCCTCTATGAGGGGTTTTCAAGGTGTTACAGCAATAGCTGAAGGACATAATATCCATTTTTACAATTTAAAATATTTTATTTACCAAAAAAGAAGCTGCTTAATATGATTTTATGACTTAACATCTCATATATTCTCATTGTGTTTTTCTTCTCTCTTCTTTGTTGTTGACCTTGCACATATGCTGAGGGCAAAATGATTGTCATTTGAAATAATCTGAAATGATCACAGGCTTTTAGACAGGAGACTGCAGAACATGAGTTGGGAACATAATGTTGCCATATCAAGCAAGGTAGGAGTTATTTTGCAGTCTGCTGTGACACACTAAAATAAATTGCTTTGCAATGAAGTTATAAATTCTGCTATGAAAGTATATCAGAATTTCCCCCCTTCTGCTCCCCTTTTTATTACACTAAAGAAAACTAGCTTTTTATACATACACACACACACACACACACACACACACACACACATGCACACACAGAGAGAGAGATATTTGTTTATATATAACCTATATAGCATTTTAAATCTAGGTTTTACTATTTCTATTTTTTCCAGGAATGAAATCCATTGTATTCTGATATCCACTACATAAATCTGTTTTGTCATGTGACTGTTTTATTTGAAATATAAAAATGATGTGCATAGAAAAAAACCATCAAATCTGCTGTACATGGTTTTGAGACATAATATTAAAATTATCTCAATTTTCATGAATCCAGAATAAAATTATGTCAGTTTTGTGAAAGTAATTGTCATCCAGTAGCATAAATCGTCTTGGAATTGAAATAAAATATGATCGGGTGAGTGACCATGGCCTTTTAAAATTGGATATCTTGGATTCAATCTCCAGCTTCGGGCCTATCCGACAGACCAGGAAAGACAAATGTCCTACTTTGATATTATTTGGTAGGGACATTGTTCAAGGGGTAAATATTCATTTGGATATGTCAGTCTTTCCTGCCAGATCCTGTGCTTAAAATTTTGTCAGAGTTTCTAACCTCACTTGTATTAACAACCAACTTCAAAGAGGTTGACATTGAAGGTAAGTTACCAAAAAGCTGGCATTCACATGACTATGCTCTGTTTTCCCATAATGTAATATCTGTCGTTATATTTAAATAAATTTAAATTATTTTGGTTTAGAGTTTCTAAATAATTGCTATTAGAATGCTAACTGTGAGGTTCACTATTTTTTTGTAACTCAAACCATTTTCATAATGTGAAATTATGAAGAAAGTGGTTACTGTGCTCTGTGTATTCTTTTTAAAAAAGCTAGATATGAAAATAAATATGTTGATACAAGCAAATGCCAACAGGAGAATATTAAAACATGCAGTAAGAAATTCACTAAAACAATTAAAAATGTTTAGAAGAATTTTTTTAAAAGACATTTTTTTATTGAGTCAGTAATATAATGTGGCATTGCACAACGCTAAATTTCAGGTTATACTGTTATGCAGTTAACCAATCTAACAGGAAAAAGGAACACTTTTAACTGTGAATTGTGCTGTTTCACCTGCTAGCTCTTCCTTCAACATGAATTGAATACATAGTCATATTAAGTCACTCTCAGTTTTTTGTGAATAAAAGCTTTGTTTTTCAAGGATAAATTCTGCCATATAGTACTAAATAATAGATCTAAGTTATATATACTGAAAGATCTGGATTGTTCACTTGTAAATTGGGCTGTCACTGATATATTTCATGGGTGCATCTTAATTCTGGGTGCTTAATAAATTATTTAAATCTAACTTCATTTGTATTTCAAAATAATATGCAGCGTATTAAGAACATTACTTATCACTAAACTTTTTTCCCTAGTGTCTTTCTTTTTAACTATACATCATAATATATTATAAATTAATCCTGAGAACATTTATTATGTATGTTCTTGGAAAGGAAATTATAATTATAGAGTTTATAACAGGAGGTCTACTCATACAAAAACTTTCATAAACTTTAAGCAGTTACTCAAAGCTATTTATACAAAACTAAAAAAACCAAAACTAACCAAACAAAAAAAAAGCCCTAGATCTTTTGCTTACATTAAAAAAAGCAGAAATTCTGAAGCCAGTCGCTATTTCTCATGCGTAATAAAAAGATAACAAACATAGTTTATTTTCCATCTTGTCTCAAAAATATTATTGTTGGAGGAAGAGTTCTGAAATTGTACTTTGTTTTAAAAGCCTGTAATAATTCCTGTTTCTTCTGAATTTGAATTATATAATTCACAACCTGTTATGAGATACCCACAGAGTATCTGTTCTTTGAAGCCTTATATGATGTTTCTGGAAAGCTCTGATGCAGTAAATGACTTTTTATGCATAGAGTCAATTCTGAAATGCATGATGAAGTTATTTTAAAAACGTAACAAACATGATCAGAATTGTAAATTGTGAAAGTCTGTAATGAAATTTTTTCAGATTGCCATATGGCCATTCTAGCAAAATTCAACAAAATTTATAAAATTTTGAATTTATTAAAAAAAAAAAGTGGTAACTATATTTTTTCATGTGTGTACAATTTTTATTGTGGAAACTACTTGAAAAAAGTTGGGCATCTACTCCTTCTCTATTTTTAACATCCTTCTTAATTTTTTGTAGCAGAAGGAACAACGTTTCTACCTGTTCTTATCCCACACAGCTAATGGAGAGTGAGGAAGAATTCTGCATAAAGATCCAAGCCACCAAAGGTTTGATCCGCTCCCCTTTGATGTCTAAAGGAGTTCGCTTTTTAACCTCCCTCGAGTATCAAATTTTATTATTTGAAAATAGATTCAAGAAACTATTTCAAATAGTTATTAAACTGGATTATTTGTTGGAAAAGTATCTCACAAACAATTTTGTAACTACAGCAGTGTTTAGGGCATTCCGTAAATTGTACGCAAAGGACAAAAATTGTATGCAAAGCCTGCTGACTCTTCTGATGAGGATTGTACTAGAAAATAACAAACCCACCTATATACTGCATTTACTTCATTTTCATCAAAGTAATGAAATCTAAGAAAGGCACATGGTATGCCAATTTCAGCACCCTCCAGAGAGTTTATATTTGTGAAATAGCTTATTACTGTATTTTTGTCTATAGCAGTGCTACAAAAATTTATCTGTCTCTAACATTACTATTTACTCAACTGCATCTGATCCATCTAAAGCCCATATCTAAGACATTGTGCCTATAAGAGACCCTTGACTATTTCAGTTAAAGAAACTGAGGATATCTGCGAAATGAACCATATCTTGGCATTGCTGTCTGACCCTCACAGATGGCCTTGTTATGGTTTCTAGTTTGGCTTTTATCTTCCAGATGTTGTGATGTTTCCATTGTTCAGCAAAACTTTTCACAGAATCACAGAATGTGCTGAGTTGGAAGGGACTCACAAAGATCATTGAGTCTAACTCCTGGTCCTACACAGAACCATCCCCAAGAGTCACACCATGTGCCTAAAAGTATTGACTAAATGCTTCTTGAACTCTGTCAGGCTGGTTCTGTGACCACTTCCCTAGGAGACTGTTCCAGTGCCTAGATACTCTCCAGATGAATAACATTTTCTAATATCCAAACTAAACCTCCCCTGACACAATTTCAGGCCACTCCCTCAGGTCCTGTTACTGGTCACCACAGAGAAGAGATCCGTGTCCCTCCTCTTCCCCTCATGACGAAATTGTAGACTGCAATGAGGTATCCCCCTCAGCCTTCTGTCTGAACTACTTCTTTTCTGAATAGTTGCGAGCAAGGCTGACACGATCCTAGTCAAATCTTTAACCCTGTTTACTTATTCCCAGAACCTCTGGAGATCTAGGACTTTGGTCTTGATACTACACGTGTATTTCCAGAAAGCTGGGCTTCAAATCTTTAATTTAAATTTTTAATGAATTAATGACCCTTATGTGTACTTTCAAACTACACAGAATTAACTGTTTTGCTGATAGAATAGGCTAAACCACATAACCCTACATTTTTTCATCTGCAAGAACTATAGTGTTAAACTGAAACCTTGAGAGAAAAGTGAATGCAAAACAAAGGAAGAAAGGAGAACGTTGGGAAACTGCATATGTAAGAACACAGTAATTACACTAACCTTCTGAATGACCTTGTAAATTTGGTTTACTCTTTTGTAGTCAAATTTCTCCTTCAGAAAGATCAGGAAAATATTTTCTTATCTTCTTGCTTAGCTGTGAATATCATTCACTCCTAATTAAAAACACACAAACAAAAACAAGTACATGAAGAGCTTCTAAGGGTTCAAAGGCTCTTAGACCTTAAACTTCTGTGATCCTTGGGAAAAAAGTTTAGTATGAACATTTTAGAACATTCTGGTTTGAAAATCAAGCCGTAGCTCTTACAAAAATATCCCTTCTAATTATGACAGAGGTTGATACAGTAAGAAGATGATACAGTAACTAAAATGAAAAGTATTGATACACAAGTGAAAAAAACCCCAAAAAATAGAAAAGAATACTCAGACTTCTCTCATTTCAAGGTGATACAAAATTTTTGAGACAATGTTTTGCATTAAGTTTTGCTTAGATACTCCTCCCATAAATTCAGGTAGCTTCAAAGCTATTAAGCTAACAGTATTAAAACATTGGCACACATTATGTTGTTGAATCCAACACTTGCATACTAATGCACAACTTCTAATCTAAAACATAAATTTGCAATGAATTAGAATTAATCATGGCACGTTTCAAGTATAATGAGCACAAGAGAATAGACCTATAGCTGTGCTAAAAAATTATTCACCCATGCTGTCTACATCTAGAGATAGCTCAGTGAAGAGGAATGATACGGAATGTAAAGCAGTCACTGCAGAGGAAGTTACACTGTCACTACACGCATTTCAAGGATCATGGCTTCAGATTTTGGGAGCTGAAGGTCCATTTGTGGTTGGAGTTCCCTGAAGACCCCCTCCCAGCAAGCCTTCTGCTTCATTTTTATCTGAAATGAATCTGATTAATGTACTGCGGGATGATACTGTGGGCTGAAATCAGGCATAGCCAGAGGGGGAAAATAGGGGTTTTGTCAGAAACATACAGCTTATTCAAACTAAAACTGAAAATTTTGCCCCCAGATTATCCTCAGAGTAAAGGCTGTCACTTTTGACCTCTTCTCTCTTTATTTAAAATTCCAAGCAGATTTTATCTTAGAATTCAACTGTTGTCTTAACAACTTTTCTTTTGCTGATGACAAATTCCTACTGCTGATTACTTTAACAAAAATTAGAAGTTTAAATATTGAGTTTAATAACGAGCTTCTACAGAAAGCAGAAGCCAAATAAATAGCAAATAAAATGTTTACATTCTCAGAGATACAATTTGAGTTAATTACCTAGAAGAAGGGACTTTTCTTCATAAACCTTTGTCAAAGCTGGGAAGCTTAAGAAAACAAGTGTTTCTACGTCACACTTGAAGGTTACTTCCATTATACAGACTTCTCATAATGTCACCTTCTGTCAGGAGTGTCAGACCTGCCAAAAGATATTTGACATGCCATTCTACCACCTAGCCAGCACAGGACACTTGGTATCTGATATATATAAGTGTTCTGTAGTCACAGAAGATGAAGAATTCAAACACATATTTTAAGGTGTCAAAATATTTTTATGTGTATCTAACATGCGTCTCTTTTCTCTATTAAGCTGTTAACCCAACTGTTAATCAATTAAATACTTTATAGACCAGCAGAACTTAATCATTGTGCATTTCCTTAACTTGTGAAATTGTACACATCCTTGGGCTCTTAGCAACTATCTTTACAAGATGGCAAAATCTTCTCTGGTTCCATAGATAAGGCTCAGTGTCAGTATAAGTAGGAAATGAAAGTTGACATTAAATATTACCTTTAATACAATATGGAAATCATTTTACAACTCAATTACTCATAAACAATGAAATTTTTTATTTCATTACAAAGTTCTTATGCTTAGAGAACAGCCTTGAACTAACAGAGGAATTAAGTCTGAGTTAATATAATTAGCAGGAAAAGTATACAAGAGCTCTCAAATTATGTGGCCTATGCATTACCTGTTGAGCTGCCTGATCAAAACAGCATAACATGATAGTAATCCTATTTTTCCTGATAATAATTGAGCCTAACTTTTGCAGTCAGAGGAGATGGGATGTCCTACATCACACTGGGGAAGGAAGACTGTGAGAAGACAGTCTGTGTGCCCTAATGAAAGAGGTCTGGAGTACTCCCCTGGTATCACTGGGAAATGTCCAGAGATGATATACCAGGTTACATAACATCAGAAATACTACTTCTTTTTTCTTTCATAATCTTAGCAAAATTTCAGCATTAAGATCATATTTTTAATGTGACCTTATTAGAATAATTTTGTATTATGATTTTTTCTTGATATTTGTTATTTTGTTTATCTAAATGCATAATCATTGTGGGGGTAAATGCATAAGGACGTAAACAGAGGCTTACTTAGAAAATAATGGAACTGTCAGATAAGATGGATATGGGCTTGTCTGTGGTCCTGCCAGCCTGTAGGCCTGGATACCCTTACACCCATTTTGAAGAGCAAAACTAAAGTTGTTTTTTTCCTAAAGAAAAATACATTTACTGTTCTCATTTGGACTCAGTAGGGAGCTTATTTTGACTGATGACAAAATCTTGGTGTTCTGCTTACACAGAAAGTAGGTATAAAAGGTTTAGTTCAGAACACATTGTATATTCTCCAATTCCAATTAAATTCAATGTGACAGTCTGAAAGTGTCAGCAACAGAGCTCTAGAACTGCTGTAAGTTTGGGGTCTTTTCAAACTCTCTAGTAGCAGGCCCAATTACTGATCCAGTATCAATCATCTTGACTGTGTCCCACATGGCCAACATTTAATTATAGGTAATGAGTGACAAGAGACTGATTTCACATAAAGAAATGTTCTTTATAAATAACTGTTGAAAGAAAACATGCAGGGAAATAAAAATAATTGTGGGAGCTCAGTCTCTCTAGTACAAAATGACTATTATTCATGAGGTTCCAGGTTTCTGATGAAATCAGGTAGTAATTCTAATAGCATATCAAATATTTGACAACTGATAGTTATAATATATTTGATTTTCTTTTCATAATGAAAAAATGTACTTTTAGAAAAGTTTCCATGGTTGGCCAATATATTTTACTTTTTATTTTTTCTCCTGTATTTTGTTCAAGAGGTTAAAGTTTACCTTTTCTACCTTTTTTCGTAGTGTACTGTTTTGGACAAATGTCTTTTGGTCTGTTTTCTAACTCTCTCAAGACTGAATGCACAATGAAGTCCATTGCAGGAAGTTAATATGCCAGAGATCTCTCTCAAAAAAGCCTACAGAACATCTAAATATTACTATACCTCTTGAACCACAAAATATTTTCCTAAATACCTTCTAGTAAAATAAAGACTTGCATTAAAAGAAAACAAACCAAAACCTCCCCCAGCAAAACAAACAAACAAACAAACAAAAAAATACCCCCAAACAACCAAAAACCAACCCAAGAAAAAACCCTAATAATATGTCCTAGCAATGAAGCAGGAAGGATCAAACTCAGGCATTATTACCCGTCTCTGAAATTACATGGATGTGCCAATATTTTCTTTAATAAGGATTATATTTATTATGTAAATTTAATAAAAAGTAAAACCTATAAGATTTTAATTTAATTTAGTTTTTATACTTTAGCAATTAATAAGCAATTGCTAAATGACAGCTTCCTGAAGGTCCATTAGAATTCCTCAAAAATGTCTAGTTAAACAAAAACTAAGAAATTTTAAAAACTACAAAATAAACTAATTTAAGTTCTTTAGATATGCAAAAGCCCTTAGACATTGCAGTTATGTAGCAATTTTGCAACTGAAATTCAGTTGACTAAAAAACATCATGGGACATAAAGTACTGACCTTAATTATAGGCTGCTTGTAATCAATTCCACTGATTTCTCTTTCCCAGAGGGTCGAACATGACTCAAATTTTCCTTTATCATTTTTTGCAACTCTTTCCACTTTGTTTATTCCCCTACTCTGTGAAAAACCCATACAGTAGGACTCTTCATGTATAAATTTCATTAATGCTGTCTTTTACTCTTTTGCTTCTAGCTTTATAACTGAAGAGTTACTATGACGATGATATGTGCCACATGTGCTATAAGGATAATATTTTAAATAAGGAAGATTAGACTTTCACAGACTCCCCAGTTTCTCTCCCTGTTCCATTTAACAAGACATGTTATGAGACAGTAATCTGTTTTCCTATGCAAAAGACTGATTGACTAAAGGAAGTGATTTGGAAGGAAATAATAAGGCTGGGTGTTAGGGAGAAGTTGTGTACATTAACAGAGTCCTTGGATTCCTCAAGTCCTACACTAATTTGTCTTTTAGTGAAGTAATTAAGAAAATTTTTTGGGCCAGATCCTTTCAAATTTTCTGGCCTTTATGTTTCATCCATTTTGATTTTTGCAACTGAGTATATACACACACTGTTGAAAATTAGAGATCACTTTCATCGTGGCATTTAAAACACACATAAGATAGAGCTGGCAAAAAAGGTTGTGGCCTTTTACTATGAATGGTGCTATATTACTGGCCAACTGAAGACAAAAATGCTCATGTAGTTATATTAGTATGATTACTTTTGGATTCAAAACAGTGAAATGTTAAAAATCATTGGCATATTTCTACTTTATAGGTGCAACAGACCTTTCTTTTTACATGTAAGTTCTTTTTAAATTGTGAAAAATTAAATGGACAGTGTAATTGATTTTAAAATAATGTACCATACGGTAAATCATGTATTGCATTTAGGAATAATGAAATATGCAGATAAAGAGTGGCAAAAAGCACACTAGCCACCTGCTTTGTAAAAAAGGGTATCTGTGTTCCAGTTAGCACATATACACAAGTAACATACTTTGAAAAATGTCAGTTATAATGCTCCAATAGTTGTATTGGCTCTTTTTGCAACATTTTTGTGATTGATGTGAGCATCAGAGGTCAAAACCTCAGTTTGTTACCAAAACTTTTACATAGGTTTTCTTTAGATCGGGCAGTTTATCAAGCGCAATAATTGTTGCCTTTTTCTTGTCAAGATACCAGCAGAAATCAACTTCGGCTTTTAGGCTATAAGTTCAGACTACCCTTTTCCAGTGGAATGACTCCTTTTTAAAATATTATTATACATTTCAGAATTAGCTGGATATTATTCTTATATTTAAAATTTCTGATACCCATACCACAAAACTATTTTCAACACTGTTTGGAAAGTTTAGCTAGATTAGTTGAATTAGAAACATTTTGGTCTCTCTGTTTTTCATCTCTAGATATGTACAATTAATATACAGAGGACATTATCACAAACTCTAATTATGAATATATACAAAATACTTTCAAAAGCTATTTCAAATTTCAATGCTATAACATTTAAGTGAAAATGCTCTCACTTAAATTTGCTAAGTCAAAGTTCTTTACAGATACTCTGAAGCGATGCTTTAAGGAGGGAATCTAGCTGTACCACAACATTGCCCAGAGCTTTCTGATTAAAGAACTTTTCTGAAAAATGAGTTTACATGCAACCTCCCTCTAAGGTGAAGCTTAGAGACAAGTCTCTTCTGCCTGAAATAGTACAAGAAATAAAAATTCCTATTTAAAGGACAGAAGTCTAAAGGACTGATCTCAGGAGACTGACTCTTGTTCTGAATTCATTGAGATAGAGGCATCTGCTCTCTGGATTCATCCTCTCACTGCATGTGCTTGTGGTTTTCCATTTCCTGCTCTGGATGTCTGCACATTACTCTTGCACGTACAGTGAATCTCACTGCTGGGTGTCTAGAACTTCTGGATAGACTAAAATACTCTGTGCAGGCACCTACTACCACCACTTACTGTACTATCTGGACACCCAAACTTTCTCATTCAAGTTGCTCAAGCAGAAAACCTATTTTTAAGACATTTAAAATTCAAGTTGGCCAGAGAAAGAAGCTGTGCTTACCACTGTTAATATTTCCAGGCCAGTTATAAAATCCTTTTAGACCATAAAATAAAATTCTGTATTGGGTACCTTTTTTTCCCAATGACGCTAGAAAAATCCTAGCCTGAATAGTCAACATCAGTATGTATAAAAGGATCAGGAGCTCTTTTTGTGAAATATTTCAGTAAACATATTACTAATATGCCATATAGCGTATATAAGCACACACATGGACCTACAAGTTTACATTACTTGTATCAACATAGATGCAGCAGTTCAGTATTAATGTAACAAAATCAAATAGTCAGAAATAGAAAATAAAGGTTCTGGATTTTCGACAATATTAAGTAGATTTATTTTAACATGTTTCCTTTTTCTCTCTTATTTTCCTTATTAAAATAAACCAGCTTGAAAAGTTACATAATCCAGTTTAGTAAAGTCTCATTTACACAAAACCTTACAGACATGCTTATTGAATAAAATTTTTAAGGAAGTAGTAATGCATTCATATTACAGTTAAGGAGTCAATTTTATTTACTCTATGGATTTACTTTATAAGACAATATATTCATTATTATGCTATA
>VWZT01011775.1:0-39846 GCA_013397055.1 Pachycephala philippinensis
TAATATTTATAATAATGTATTATATACATAATATTATAATATTCATAATTTATTTATCATTTATAATTCCATAAATTTCTTTCAAGCACAGAGATCTAAAAACGTCAAGAGAATTTCCCTGGACTTTAAAATTGTCCACTTAAAGCTGAGCTCAGCTAAAACGTGGTGAGATTCAGGCAGAGTTTTCCAAGTTGCCTTCTCCCACAGACAAGGAACTACTTGGAACCTGCTCCTGATCTTCCTGAAGCTCTGAGAGAGCACCCAAAGGTGCACAAGAGACAGCATTACTCTCTGGGAGCTGGGTGCTTTAGAGTCATCACAAACCAGAAAAATCTTGAGTTTAAAAATTTGGGAGTAATGAACTGTATTTTTATAGACAAATGTACAAGGTGGCTGCACAAACCTACATGGAAAAGCTTATTATGGAAGGATGGAAAAGAGAGTTAAATTTAAAAAATTAGAAGAATGAGATCAGCAGTGGCTGTTATCAGATCTGCAGCTTTTCTGGCCAGGTTCTACAAGTCATTTCTCTCTCGTACAACAAGAGGGGCTCTAAATAATTGTTGCATGGGGTCTCAAAAGGAATGACATCAAAATTTCCCAAAGCAGATCATCAGCCTTATGCTCAGTGAGAATGGTTTGGGTTGGAAGGGACTTCAAGGATCATCTGACAGCCTCAGGAACAGTTCAGCAGCTCTGGGCACTGCCTCGTGCTCAAACCTGGGGTTTTACAGAGCTCTGCTGAAGCAGCAGGGCCTTGTTGCTCAGATTTATTTTCCCCCTGACTGTAGTCTCTGAGCTTTGATTTAAACCTGAAGCTAATTTAAGGGGTGGGTACACCCTTCCATACTGTAATTTATTCTTTGCCATAGAAATGAATTCACCTGCTTGCTGTAAACTTCACATGTGATTTAGGTTTAGAACCAGTTCTAATTATCTCTGTATTCACCAAGAATTCAAGACACTTTCCATGGCTTTAGAATATGAGCATCTTAAAGGCTCTCAGTCTCCTACAGATGCCAAACCCCATTAAACCTTTCTGTGCCTTACTCAACCCTCTGGGCAGGTTAATGGCATTGATATATGATCTGATCCAATTTATCAATTCCAACAGACAACCAGGAGCCACACAACCTCTCCAGACTGATTCATAAAACAAGGAGCAAGAGTATGTTATGCTCTTGGCATCAGAAACTAAAATTCTGCCTTCTGACCCACCTAAAAAAAGCTCATTTTCCCTGAGTTATCAGCACTGTAACTCTACAAATTCTTCAAAACATAATTGTTTCCACAGCAGTGCTAATGAGAGGAATTAAAAAGGAGTCTTTATCAAGCTAATGTTTTCCTTGGGAGTGATTTCCCACTACAAATATTACACGTAATGAAGACACACACTTTACTTTCCTGCCATTAATTCCCTTTGGACAACGACCACGACAATGTGGAGTGCCACAGATGAGCATTTCAGCTCGAAGGGATTCCTGCTGGAATCCTTTTTTTATACCAAAGGACAGTTCCAGTGAGTTCTAAGGAGCAGCACAAACACAGTGCTCAGTTGGCTTCCACACCTTGCTATTAACGTAAATGGGGCTGCAAAACAATTAGAGACTTGGCCATACATTTGTGGTGTAATTAGTTCCATACATGATTTCAAAGCTTTGCACCTGCATCAGCTTAATTGGACTCTGCTACACTCGAAATCACCGAGCTGAATTTTCTCATTTCGAGTCATATTATCAATTATGACTTTTTTTTTTTTTGCAGCAATCAAGGGCTGCCAGTTGAAATATCCTTACCTAGGCTGATTTTCCTGGGAAATGTTCTCCCCTCTCTGGTAACCATTGTCAGCCACCTGAGTGGTGGAGCGCTTCACAATCTGCTTGAGCTCCTGTTCCAAGCGATCCTGGATGGCTTTCACTGTTTCTGGGATTTTCTTCAGCTTGGCCAGCCCTTTGATGAGTATTCCCATGAAGACAGCGCTGTTCTCCTCTGGATCCAGGTCTGAGTCTTCTTTGATTTCCAGCAGGCTCGAGTCTCGCACTGGAATGGATTGAAAAAAGGCTTAAACCCAGATTTAAACCCTTAAACCCAACATCAGCACCATGAAAAAAAGCAGCACGAGAGCTGCTCTGGCTTCCCAGAACTCCCAGCACATGGAGCAACCAAGGATGAACAAGGAAACCAGAAACACTTGGATTTCGGGGGGAAGCAGTGGATATTTGGGGGCTTCCCTAGACATAAACAGAGCAGCCTGCACATTTAATTCATTTTAAAAGAGTTCATGGTGTAAGTCCTGTGTTTGTTAGGAAACGAAGTGCAACTAAGATATTCATAAATGAGAAGATACGACGTCCCTATAAATCCCCATAATGTGTTTCAAGGAGCTAAAACCCCCTCAGTTTCTTCCCCAGCTGTTTTTTCCTTGCTATTTCCTTCAGCAGAGAGGAATTTTCATTACAAACACTATGAAGCTTAAGAGACTGCTGATGAATTCAGCAAAGTTTACGCTGCCGAAGTGACTGATTGTTTGATTTTATCTTTTTCTGCTTTATTACGTCTGCCAAGGGCTTGATGAAGTTACTCAAATCTTCCAGCAAGGCTTCTAGAAAGGAAAAGTGAGAAGAATTAGAGAGGCTGTAGCAGACATGGTCCTGAAGTAACAGGGATTGCACAGGGAGAAATCCTGTTGCTAAGCGACAGGGGATGGGAAAGCAAGAGAGACTCTGCTTGTTTTAAGTAGGTTCATTAAGCAACATTTCTTAATTTACAGATAACACCCAGCACCAACAAAAGCGTGGCTCTGTTAAAGACTGGGTGAAACATTTAATAAATATATTTAAACACTTATGTGAAGTAAGTGTCTTCGAGGCAAACTGAATTAAAAGCATCTTGGAAGATCTACAGCCACTCTTTGCCATGCACCACGCCAGATCCTTGGATCAAAATGAAAACCCAAAGGCTGTTCCATCTGACTGGGGCTGAGCTCTGAAAAGGCTGGTGGGTGACAGATGACTCCCATGGTTTCAACTCCTCGACAGATTTTTTTACTTCCAAACTTTTCCAAGAAGCTGAAGAAATGTCAAAAGATCCAGCAGAAGGATGGAAGGAACATGGCAGCAGCCATGGCACGTCACAGGGAGCTGGCTGAAGCCAGGACTCTGAACAGAGCAGCAGCAGCAGTGCTGAGTTAGGGCAAAATCAAGAAAACAATGGCCCAAGGATGATGCCAGTTTATAAATGTAATCACAATAAATGGGTAAAGCTCCTCTCAGCGCCAGTTTACACCAACCTCAGGCTCAGTCAATCAAGAGGTTGCTTTTTTCCAGCAATGTGATCCCAAACTCTGCACCTCTGGCTCAAACCAAGCTCATTGCTCACATGGTCTCACATCTGAACCCAGAGCACGAGGTGAGAGTGAGGTGAGAATGAATCCTGCTCTGGAGCCACCCTGGGAGAGCTGGGGGTGCTCACCTGGAGAAGGGAAGGCTCCAGGGAGAGCTTCCAGCACATTCCAGGGCCTAAAGGGGCTCCAGGAGAGCTGCAGAGGGACTGGGGACAAGGGCTGGAGGGACAGGACACAGGGAATGGCTTCCCACTGCCAGAGGGCAGGGATGGATGGGATCTTGGGAAGGAATTCCTGGCTGGAATGGAATTCCCAGAGAAGGTGTGGCTGCCCCTGGATCCCTGGAAGTGCCCAAGGCCAGGCTGGATGGGGCTTGGAGCAGCCTGGGATAGTGAGAAGTGTCCCTGCCCATGGCAGGGAGTTGGACTGGATGAGCTTTAAAAAGACCCTTCCAACTCCAAACCATTCCATGATCCCAGGATGATGAACATCAGGAAGATCAAACAGTGCTTTTTTCTCTCTCACACACACTTTTTTCAATTGAATGTGAGCAAGTTACAGGACAAGCAGCTAGAAACACCCAGAAAGCATTAATTAAAAAAAAAAAGCAGCAAAAAAAACAAGGGTAATATAAAGACATTTCCAACACCAACTGGAATTTAACAACTGGATGCAGACCTATTCCTTCTCAAAGCTCTGGTCCATCACAGACCTTTTTTGTGGCTGCAGACCTGGTCTCTGCCCACTCTGTTATTGTTATTTGTTATTCTCCAAACCCCACAGCAAAACTCAGGCACGAACACAGAAAATGAGCTCTTTGGAATCACAGCTGTGAAAAGACAGCACTGGAAATGCTACAGGAAGAAAGGTTTAACCTATTCCTTTTAAAAAAAGCCCTAAATATCTTGTTTCTCTGAGTTCAATGCAGATATTTCCCAGCCTGAGCAACCTCTCAGAGGACAGGTCCCCCTCATGAGGCTGCACCCCTTTGTAGGCAGCTTGTAAATTATTCTTAATATCACACAATGAACACCGCAGAGGGAGGAAATGGAGCTGTAGCCAAATGTGAGGACAGCATTTAAGAGAAGTAAAAGCAGCAATCTTGCTGAGAACTCTGCCAGCACACTGAGACAAACACTTTTCCATTTTCAAAAGAGCAAACCGATTTCCAGCACCCTCAGACAGTCAGGACATTGATTTACATCTCTCACAAACAAGAGCAGAGTGAGCAATTCGGTGTCTGGGAGCTGCACACGGGGCTGGAGGCTCTGTTACATGTGGGAACCAGTTTTCAGTGTGTTCTCTGCACACTGTGCCTATTAACCAGGAGCCCTGGGCAGCTTTGGGGGACCATTAACTGAGATCTGACAAGATCCCAGCCCTGGCTAACTGAGGATGTTCTTTTCTTGTGTCTTTGGCACTTCAAACGTCCTCTCCTGCCATTTAATGTCAGCAAGGAGCTGTTTGACCACAAATGTAACGAGCTCCTCCTGTCCCCTTCCTCTTCCAGGAAAGCACCAAAGGACACAAGCATTTATTGAGCAGTTCAGCTGGAAAATTGCAGCCCCACGTGCTGCTCCCTGTGGGCAGAGGAGCCCATGGGTGAGGAAAGCTGTCCTCAGAGATCAGCTCTCAGAAGTGAGAGCTTTGTCTGTATTTACTCCTAAACTGGGAATATGAATAACTTAGTTATTCTTTGGGATCAAGAAGTTGTTCCCAGCTTTCATTCTTGGAAGGAAGGAGGGGGGAGAGCAGCTCTGCCACCTTGGACTGCTGGAAGGCAGACTTGGGCCTGGCCAGGAGCCTGGTTGAGACTCCCTTGGGAGCCTGTCCTGGAGGGCAGAGGAGTCCAGGAAGGGTGGACATCCTTCAGGAAGGAAATCCTAAAGGCACAGAGCATGCTGTCCCCATGAGCCAAGGGATGAGCAGGCAGGAAGAAAACCAGCCTGGCTGGACAGAGCTTTGACTGCAATTCAGGGGAAAAGGAGTTTCTGGCCTTTGGAAGAAGCACAAGGGAGCCCAGGAGGAATAGAAGGATGTTGTGAGGTTGTGAAGGGAGAAAAACGAGAAGGGCCCAAGCCCAGCTGGAACTTAACCTGGTCATTGCTGTAAAGGACAATAAAAATATTTCTATAAATACATCAGCAAGCAAAGGTGGGCCAGGGAGAGTCTCCATCTGTGGGAAACACAGGAGTACAAACTTCCACAGGCACTAATAAGTTTTATTTACAGCCCTGGAAAGAGCTTGGCTTGATGTAATGATGAAGGTATACAGATCTTAAGCAGAAGAATTATAAACCTATGTTTCTATAGTTATAAGTAAGAAAATGTTTTGGGTGAGATGGTGAAGAGTTTTACGTATAATAATATGATTTTATAGTTTAAGTGAAGAATTTAGGTGTTATAATAGAAGTATATGTGTCTACCTGAGCTAACAAGTTATTGGTCAACAAACAGACACAATGCAGTAAAAAGTACCAAAGGTGACAGGTTAGAAAATCAAAACAAATTTTTGTGTTAATTGTTTATTGGACCAGAAAGTTATAAATTGCCATGGAACTCTGAAACTCGTGACTGTCTTCAGTTATGGAGACTTGTTACTAGATCTACAACTTCTGAGACTGATGCCTTGTTTGATTTTTCAAGTAATAAATTGTAAATAACCGTGATGGTCCCGTCTCTTTGGATCAGGCTCTGACATCCATCCTTTGCTGGCTGTGGTGGAAATAGTGACACCAGGAAGAGGCTGAGGTGCCAAATGCCTTCTTTGTCTCAGTCTTTATCAGCAACACCAGCTGTTCTCAGGGCACCCAGGGGCAGGCAGGGATGGGGAGCAGAAGGAAGCCCCAGAATCCAAGGGGAATGGTCAGGCCACACCACTTGGGACACTCAGGGGTCTGTGGGGCAGATGGGATCCACCCCAGGGCTCTGCAGAGCATTCCCAGCCTCCAGCAGATCAACTCCCCCCAGCTCAGTGTCACTGCAGAGGGATCCCCTCACCCAGGTCACTGACACGGATCTCAGACAGCTTTCTCCAGGACAATGTTCTGGGAAACAAAGGTTTTACCAAAGTCCAGGCAGACCTGACACATCCACAGCCTTTCCCTCCTCCTCCAAGGGGCTCACTTTGTCCACAGAAGATGAGGTTGGCCAAGCAGGACCTGCCTTTCCTGTGATGCCTAAAGAGGCCAACCTAGAAACAGAGACTGGACAGGAGGAAGGGAATAAAGGTGGATATTTATTTGAAAGGCCTTCAGAGGCACACCCTGGGCAGGCCAAAGGCTACACCCAAGATGGACCCCGAGTCACGAGTTCTTCACACTTTTAGAGCTTTGGGCCATTTGCATCTCAACCCAATTTCACCAATTAAACTTTAGCTAATGATGGAATTTCCCCTCAGCTTGCCCCCCTTCTCAAGATGCTGGGTTACACATTTTGGGCCTAGGCCGGGCTGGGTGTCCTTGGAGAGCAGCCTGGAGAGGCTTTGTTCTGTCTGTCTCAGCATGAGAGAGCAGCAGCTCCCAGGCTCCAGGACACTGCAGAGTTACACACTGGGAATGCAGGATTTGAAAAATATAAAAGCTAAAATCTAAGGCATCACCTAAACCCACTCTGACTGGGCTGATCCTCGTGTTCCAACCAAGTCTGCAAACCTCCTGTGAAGCTGAGCAGTTAAATACATCTTATCAAAAGCCTCCCAAGACAACAACTTAAAGGAATGACGATTTTGCCACATTCTTGAACAAATTTGCAGTAATTTTCACAGATTTTGCATCACCAAACCATTTTTCATCTGAAAATGCACAGCTCTGTGTTTAAGCAGGCAAAAGTTGAGCCGTGGATGAGACCCCTAAAAGCTGAACATGTGCATCAGTGACTCCCCACCTCTGGAGTTACAGAGGGGGGAGCTTCCCTGATCCCTGCTCTGGTGATGCCCTACAAAAACGTCTGTTCCAACTGGAATTCATTTGCTCAGTGCTGCCATTTCCCAAGGAACCAACCTGCTGCAAGGAGCTTTTTAATAGCTCCACTCTGATCCCTAAAAAGCCAACTCTGGGAACTCATTTAAGCAAAGCAGCTGAAAAAAAGGCTCTTGGGTCTTGTTTTTCATTCCAGCGAACGGCCAAAATTTGCTGCTCCTCATTACTGAAGGTTTCATTATCCACGGGCTTTTTATGGGAATCTTGTAAAATTTAATGTACTATTTTCCATGATTTATGTCCTTCTGGTGATATCCTTTGCACCTTCAATCCTTCCAGAGAAAAGCAGATGAGTTCCTGGTGGCCCAAAGGCGTAATTTCAGATTTGAAGGAACATCACCTGCTAATTCCTGGTGCTGAATCCTTGTTCTGACACGTGCATGGAGCAACAAATGGGCAGTTTCTGCAGAAATGGGTCCTCAGAAGGTTTTGGGAATGTTCTGCTCTGCCTCGCTACCAAACCCAGAAGAAAACCCACTTGGAAAATCCTCCTAATCAATAAAAGCATGAAAACCAACTCTCCAAATAAAAAAAAATATCTGATAGCTGCATGCTTGAATAAATTTGCCGCCATTTTCACAAATTTTAGCCAAATATCTGATGTTGGGACCACACACAGGAACAACTCATGAAATTATACAGAAACAGCAATTACGTGTTATTCTGCTGGCTTTCACCACACGGATCTAAAATCTCCTTGGTTTTCCATTTCCTTCCCCAAACACACCCCCAGATCATTAAATTTTAAGAACACTTATAAAGCCAAATCAGCCAGCTGGTGTCAGATCCTCAGGTGAGGCTCATAAGAAGAGAAGAAATTTTTTGGAGATTTATTGAGCACGTTTGAAGTAGAAGCACCCGTGACAACGAAGTGGCACAATGGCTTTTTTTAGATTCACCTTGAAAATTGGACATCCCAAGCTCTGGCTCCTGCAGGGGTTTTGCAGGAGCAGGTTTAGAGGTGCCCATGTGTTGTCACCTACACAGAAATCCTTGGATCTTGAAGAAAGAGAGCCAGGAGCAGCACCTAGACCTGACCTTAGAACCACCACACTGCCTGGCCCTAGAAACTCCATTTTTCTCCTAAAACCAAAAAAATCACCAAAATAAATTAACAATTCAGCATAAAATCTCCATCTGACACCCGCAGCAGTATTTATTGTCACTACCAGCTTATCTTCTGCTGGATTTCTAAGAAGTACTGTCCCAAATTTCCCAGGAAAAGGCACTTTTGGGGTTGCTATGAAGCAGGCGAGCACGTTTTCGAGTTCCAGGAACCTTCCTAAATACCCTTCAGAGTACAGCAAGTTCAAGCAGAGAAACATAATTTAAAAGTGAATTTATTTCTCTGAACTGGCACGAAGGGAAAGCGTTACTGGTGAGCAGCCACATCTGCAATCCTCAGGTGAGCATTACTGAAGGGTTTGTTTATTTTATGTGCAGCAGGAACAGCTTTAATTTCCTTATAAAGATTCTACAGCACAAGGTAACCTCTCTTCTGGGAAAAGAGTGCAGGAAGGACTCCAAATTTTGGCATTTTTGCTGGGATGGGATGAATGAGTTGGTGCTTTAGAGTGACACCCATTAATATGCACAGCCACTTTGTTTCATCAATAAAAAGCCAAAGAACTTAAGTGACTAAAGGCAGAAACAGCTTTTGTTATGCATACACATAAGTTTTAAATTCTCTGGGACTCGTGCAGTCCTGGAAAAGGCTACTTTTAAATAGAATTACACGGAAAAAATCTACATAAGTACATAGTGCACTTGAAGCAGAACCATATGCATGTTTTATGCTGATCAAATGTTTTCTGTTAGAATCCAAATCTTTGCCAGGCTGAGGGACACTTGCCCAGCACTTCACTGAGTTTTACAGAGCACGAGGAGGAGCCAAGGAAGAGATTTTCTGGTGCATTGGGTGTGAAGAGCAAGAAGAAATCTGCAAAAACAGGGTCAGGAGGGGCATCTCCTGCTCTATTCCCCATCCATGAGGTGGAAGATCCCCATCAGCTCCATGACTTCAGACCTTTTGGTTTTATTACTATACAAAAGACCAATATTTCAGGGGGAAAAAATAGCAGACACTCTACAAATCACCAAAAAATGAGCATTTTAAACATTTAGAGGGGTTGGAACAATATTTTAGGGGGAAAAACGGCAGACATTCGAAAAATCATTGAAAAAGAAATATTTTAACATTTAGTGGGGCTGGAACTGGATGGTCTTTCAGGTCCCTTCCAACCCAACCCATTCAGTTTCCAGTGGTAAAGCTGGGATTCAGGTTTTTGTGGTTTATTTCCTCAGTTCCTCAAAATCCTGTGATATTTTGTAAGAAAAGTGAACTGAACTTCTCACTGATCACAGAGAAGAAAGAAGAAATTTTGTAAGAAAAGAATTTTGTAAGAAAACTGAACTGAACTTCTCACTGATCACAGAGAAGAAAGAAGAAATTTTGTAAGAAAAGAATTTTGTAAGAAAACTGAACTGAACTTCTCACTGATCACAGAGAAGAACAGGAATTCTTAAGTTTTCCCCTCAGAATTTTCATATGGTTCTTCTGTTCCAGGTTTTGAGGGACCAAGCTGCAGTTTTGAGCTCTGAAAGTTTGTGCCTCCTCACAAACCTCCAGGACACAGAAAAACAGCCCCAGGCTCCAGGAGCAGGCAGGAACAGAGCTGAAGAACAAAACCCCTCCAGGAGCAGAAGATAAGAATAATCAAATGGAACAATCTCAGTGACAAAACTAGAAACAAAAGGACAAAAGAATTAATACGGCTGAAAAGAGAAGGAAAGATTCTCTGCATTTGAGGAATACTGAAACAGTCAGGTTTGAAAGGGGGGGAAGAGGCTGGAGGTCACTTCTGTATTATTCATCAAGGACAACCCCACTTATTAATCTTCTGAAACAATACAAAGATTAATTTCCCCTCTCTGCAGCCCTTCCAAAGGCTCAGACAAAAGCACCAGAGAAAGAGTTTTCCTCTGTTTGTTGCAGTAACACGAATAAAAGATCAGCCCCAGATTATTCCTGTGTACAGACAGACCTTTAGTCAAAGTTACAAAGCTCCCACAAGGAAAAGATTTGACCTTTTGGCTCCCACACAATAAAAAACTCCAGTAATATCTACACAAACCTGGCTGCCTGCAGTAAATAATGCTGAGGAAACCTCCTCACAGAATGAACCCACTGCAAATCTCTGCTGCTCAAGATATCAAGAACACCATCAAGGTGAGAACAGCACAGGAAACTGAGTGTATTTAACTGAAACTGGTGGGAGTTAGGAGAGGGAAAAGATGATTTTCCAAGAGAAAAAAGAAGCAAGTTCTGCCCCTGGACACAACACCCGCTCGTTTTGTGACACTGCACAAATCACCTCCCAAGTTTTTGTCTCCCCTGAGCCATGAGGGGATGATTTGCCTCCTGCTACTCCAGCAAAAACAGCTGAAGATCTACAAATGAATATATATGGCTGAAATAAATGAATATATATGGCTGAAATACTCACTGCTGGAGCTTCCAGGAGTGCTGAACTGGGAAGTCTCAAGGAATTTCCGAGGTGTAGATAAATTAGTGACATCCATCAGAGGCACGGGAGAGGCATCTTTCACAAGGGAGCTGTGTGAGGGGAGAGAATTAAAGCAAGCAGTTGGTGATTATTTACAATCTCTGTTCACAACAAATAATCCACTTATTCCTTACATTTTAAGCCTAAGAAATAGATATTCCCATTTCCATGCCTTGTGTCAACTTCTTAATCCTCCAAACTTCTTTATTTCCACCGGAAACCCTTTTTCCTGCCCTTCACATTCCTGTTCTGAGCACACCCAGGAGCATCCCTTCCCAAATGAGCCTCCTTACTCAGAAATTAAAGGATTTTCCACTTTCATCAGAAATTCACATTGTATTAATTGCCAAAAAAGCATCACACTGTCCCAGCTGCTGGACGTGGCAGTGGGACACAAGCAAGAAATCATTTTTAGGAGAAAGAAATGAGGAAGGCTCCTACAATGGAGCTCAGGATGTTTGCTTAGAGGTCAAAATGCTCAAGGAAACCCAAAAAAACAAGGGTTAGGTTTGGTATCCTGGAGAAGAACCACCCAAAGCAAGAAGCCACCCTTGCTGCAAGAGTTCCTGTTATCAAATACCCACAATGTGCAACAGGGAAAGTGAGAAAAGAGAATCCAGAGTGAGAGGAAGGTCCCTGTATCAGCCACACAAAAGTGCAGTTAATTAGCAGTGCCTCAGTCTGGGTACACCAAAGCTTTGTGGCTGTTTTTAATTAACAAGATGAGTAAGGAAGAGACTGATGACTTGCTAGCAACCCTCCTTCCTAGAAATTTCAATTTCAATCAGTCCTTTATTTCATAAATTCATTTAATGCAACTGGCTATCTTGCATTTTTGGCAGGCAGATTTTTATTCCTTCCTTGTCACAATAAAATGCTCATTTATCTTTTCTCTGCATCTTTATCAAGTGCTGGCTCCCCTTTTGCTCCCCACCTCTCCTACTCTGCAAAAATTATCTCCCAACACTGTGTCTCTCTTTTCCAGCCACCTTCTTCCTTCCCTCCAACAACTCAGAATTACCAAAATGAGGGAAAAATAGCCTCTAATTAACCGAATTTCCACTGACCACAGGCACCACCAGGTAAGAAGTTCCAACACCTTTAAAACACCTTGGAAACACAACAAAACCAAGACACTTCAGCTCAGAGACTTCAGTATTGGGGCTTCCATCTCATCACCTTAGGGTTGGTTGGGATAAAACTTGGATATTTCCTAGAATATGAGGTTTTCCTTGACCTGAACCTCCTGATCATGATATTTGTAGGAAAGGGATATACGGGGGAAGGTTGGTTGGGAGGCTTTTAAAACTTGGATATTTCCTAGCAAATGAAGACGTTTTCCTTGACCTGAACCTCACGATTGTGACATTTGTAGGAAAGGGATAAGGAGGGAAGGTTGGTTGGGAGGCTTCTAAAACTTGGATATTTCCTAGCAAATAAAGAAGTTTTCCTTGACCTGAACCTCATGATCATGACATTTGTAGGAAAGGGATATAGGGGGGAAGGTTGGTTGGGAGGCTTTTAAAACTTGGNCAAATGAAGAAGTTTTCCTTGACCTGAACCTCACGATCATGACATTTGTAGGAAAGGGATAACATCAGGGAAGGGAAAGAATGCACAAAGGAGCTGTGGGAAGCAGCAAAACCCTAAAAGAAGCACCGAGAAAAGCGAAAGAACGCGAACGGGCTCGAAGGTGCATCAACAAATCCGAGTTTCCCTGCTCTCCATAGCCACAATCCCGAGGGATTTGCACGCCAGAAATGCAAAATGGGCGTGGGAGCTGCTGGCTCTGGGCCGGGGTTGAGGCTGGGAACGGGGAGCTCTGTCCCACCCGAGCCTGGCTCTGTCCTTGCCGCGCTGCCCCACGCGGTTGGTGGATTTGATGTAGAGGTGCCGGTGCAATTCGTCGATGAGCACCAGGTGCAGGTTCATCTTCTTGCTGTGCAGCTCCAGCCTCAGGTCACTGAGCCCCTCCACCTGCAGGAGGGGACCCTCCAGAGAATCCACTGCTGACACCTGGGGGGAAAACGGGGGACAGCTTTTAGACATCGATTCATTCAATTCTCGCCATTGATTCATTCAATTCTCGCCATCGATTCATTCAACTCTTCCCTTCTCCTCTTGTTTTTGGGGTGTGTCCGAATACCAGGATGATTCTGTCCTTAAAACCCTTCTAAAGCAGAAAATCTCATAGGAATATTTCTTTATTTCTATTCCCAAACAAATTATATAGAAGGGTCCGACATCCAAATAATTCAGATTTAATGCACGGCCTTCAAATATGTATCAAACAAGTTGGTGAAAGCACAGTTCTTTAATAAAAATCAAAGCACGGTTTATCCCCAAATAAGAGGATTATTAAGCAGAAAAGTGTTTGAAGAAGATAGTGACAATGATGTTTGATGGTTGTTATTCCTTCCATTACAGAAACACCAAAAATCACCCATTATTCCTAATTCTGCAAATGGGGAGAAAATGGCTTAAATTTAATTCACTTAAAGTCATGACTGAAAAAGCTTGGGAGGCCTCATCCTTTAGGCTGTACAAGGGTTATGTCCTGTGAATATCTGAAATAATGACCAGCTGACATCCCATGGGCACTAAAATGAGGATCATAATTTCCTTTTCTATCCTAAAAACAAACATGGACAAAACCCAAACACGGACAAAACCCACCAGGAATGACAAATGAGTGCCCAAAAGCGACACCCTCACCGTGCACCCCTCCCAGTTTAGCTGGTTTTCTATTTCACAGAGATTTCCAGTTACTAATAAATAAATAATGGCATCCCTCTGCAGCTTCCAAACTCTCAGTGCTGATGTTGTAAGAAGCTGGCAATAGCATGTTTGGCATGCAGAGGTTTAAAATAAAATTTAAAAAGCCATTCCCTGCTAACTGAGCAGGCTGCCAGTGAAATAAGACATTTGCTTGCACTTCAGGAGCTCGGTTCAGAACAAACCTGTCAGCCAAACATTAAAAATTAAAAGCAAAGATACAGTGAGCAGACAGCCCAGCCGAGGGCTGCTCCCTCAGTACCAGTAAATATTAAATCTGCTAAAAGAACATCCATCACCAGGGTATTCCTTTGCTGGCCTCCAAGTCCAGAAAAAAACTGGAATATCCATGGGACAGCCAAGCTTTTTATATTAATTTTTCAATCTCCTCACTTGCCACACAGCACTGTCCATCCTCTTCCTTCCCACTATCCATCTGGGAAGTTTGGCCATCACACATCACAAAACCACCCCAAAGATGAAGGAAAAACCCAATTTCCTTCTCTGCAGAGGAGAAGAGCACACCCAAGGGGAGATGCTCAGCAGGCACCACGTGGGAAACTCTGGCAGGAGTGGAGGTGTTAATTCTTCCCTTCTTCCTTTAGCAGGTGGAGCTCTCCCCCAAATTTCCCCATCCCAAAGGCACCTGAACACCCCAAAATCGCTTCAGCAGAGCTGCACTGCCCTGGGAGCTGTGCCAAAAATCCCACCAGAGCAAGGAGCAGGAGCAGGAGCAACATTTGTCACTCTGAGAAGCCAGGAGATGAAAAAGCAGCCAGAGATGAAGTGAAATCAAGTGCAAAGTGACATTAAAAATGTTCCAAGACATCCAGGAAAAGTTTTCTCCAAAACAAATTGAAACTTTCCACTGAGATCTTTCAGCTCTGGTTTTGTCTTGCCAGCTCCTAAAGAGTTCATTGCTCACGAAAATAATTATTAAGGCCAAAATACAGCTCTAAAGAACATCTTTTAAGGAAAAAAAAAGGAATAATCAATCATTTATTATACTTAAAAAAAAAAAAGGTTCAATCCATGTTCATGGAAATCAAAGGAAGGTCTCCAGTCGGTTTAGATGGCAACAAATATAAATATTATGTTAAAAAAAACAAACCAAAGGGTTTTCCTTTTTGCTTGCAGAAATATGATTTAGGTCCTGGCAACAAAGCAGCACTCAAGATTATATTCCAGAGTAAAAAAAAATGAGATTAAAACTTTTGTGGTGCTGGATAAGCCACCCCAGAACAGAATAAGGAAGCAAAGGCACCAATAAAAAAATGCACAAAATAAAAAATATTAACTATAAAATATTAAATACTAAAGGCAGATCAGCAACGGAACTTTGGAAGAAACTTTTTTGACTTTATGCCCCGACTCAGCTCCTACCACACCAAAACTTGGATTATGCCAGAGATGCCAATCAGCTTTTCCTGGTTTTGAACACTCCCAGCACCTGCTGGGTGCATCCAAAAGGACTAAAAGATGTGGAATTGGATACAGAGAGGAAGAGTTATGCTGCAGGACTCCAGTTAATGCTGATAATGGAAAAGCAGCCCAAGAAAACCTGGAAATGAGATGCACAGAAGAACTACAAGTGGTTCAAGGGTCCAGAAAAAGCAGCTGATGGCCCTTCCTGGCTCTTTTTCCCCTCACACACAGCTCAGTTAAATGGAAATAAAGTGATTTTTGTTTGTTTTTCTGCAAGGGGGATCATGGCATTGTGGTGGACTAGCTGGACACAGAGGTAATTACAGGTAAAAGAGCTCCCCCACGTTATTTTTTTGGCAGTGGCTGGGGTGTAGAGAGGAGCCACAGCAACCCAGAGCAGCTGGGAAGGGAATCAACAACAAACAAGTTGTTATTCTTCTGGAAAATCTGCTTTACAACGAGCAAATTGTACCAAAAGAATGGGCAGTCCCCAGCAGCACCTCCTTTAATTCTTTCATTCAGCTCTCTCCCATTGAAAGCTGCTCATGAGCACACAATAACTGTAATTTAGTCAATCACTAATTAAAATATTGGCCTGGATTACCAGAGAATTTGGCTTAGATGATCTGATAGTAATTCCTGATGTTCAAATCTCCTTATCTCTCTCTACTTATTAGCACCTACAATAAGGAAAGAGCCTTTAGGAAACAGAGATGAAAATAAGCCTGAAAAAAGAGCTGTGCTTTGTATAAGCTAAAAATTGCAAGTTTATAGCAAATAACAGTGGCACCAGCACCATTAGGCAGCTTGTTTAAAGGTCACAGGCAGTTTATAGCAGGGCTTAATTGCCTTCAAAAGAAAACACAGCTAAACACTTGCTTAGTGCACCAGGCAATTTGGAAGGGTTTAATTTAGCATTTTACAACAAATGAGAACCTAAGTGCTAACAAGGTATTTGTCAAAATTCTTTCTTTCCTGACTTCGGCCAAAGTTTTCCAAGCTGCTTACGGCAAAATCTGTTTATTCCCTCAGAGGTTCTGCTGAGCCCCACAGGCCTGGAAGTCAGCAGAGATAAAGTGAAAAGTCTCAATTAGATGCTTTTTTTCAGGGAGGGGAAAAAAACCGAAATAATGGTAGAATCATAAAATCATGGAATGGTTTGGGTTGGAAGGGACAATAAAGATCAAACAGTTTCCATGGGCAGGGACACCTTCCACCATCCCAGGGTGTTCCAAACCCTGTCCAACCTGGCCTTGGACACTTCCAGGGATGAGGAATCCACAACTTCTCTGTGCCAGGGCCTCCTCACCCTCACAGGGAAGAATTCCTTCCTAAATTATGGCTGTTCAGAGCAGAAAACCAAATCCTTTCTGGCTGGGAAAGCAGTCTGCTCTGAATTTAGACAGCAGATATGAAAACATGAACAAACAACTAAGAAAGGTTAAAAGAAAACAACGTGGTGGGTCATAACTTGGGATAAAAAAAAATTCATACACAAACCCAATCTGACAACAGGGAAAAAGCTGAGCCCTCGGAATAAAAGAGTAAAATAAATAAGCAACAACCCAGAAGGTTCCAGCTGCCTCGCTGGTGAATACAACAATGCTGACATTTAAAAGGAGAATTGATCTGCTGCTTTTACAAGGGACTCACTTTCACAAGGTACAGGAAAGGAAAATGACTGAAAACCAGCTTAAATAAGTGTAGGCAGATCTAAACAAGCAGGGCACTGAATTCCATTTGCACCTGAGTGCAGGAGACAAGGGCTGAGCCTGGAAACTCTGCTGTGGAACAGGAAAATCCTCACACGCAGCTTTGGGGAGCTCCAGTGGGCAACAAGACACAACACCCACAAATGCTGATCCCTCTCTTCCCTGGGAGGGTGGGAAGCCCTGGAATAAATTCCTAGAGGATCCCTGGATCCCTGGAAGTGCCCAAGGCCAGGTTGGACAGGGCTTGGAGCAGCCTGGGATGGGGGAAGGTGTACCTGCCATGGGAACTGGGGGATCTTTCAGGTCCCTTCCAACCCAAACTTGGGACTCAAAGTGCTGGGAGAGGCAGAACAGCAGCAAGAAACACTCACAGGTGACACTTGATTTCTGTGCCACCCAATTTCTGTGCCACCCACAGCCTCGGCACAGGAGCTGTGACAGATTTAGCAAAAGCAATGGGAAAAGCAGCTTGAGAAAAAGGAGGGGAATAAAGCTGTTGGACCCAAATTGTACCTGGAGAGCAGCAAGAAAACCTTTACTTCAGCAGGGTTTGTTGGTGTTATCTGCTTTTCCCCACCTCAAGACCCAAATCACTCAGAAGTGTGTGGTAATTAGCAATAAAATAAGCAAGGAATCCATGAAGTTAAGGCTGTTCTGCTTGTAAAATTCCCAGATTTTCAACTGACGATGGGGGGAATCACAGAATGTCCTGAGTTGGAAGGGACCCACAAAAATCATTGAGTCCAATGATCAGGACAACACCCAAAAACCAGAAAGCTGTGAAGCACTTGGAGCCTCCACTGCTGGAAACACCTAATGAGTAACTGATTAAACCTGCTTTATGCTGAATTGATATCTTTTAATTCCAAGCTTGACAAAGTATATCTTTGATTCCAGGTTTTATCAAGGCTGTAGGTTTGTTGCAGTATTTTGGGTGCAAGGTGAATCAGGATGAAGCTGAAAAGTGATGGCCTCTGAGGATGGGCCCGCCAAATAACAGGATACATGAAAAACTCACATGGAAAACAGGAAATCCAAAGGTTGGGAATTGTCTGCTACCAAATTGTCACAGCACAGTGTGAGGTGGCATCAAGACAAAGCAGTGAATAGGAATTAGTTCAGAAAAACCACGCTGGTGATCCTAGAGGAGGGAGTCTCCAGCTAAAATCACAGAAAATAGGAAAAGCCCAGAGATCAGTGATGATATTCCTGATTGCCACTGCCTCCTTCTCCCTAAAAACAGGGGAAGCAGAAAAAGTACCCAGGCCATGAGGATTAATAATGGATTAATGTACCCAGGACATGAGGATTAATGAGCTGATGAACAGCACTGGGTGCTGATAAACACCTTGGATATTCAGGTGAAGGAAGAAACTGCTCCCAATTTTGTTCACCTTTAAAAATCATTTAAAAATCAAGAAGCAAAAAGCAACAGAGAGCTTCAAAAGATAATGATGGTTCCTTTGCAATATTTTGGGAAGAGCTGAGCTCACTCCCCTTCATGGCACAAAAGGATTTGTGACCAAATGATGCACAAAAAGGAGGGGACTGACACAGATGACTGAAGCTGAGAGGGGGAGAGGTTTGGAAAATAACTTTGAAAGACTCTGAGCTTCACACACACAAAAAAGTGCTCAGCTTGCAGGAAAACAGCTCATCCTGGGACAAGCAAAGTGATCTGATGGGGGAAGCAGAGAAAAAAAATGTACAAGCCAAAGGAAAAGGGTTATTTTGGGCAAACCTGTTCTGAAACACCTCAGCACAAAGGACAAACAGCTTTTATTTTTCTGAAGCGTTCCAATGGCAATGACCAAACACTGTTTTCCCCCTGCAAACTTTTAAATATTTATAAAATTATGTTCCTCACTTGCTGTCCTTTCCTCCAGCTACGGAAATTTAATTCTTTTGCAGTTGCCTCAGTCACCCATCAATCATTCTCCTTCCTCCTCCACTCGCTGTAATTCATCAATGTCTTTCTAGCAACGAAGTGCTGGAACCAAAAGTGGTGCTCAAGGAAGAGAGGGGCTAAAAACAAGAGGTTTCTCCAACTGCTCACTTGGACCTGAACACAAATCCTGCAATTTCTCCACCAGTATGGACAAATGACTTCCCTGAAATAGCAGAATTATCTCCTGGCATCACAGAACTACCCAAGACTTTTTCCTTCCACTTCTCATTTCCATTTTCATCCCAAATGTTTCAAATGCTTTAGTAAAAACTAAATTTATGACACCTTTCTACCAGCTTTAAAGCTACATTTTCAAAGTAATTCAATCAGATTTATCTGGATTATTTTATAGTGTCCCATAACCTCCTCAACAATTCTTCATGGTGTTGTTGCAATGTTTTACTGGGGATAAAATTCTGTCTTTAAAAAAGAATTCCTGGAAAGACCAACGATTGCTGGAAAAGAATCCTCTGTATTCCAGCTCTTCATTAGAGGCTGATTTCTTATTTAATAAACTTTCATCAGCTGAAATGAAGGGTTGTTATCAGCAGAGCCAAGAGCCCCCTGATGATGCTCTGGAGAGGAGCTGAGGAGGAGCTGGGGTCAAGCACGTGGCAAAGCAAACGAGGCAGCTTTAGGTACTGAAACTTCCTGCAAGAGACTGCCCTGATAATGCAAATTACTGCAGGAAAAGAGTGAGAGCAAGAATTGATAGCTATGCCCGGGGGGAAAAAAAAAAAGTTTCAAATGGACTGAAACTCCACGTTCTAATGTGTTTGAAACCAGCCTGAAGTTTATAAAAGATAATCAAAACAGAATTTAGAGAAAAAATATACAGGAAACAGTGGGAAGTGTTGTAAAAATACCCCACCAATCCTTCCTGCAGAAAGAATTTATCAATGTTCTACCAAACTTAACCTGGAGAAAGCAAATGCCCTCAGATCCTCCCCACGTGGCCTGAGTTTTCACCAGCCACACAAAGCCCATAATTTCCACATTTCTGTGAATCACCAGAACATATTCCAGGTATCTATGGAATTAATAAAATTAACAAAAACCAAAGTGCCTCTTTCTCAGCTGTCCCTCACCCTAACGAATCAGCAGGTTTGCCAATCATTAACAATTAACAGAAACCTCACAGGAAATGAGATACAACCCTGGAGATGGCACTGCTCAAAAGAGAATTTAAAGCAGAGCCGAAATTTAAAAAATTTAAATTTACCTGTAAAAATTGGATTTTAAAAAAATTAAATTTACCTATAAAAGCCTTCCTCCAGAATCCCAAACAAACCAAGGTCTCATTTCCACTTACTTAATTCCAAAATATAAAACTCCTCCACGACAACACCTGAAGCCCAGCACTGCACTAAGGAACGCAGAAACAAAATGAAAGTGGTTTTATTGATTTTCCTTGTTCCAGCTGAAAGGCAGCCAGTAAATAAAATGCAGACTGAGAACCGCATTGTTATTTTTATTTATTTCATTATTCCAGGCTACTTAAGGTGTAAGAACTCTGCTCACTACAAGGCACTTTGAATTGAAAGCCTCTCCTTGTGCCAGCCTGAGGAAAGGCACAGTCAAGAGATAAAAATGAAACCTCTCAGCCGTGCCCAGGGCTACAAACAGCTGATGTGTTCCAGGGAGCTGTTGTCACTCCAAAGGCCCTTCCAGAGGATTAACATGGAGAGCACAGAAAAGTGAGGAGCACTGGAGGTTGTCAAGGACACAGAATCCCAGGATGGTTTGGGTTGAAGGTGATGCCTTAGGTTTTAGCTTTTATATTTTTCAAATCCTGCATTCCCAGTGTGTAACTGTGCAGTGTCCTGGAGCCTGGGAGCTGCTGCTCTCTCATGCTGAGACAGACAGAACAAAGCCTCTCCAGGCTGCTCTCCAAGGACACCCAGCCCGGCCTAGGCCCAAAATGTGTAACCCAAAAGTCTCTAAAGGGGGGGAAAACTGATCCATCATTAGCTAAAGTTTAATTGATGAAATTGGATTGAGATGCAAATGGACCAAAGCTATAAAAGTGTGAAGAACTCATGACTCGGGGTCCATCTTGGGTGCAGCCTTTGGCCTGCCCAGGGTGTGCCTCTGAAGGCCTTTCAAATAAATATCCACCTTTATTCCCTTCCTCCTGTCCAGTCTCTGTTTCTAGGTTGGCCTCTTTAGGCATCACAGGGACCTTCAAGCTCATCCAGTGCCACCCCTGCCATGGGCAGGGACACCTTCCACTCTCCCAGGGTGCTCCAAGTCCATCCAACTTGGCCTTGGAAATTCCAGAGATGGAGCAGCCACACCTTTTCTGGGATGAGATGTTTTTTATGGGATAAGAAGAGGGTAAATGTGAGAAACAAAAGAGTAGAAACCCCCACAAACACTAATGATTTTAATTTACAGCCCTGGAAAGAGCTGGGATTGATGTAATAATAAAGGTATACAGATCTTAAGCAAAAAAAATTATAAACCTATGTTTCTATAGTTATAAGTAAGAAAATGTATTGGGTGATATGGTGAAGGGTTTTAAGTATGATAATATGATTTTATAGTTTAAGTTAAGAATTTAGACGTTATAATAGAAGTATCTGTGTGTACCTGAGCTAACAAGTTATTCGTCAACAAACAGACGCAATGCAGTAAAAAGTACCAAAGGTGATAGGTTATAAAATCAAAATAAAGTTTCATGTTAATTTTCATTGGACTAAAAAGTTATAAATTGCCATGGAACTCTGAAACTCGTGACTTTCTTCAGTTATGGTGACTTACTACTAAAATACAATCTCTGAGACTGATGCCTTGTTTGATTTTTCAAGTGATAAGTCGTAAATAACAGAGTTGGTCCCATCTCTTGAATCAGGCACTAACAGGTAAATATTTTGCACACAGAGCAAAAACCTCCCTCAGCTCCTGAGAAAACATCCCAGTATTTTAAACCCCTTGTTTAACTCCTGTTCCCACAGCAGGGGGGGGGTTCCAAGGCCAGGCTGCATGGGGCTTGGAGCACCCTGGGACAGCGGAAGGTGTCCCTGCCCATGGCAGGGGTGGCACTGAATGAGCTTTAATGTCCCTTCCAACCCAAACCATTCCATGATTTCTGCACAGCATTCCCACTGATTAACACCCCTTCCACTTCTGCCCCTGCTGTCACCCACAAAGTCCCCCAGTTGTGTTGTAAAGTCCTGCACTTAACAAAATAAAACCACTTTTTTTCTACAATGCCAAATGTACAGTGAAAAAGTGGTTGTCTCCAAAAAAATTCCTGCTGCTATTATTCACATCAGAAAGCAGTGCAGGAGATATTTTTTATAATTATTATTATTATTATTATTATTATTTTCCTGACATTAGAAAACTGAAGTTTAAGTCTTTAACATTGGAAGAGAAAGAAAAGTAGGTGTTGGACCATTCCCTACTTCTGGAAAAACAATTACTGTCACTTTTGCTGGGAAAAAGACTCAGGGGGAGGATGTGCCCATGAGGAAAACACAAATTCCACACTCTGTAACACAAGTATGGGGAAGTTAAGAATAATCAAAGGGCTGCATCCTTCCTTCTTCCCACCTTCATTCTTCCTTCTTGTCTTCCTAACAAAAAAAAAAATCAGCCGGAAAGAGCAGTGATCCTCCCTCTTATCCCATGGATATTCTGCAGTTTCAGTGTTTATTGCCTGACACAAGGGCAGCTCCAGACACAAAACCAAAGCAGCCTAAAGAGTTTTTATTTAATTATATGACACGACCTTGAATTACTTGATTCAACAATATTTCTTCCCTCCACTGTTTTTAGCTCTTAAATTATAGAAGCAAATGGCAAACTTTAAGTTCTCCCTATGGGGACCTCATGGCTCAACAGTGGAATCAGAAGAATTAAAGCAACAGCACAGCCCTCCATGATCTTGAGCTAATTAATTTATTAATTCCTATGCAGAGCATTATCAATGCACAGCCCAGTGCTGGGGAGACTGGACACGGAGCTGCTTCCTCCCAGGGTGAATCTCCTGTCCTGCTGCTGATCTCTGCTCTGGCTTCTGGTGGTGTGGAGCACTTCCAAAACATCTCTTCAGGGAGAATTTGAGTTCCTGATTCCAGCAGCCAAGCTCAGGCTTCCAGGGAAGTGACACCAACTTGTCCCTGGTACCTGCTCTGCTCCCCTCTCTGGAGCCTGCTCTTAGGAAGCTCCTCCTGGCTCAGAATTTCCCCTCAATATCAGATCGCAGAATTATGGAATTGTTTAGGTTGGAAAAGATCTCTGACATCATCGAATCCAACCATTCCCAGCACTGCCAAGGCCACCACTGGCCCATGTCCCCGAGTACCACATGCACATGGCTGTTAAATCCCTCCAGGGGTGGGGATGACACCACCACCACCCTTTCAGTGAAGAAATTTTCCCTAAAATCCAATCTACACCTCCCCTGGCCCAGCCTGAGGCCGTTCCCTCTCCTCCTGTCCCTGTTCCCTGCGAGCAGAGCCCGACCCCCCCCTCCTGTCAGGGAGTTGTGGAGAGGCAGAAGGTGCCCCCCAGAACCCTTTTCTCGTTTTACATTAAATAAAAAGCACCCACAAATGGCTGCACGTGCACTCAAGTGCCACATAAAAGTGAATATTGCCGTCAGTAATTCAGTGTGTGAAAAACCAGCTCCATTTCAGGAAAATGTACAAACTCGCTCTATAAAAAAGGCACATAAAGAAATGGAAGATAACTAGAATGCATTCCAGCTCAAACAGGCATTTTATCTGTTCCAGACATTCCCAAATTCTCCAAAGCTTCACAATTCAAAGGATGCAGGAAATGGGCTCTTTTAGACAACCTGTAATGTGCAATTATAGGACAGCAAACCTGATCCTACTGCCTCTGCTCCTGGAATTATCAAGATGCTGGAGGAACACACAACAGGAACACCTGATACTTGTGTGCTGCTGTGGCTGGATACAGAATCAGAAAGAAAAAAGCTGTCACTTAAAAAATTTTTAACTTCATACAAATGTAAGCTGTCACAAAGTACCTCTGCATTGTGTTTATCCAACTGGGAAAAGCTGCCAGTCTTTTATTAACAATCCTTGCCTGCATTACTCAGTCACTGCACATTAGAACCAGCAGCTGGAGAGTTTTGAGTGATAATGAAACCTGTAACAAGCCATCCTCAGCCGTCTTTTCCAAACAATAAGGGAATTAAAATTTCAATTTAAATGCAGAGGTTTGAAACACGCTTCAGTGGCAAAATTACTTCAATTAATGTGAGCGGAATACAAAGAGCAGGCTGCAGGAATGGGATGCAGCAGGCTGGAATGATGCCTTTGGAGTGATTGCATCCACCCAGCACAGGGCTGCAAAGGTCTCATTCCGACTGTATGGATCACAAGGCTACAGGAACAGCATTAATCAGGGCTGCAGTTGCAGGGTGAGGGCTACAAACTCCTTGTCACATCACTTTGGGCTTTCTCTAAGCCACCAGCAGCTGTTTACCTTGAGGGATGAAAGCAAAGGACAGGCAGATCTATGGGCACCGTGCCTCCCTGACAGATCAGCAATGATTTTACATAATATTCCTATCATATCAAAGGAGAAGGGAATTATCCCACAGCCAGTGAGTGATTACAGCATCACAGCCTTGCAGAGCTGTGTTAACACGAGATGGCAAAAGCCAATGAGCCTGCAGTGAGTTTTGGCCAGGAAAAAGCTCCAAATGCAGGTGAATTCCTGTTTCTTTCTACAGGCACATTTGTCTTCAAATGAGAATTGCAAGTGTCAATGAGAGGCTGAAATTGAGTGTTCAATTTCCACTTGAGGTTTCTCTGCATTCCTTGATATATATTCAAAAAAGCCCATGAACTAACAGCTGCTTTTTGTATCATTATTATTTGATTTATTAGGAAAGATTTTCTATTCTGAAAACAAAAAAACAACCAGAGCAGCAACAGAAATGCTGCAGAAGTCTATAAATCAGAGAGATCTAATGCTGTCTCTCCCTCATAGCCACAGGCAACTTTACCCAAGCACACATATTTATATAAACATAAGTCTTTATATTTAAAATAAATGTACACAAAAATACTGCAAACCAGTAAGGTATCAAACACACAGGTTGAAAACCATTTCTAAAGCATAATGTATGAGAAATCCCAAGCAATGTTATTTTTCTTCTTACAGTTCCTATCATAGATTTCCAATAGGAAATAGATTACTCGTCTGGAATTTTGAAAATAATTTTTTTTAATTCAAAAAGGAACCCACAAAAAAACCAAACCAAGCAAACTGGTGAAGAAAGCATTTCAACTGATACTGATGGCAACTGTAAATATCATGTTTTAATACCTGAACACCCTTAATTTACACCTCCTTTATTACATCTGACAATTGAAAATATCAGGCAAACACCCCATTTTGGTTTTCCCATTTCTGGAGCTGTTCAAGGCCAGGCTGGACAGAGCAGGGATAGTGGAAGGTGTCCCTGGCCATGGCAGGAGGTGGAACTGGATGAGATTTAAGATCCCTTCCCACCCAAACCATTCCATGATCCCATGACTGCAGCAGGGGTGGCACAGGAGAAGAGGAGGAACAGGGAAACAAAAGGAAGGTGATGGCAGAGTGAAACCAGGCACCGGGATGTGACAGCAACAACAAAAACCAGGAAGGATTTTCCACATGGAGGGTGGGATGAGATTGGCATCCAGCTGTGGGAAATGTACCACAGGGAACAAGGTAGGTTTTACAAAGTCACATTTAAGGTAAAATAAGATAAAGCAAAAGGGAGGAAATTAAAGTTCAAGGTGCCAACACGAAAATTCCCAGCTCTTTCTCCTGTTGGGTAATGACTCATTAAAAAGGAGTGAAGAGGCACAGCTAAGGGAGACAACAAAGGACAGTGACAAGTGGAAAAAACCAACAAAGTAAGGCAGTGACAAGATGGCCTGAAAGGCACTGTCTGGCAAAGAGGAGGAAGAAACAGAGGTACCACTTTTGAATCAGAGTGGTTCAGGATGGAAAACACCTCTGGAGAATATCAAATCCTCCTCCCTGCCCAAGCATGGGCACTTAGACCCACATCCAGTCTGGATTTGAAAATTTTCCACAGAGAGAACTCCAAAACCTCCCTGGGCCTGTAGAGCTTGAACTCGTTCAGGTGTTCAACCATTCCTACAGTAAAAAAGGGCTGTTTTAGGGTCAAACTATTCCCTGTATTTCAGCCTGTGCCCATTCCTCTTCTCCTCCCTGGGCACCACTAAGGAGAGTCTGGCTGTGTTTTCTTTGCACCCTCCCATCAGACAAAAATAACCATCAGTAACATCTCCCTGAGGACTCTCTGAGCCTCTCTCCAGGTTTGAGATGCTCCTTAACCACCCCTGTAATTCCCCACTGGATCCAGTAACTCCATCTCTCCTGTACTGGAGAGCCCAGAGCTGGACTGAGCACTCCACATGTCAGGATTGAGAAAGGAAAAAGCACTCCCTTGTTTTTCATTACAAGGAAACAGTTCCAGGAGAGGAAGGACTGGAGCCTGGTGAGGAAATGTGCTTGTTAAGTCTAGAAAAAGAAAGAAAGATTGTTATTAGAGAAGTCCAGGAAACTTCTAACTCCACACAAGACTGGAACTGAAAGGCAAGCTTGTAAAAGAGCTGGAACTGAAGAGAAAAAACACTTGAAGGAAGGGAGAAAAAGAGATTAAAAAGGAGCTGGAAGTAAGCAGAAAGGATCAAGAGCCCTGGTAAAAGAATCACAGACTCACAAAACCAACTATGTTGGAAAAGACCTCCAAGATCATCAAGTCCAGCCTATGGCCAATCCCCAGCACTGAGTGCCACATCCAGTCATTCCTTGGACACCTCCAGGGGTGGAGACTCCAAACCTCCCTGGGCAGTTCCTTCCAATCCCTAATCACCTCTTCTGTGAAGAAATTCCTCCTCATGTCCAACCTAAACCTTAAGGCTTTGTCCTCTCCTCGCACAATGAGGCAAAGACACCAAAACTATGCAAGAGCTTCCCCTCTGCACCATGAGCAAAGCTGTGAGTGCATTCTGGGGATGGAACAGGAAGGACATGGGACAGCTCCTTCTATCATAAAAACGGGTTTGAAATAATTGGTAAGATTTTAAGAAAGAAGATGATCCAGGCAGGTGTCTGGAAAATTAATTTGCAAATAAAGCATGCGACTGTAAAAGGAGGAGATGGGTAAGGAGGCAAGGGAGAACGGGAAAGGGGCAAGGGAGAACGGGAAAGGGGCAAGGGAGAACGGGAAAGGGGCAATGGAGAAGGGGAAAGGGGCAAGGGAGAACGGGAAAGGGGCAAGGGAGAACGGGAAAGGGGCAGGGGAGAACGGGAAAGGGAAGGAGGGCTGTACCAGCATGTCCGTGGCGTTGAGGTAGCGCTTGCTGGCCATGCACTGCTCCAGCTTCTGAGGGACCTGCTTGATGTTCTCGATCTCGTCCAGCAGGTTCAGGACGTGCTTGTGCTCGATGCCCTCGATCCACAGCTTGCGCAGCTCGTCCCGCTTGCAGTGCAGCAGCATCTTGCAGGACAGCAGGTTCTCCTTCACCTGCAGCAGCACAGCAAGGGTTAATTGCATCTGTCCCTGGCACTGAGAGCAGCCCTTCCCCACGTCTGCTTTATTAGCAATTCCAAAAATATCACAAGGCTAAAACCAAATCTGATTTCCTTCATCGTGCTTTGGCTGAGGAGAACTGTACAGACCCCAAAAACTGAACTTCTTTCAGAGTGAAATGTTCTTTAATACAGGTTTTATACCACCAGTGAGAATTTAACTACGCTACCACAATGTAGTTAAACACCAGATCCTCTTAACCATAACCAGGGCCTGATGTGCCCGTTCCCCAAAAACCAATTCAGTATTTTGGCAAATAGCAAGAATCCAATTTTCGGTGTAAGCAAATAAGCCACCACTAATTTTCCTGCTGCAAACATTTTCCATCTGCCTATTAAATCTTTCAGCACATCTCCTCCTTTCTTCAAGTTTGGTATCCTTTCCTTGAAACAAGACTAGCTAAGAGTAAAATCATTTTCCCAAGAACCTGAGCAATACCAATTTTTTGGGAACAGAAGATTTAATCAGAACATTTATGAGCTCAAATCAGCATTTCCATTATTTATCAAGGCCATTACAAACCCTTTAGTGCTGCCATTCAGTTTGGTTCTGAGCCTCATGCCATCCTCCAAGTGGCAAAATCTCTAATTTTTCTCCCTTCAGGCAATATCAAGAGGTTTTTTTTCTCCATTCTATCTACTCACAGCATTCCCTGCTTTCAGGTTCTCCCCTGGTAAGGTCAGTGTAACCTAGCTTTTCCTGCATAATGCAAATCAACAATCCATATTAAAATGTGGAAGCAATTAGCAGCACAGCTTCACACATTGCTTTCACACCACTCTTGTTTTGTGATAAGTTCTGAATACTTGGGGCCCAACCTTTTCTCAGGCTGAACTCTCACTGAATTACACATGAAGAGAGAGACACTCAGAAGGAGCCCTTTAATTTATTTTTAAATAATGAGCCTTTAAAGCACTCCACAAATCCCACTTCAGCTGCACTTTCTCCTACCTTGTTCACCTGAAGGCAGCTTAAAAAAAATTATATGTGAAAAACATATCAGTGGACCAAAATTGGACACTGATAAATAACAATAGCTCCATAAAACAGCCTCTGTCTAGAGACAGGAGAGTTGGAGATTTCAATACTGCACTCCAAAATGTCCTTCTGAAAAGAGGAGCATGGAAAAATCCTCAGCCAACAAAAAAAGCCTCATTCTAAGAGTGTCATAAAAAGCAGAGGCAAACTAAAACACACACTGAGTTCATTTCACATCTAATCCCTGTTCAGCACATTAATTGGAAATGTTTCACTGACCTGGCACAGCATCATCAGTGGACTGCAGCCACAGAGAACCAAATTAGGTCAGCAAAACAATCATGGGGCCAGAAGGAATCTCACCAGACATTCCTCCTCCTGTCCTTGCAAGAAAGATCATCAACTCTCTCCACATCTGGGAGCAGGGGAAGGAATGAACAGCAGATCTTTAAAGAAAACCTCCCCTTGGTAGCCCAAATTGGTTCTGCTTCATAATTCAGTTTTACAGGGGCAACACCTCTGTAGCTGAACTCAAATCTAAACCCTTGCCACCAGGAATTCACACAAGAAATGACTACAAAAGGCAGATCCACAGAGGGATCTGGAATTTCTATCACTTGTACAATTCCTAATGCAGGGAACTCCCACGTGATCACAAAAGGCAGATCCACAGAGGGATCTGGAATTTCTATCACTTGTACTGATGCCTTAGGTTTTAACTTTCATATTTTTCAAATCCTGTATTCCCAGTGTGTAACTGAAGTTTCCTGTAGCCTGTGAGCTGCTGCTCTCTCATGCCAGTTAGACACAAAAAAGCCTCTCCAGGCCTGCTCTTCAAGGACACCCAGCCCATCCTAGGCCCAAAATCTGCAGACCAACATCTTTAGTAGGTGGGTGAGCTTGAGGAAATTACATCATTAGCTAAAGTTTTAATTGGAGAATTAACCCTGATATGCAAATGAACCAAACTTATAAAAGTGTGAAGAACTCGTGACTCGGGGTCCATCTTGGGTGTAGCCTCTGGACTCCCCAGGATGTACCTTTGAAGGCCCTTCAAATAAATATCCACCTTTATTCCCTTATTCATGTCCAGTCTCTGTTTTTAGGTGGCCTCTTCAGGCATCAGAACAATTCCTAATGCAAGGAACTCCCACGTGATCACCCACCTTGCACGGAGGGGACACGAAGAGCAAGCCTGGGAGGGTGACACAGATTGATGACAAACCAGATCTGGGGCCTCCTGCGAGATTAGGTCAAACCCACTTCAATACATATTGACCAAAACTAATAAGCAAACTTAAATACCAAAAGGTCCCTCACCCTCACAGTCATTCCTCTAGGTGGGACCCAAAGGTCACACCACTCTCTGGTTGTTGTGACCTCTGCAAAGCTTTGCACACTGGGTGAAACCAGGCCGCTGCCTACACTTGATTTCAAATTTAGTGGAATTGATCTCTGCTTTCAGAGTGCTGAGCTTTGTCCATAAATCCTAGAATGAACTCTTACCCTTGGAAAGCATCAGAACGCTCTCATTTTCTTTGAAAATGTTAAATGAATTTTCAAAGCCAGGAAGGTCAGTACGTAACCCCAGAAGGGTAAAAATCTACTGCTCCTAAAGCACTGCTGGGAAAGGTTTTAAGATGAGACTTCCACAGAGGCAGGAAAAAAAAAACCAGAATAAGAAGAATTTGGTGCCTGGCTTGCAAAGTTTAGGTACAGCAAACTGCACAGGAAGTACAAGATAAGAGCCCAAAGAACTCCTCTGCTGCTACAGGGGCAGAGCAGCTCAAACAAATCCCCAGCCATGAGTGCCAGAATTATTTACTGGCACTGTACCCAAGTGTGAGCACTCAAAATGCAAAAAGATTTGGGGGCACGGAGTTCATGGACGTTCATACAACACAGCTGAGCTCGGAAATAGCATCAAAATTCATATTCTGTGAGCAAAAAGCAAGCTGATGAATCACCCAGACTAGTCAGGAGGTGGCTGGAGGCCAAGATAGCGAAACATGAAAAGATGAGATGGAAAGGTGTGAGCTCAGCAGCCCTGGAGACTTCAAAAACCTGATAGCAACATGCCCAGACAATAAATGAACAGGGGCACTGCAAAGCTTTGTGCTTCACATCCACCTCTCAGTTTGACTTTTAACTACGTCTGTTCTCTGTGAGATCCTACAGAAAATGCTGCCAGTCACACACAGCTTGGGACAGTGGCATTGGCACTGGGTGGTCCTGTAATGCCACAGAGTCCCTGGTATTCAGGCCCAGCTTAGAATTAGGATCATGCAAAGATGTGGGGTCAAAGGGAACTTAATCATCTTCTTCCAACCCCCTGCCATAGGCAGGGCAACCTCCCACTATCCCAGACTGCTCCAAGCCCCAGTGTCCAGCCTGGCCTTGGACACTTCCAGGGATCCAAAGGCAGCCACAGCTTCTCTGGGACTTCCATCCCAGCTCCTCCCCACCCTCCCAGCCAGGAATTCCTTCCCAAGATCCCATCCATCCCTGCCCTCTGGCAGTGGGAAGCCATTCCCTGGGTCCTGTCCCTCCATGCCTTGTCCCCAGTCCCTCTGCAGCTCTCCTGGAGCCCCTTTAGGCCCTGGAATGTGCTGGAAGCTCTCCCTGGAGCCTTCTCTTGTCCAGGTGAGCAACCCCAGCTCTCCCAGCCTGGCTCCAGAGCAGAGGGGCTCCAGCCCTGGAGCAGCTCTGCAGCCTCCTCTGAACCTGTTCCAACAGGGCTGAACACAGCACTCCAGCTGGGAGTTTAGTGGGAACTTAGTGGTAACAGCACTTTATCAACTCAATTTTAACTCAGCTCAGATCAATGACAAGAAGCTGGAAAACCGGGGAGAAACAAAAGCTTAGAACAGGAGCGTGGAGCCTCCATCACTGGCAAAACCACCAATAAAACAAGAGCAGCCAGGAAAAAAGGAGATTTGCAGCTGGAGCAGAGCTTGTGGAGCTGATACAAACAGAGGAACCCTCAGGGGTGGCCCCCACCTGCTTGATCTTGTTGCGGGAGTTGGTGATGCGCTCGGTGATGCTCTGGTAGGTGCGGATGGCCGTGGTGAGCTCGGTGTAGTGCTGCACAATCAGCTCGTCCAGGTCCCGGTCACACTTCTCGTACGCCTCCTCCAGCCGCCCCTTCTCGTTCTCCCGGTCCTCCACGTCATCGCTGGTGGATAAAGTCCTGAGGACACCAAGATGGCAAAAGTTATTCAGAGTAAAGGCGGGTGGAGTTTGTCTCAGTGTGTCTGGTGTTCGGCAGAGATCAAGAAAATAAATCCATCAATATTGTGGTTATTACTCTGCCAGTTTTTAAAGGCTTCAGAGCTTTTTTTGTCCTTTTTCAGGGGAAGTTCTCCATTGGTTATCACAGTGCCAGAGAGTCATTAATACAGGCACAATGTAGCATATGAAATATCTCCTGATTTATTATTTATAAAGAGCTAGAAGGAAAAAAAATCTTAACTTAACTGGTATCAGTGCAACTTGTGCAGCGTTGTAGTTGCCATAACTTACCTGCTAAAGGTAAGGGATGTCACAGGGACACAGAGGAATCCATCACAAACCTATCCAGGTCTTCCCATAGTTTTCAAACATACACCATGAAAGGATCACGAGCCCGTATTTCCCCTCCTCATTTATTTTAACCTCTGACTAACATTATGTAGCAGATTCTTTTTTATTTTTTTATTTCAATCAATGAAGTTCGAGATTGCACCAAAACTGCTGAAAACTTTGTGAAACTGGACAGAGCTCAAAGCTTCTTGATGTCACTCCAAATTTCTGTTCAAGAATCACTGCAACCTTCTCGTTCTCCCTTTGGGAGGATAACAATCCCAGAAAGAGCAGCAAGAAGCTTTTCCTGATATCCAACCTCAACTTCCCCTGACACAGCTCCATGGACCTTTAAAGTACCTGCACGTGACTGAAATAGGGTCCCTGGGGACCTGTCCCTGTCACAGAGAGCAGAGACCAGAGCTGCCCCTCCTGAAGAAGCTGCAGCCCCCCCACGAGTCTCCCCTCAAAGCAGCTTCTTCCAAAGCAGAAATTAATTGCAGCATTTTAAGTTCCATGGTAGCTACAGAAACAGGAATCCTTTCTAATATTATTCTACTCTATGTTATTTCTACTCCATGTTATTTCTACTCCCAGACATTTTCAGTTGTGTCTTATATCAGCTTTCCACAAAAAAGATTTTTTAATTATATTTTAGCCAAAACTCTTTAAAAAGGATCTGGAAAGTAAGAACACTAGACCAGGTTGCTCAGGGCCCAGAAAATATAAATTTTAGTGAAAGGCTCCCTGCCCATGGCAGGAGGGCTGGAACCAAACCGTCTTCAAGAAACTTCCAATGCAAACCATTCCATGATTCTGTAACAAAAATCACGTGCAAGACTGGCAGAAAGTCACCCTCTGCTAGGAGCTCTTGCAGATAAATACATTTTCTTCATGAAGAACTGCTTATTTCTGCTGGAATAATGTTCTTCAGCATGGCTACACTGGACACAAGGAATATCCTCCTCAGGAAGTGACATTTTTTGGGGGTTTGGAGCTGCACAGGATTGCCTGTCCCAGCAGCTAATGAAAACATCCATCCTCTCTAACCTGCAGCACGGATCACAGGAGAATCCTGCATGGATACAGACAAGGAGCAGCAGAAGCAAATTGGCCCAGAGCACAGACTAGAAAAATTCGTAGTTTCAATCCGACAAAATTCAGTTTCAGAATTCTGGATTTGCCAAAGGATCCATCTGCAGTGTCAGCAGTTGGTTACAGAAGCTGAAGGTCTCTCTCCAAAGCTAAGACTACATCGCTCATGTCAGAGGACACCACGAGCCTTTTCCACTGCTCCAGCAAATTCCATCCAACTCAGGCTTCCTAACAAATTCCAGCCCTATTTTTTAAGCACATTTATATTGTGTTGCCCAGTCTTTCTGTCCTTTTATTTGAATTTAGCTTGTCCTGTCTATAGTAAAAACATATTTTGCTAAAAGCAGCTGACATTTGCCCAGCAAAGCAGAGCTGTTTGTGAAGCCTGAGAGATCCCAGCAGTTCCTGATCCCAGAAACCACAAGAGTGGCAGAAGGACAAAGCCAGGACAGCTGGAAATCAGACACCTTGGAGATCCCACCAGATTGTTCCTGCTGAAATCCTACAATGACCATGCACGGTTCTGGGCTCCTCTCACCCTTGAAAGGGCAACTAAACCAAGATGAACAAAAGTTTCAGGCTCAGTCAATTGCCACATTCCAAGATTTCCAGCTGGTTCTGCTGGCTGCCGAATAAACATCTGTATTGGGAACATCTTGCTTTTTTAACCATCTCTTTTGGGAAAACACTGTGGAAACAATCACCACTAAAAATACCACATTCATATTTTGACCAGAGAAATTATATTTATTTACAGCTCTTTCATCTGTTCTGGTTTAAAACATCACAGAATTGTTAAGGTTGGAAAAGACCTCTAAGAACATGGAATCCAAGCATTAACCCAGCACTCTCAGGTCCCTATAAAATCATGTCCCCAAGCACCACATCCTACACCAAAAAGGATAAAAAAATTCCACATAATAAATTTTCCCCAACAAGTTTTTTCTTAGCCCTCCAGTCCCATGAATTTGCCTTAAACACCTGTAGATTATTTCCTTACAGACAGGGTAAGAATTTAAACGAAAATCCAAGACCCAAATGGAAAAAAACCATATTTTTTTCTTTTATTTTACTGAAAAACCCAGCAAGTTTTAAAAATGTAAGGTTTTGGGTTCAGGATTTGGTTATTTCCAGTGATAACGAGTCTGGATTAATCACCTGGAATTTGAAACTTTGTACACCTGAATTTCCCATCTAAGTCTCACGGTACAGGAGCCATTTATTTTTCTTGCTCTGCACAAAAAAAAGGGAGAAAAGCAAGGAATACTTAATATTCCTGAGATTATGCATGCTCCTGCTAACACTGCAGAAAAGTAAGCCAAGGGCATCTCTGCTTGTTTTAGTCCTATTAAAATGTGTAGCAAGGAAGAAGAAAAGTCAACACACTGTTTGTCAAATAGAAAGGATCCAAATTGTTTGGGAAGGGAACTTTGCAGGAAGAACTTTGAAGGGGGAATCACAAAACAGGACAGGATTATGAAACAATGATAAATACACATCAGCATTTCAGAACTCCCTGAAAAACAATCCAAACAGAGGACAAACAGAAGGAAAATCAGTTTAGATCCCGAGCAGCAGGTGATGAACTCGGTGGGGATTTCCAGGAGGGATTCCTGAGCAGTTCACTTGTTTTTTTTCATTTTGATTTTTATCCAAATGAGAACCCTCCTCCTCTGTAAGATACCTGGAATTTGTACTTGGCAGCTGCATGGCTGCAGATGCCTGTCTCATTAGCAAGAGCTCACCAGGATTACAGTAATTCCAACTGGCTGCTAGGCTGCTGAGAGACATTTTTGTGCTACGGTAAAACAGAAATTCATTGAGCCAAATCTCATTGACTTTTGATTTTACATAGTTAAAAATACAGATTGCACAAATGCAAAGTGCTTCATTCACTGGAGTCACTCCCACAGATGGAAGACAGGAGAGAGGAGAAGATGATCAGACACAACCCTGAAATGTTTTTATGATGGGATGTACAGCACATTTCTCAGGAGAAAAAAATGAACCTCGCTCTTTCCCTGAGGTCACTGAATTTACACTGGAATTAGATTAATAAAATGTCCATTGGGACTATTCATTCTAGTAGAAGTTGATCTGTAGGTCAGAAGCATTTTTCATCTCCTATTTCCAGCATCCAACCCAATGAGCAGAGGGAGTAGATGGAAGGACTTTTTCAGGAGTCCTGAAGCCTTGTCACTGTGCAAACGCCCAAAGCCTTCAACTGCTTCCTCCAACAGCTCACATCAAGGCCAGGAATAGCTCATTTCCAAAGGTAAATACACAGGAAATTCTATTCACATTTATATATATTTATATATATAACTGCCAGCCCTACCACTTCTGCACGAGGCCGCACCTCCCTAAAAAACTGAATGAGCTCCAAGCTCCTGAAGAATCTTCCTGCCTCAGCACCTCAGGTGAAGGGACAAAGGGCCACAACCAGGACCCAGAAGGAAGTTTGAATTTGTTCTCATCTGTTGCCTTAAAGCAGTTGCACAGACTGTAGCCATCAAAAGCCAAAGGGTAATTCACTTTTTAGTGAAGGGAAAGGCAAGATTTTTGATTTATGTACTTACTCTAAGTGCTCAACAAGGTATTTGGAAGCAGTTAAAAAACCCACTTGTGCTATTGAAGCTTTTTTCCCCTCCCCACAGACCTCAGAGTCTCAGAATTTTCCTCTGAGGAGCAAAATGAAATGGTTCTCTCAGTAAAACACTCAGGAGTTTTGAGAACACAGGCTGGGAGAGCTGGGAATATTCACCTGGGGAAGGGAAGGCTCCAGGGAGAGCTCAGAGCCCCTTGCAGGGCCTAAAGGGGCTCCAGGAGAGCTGCAGAGGGACTGGGGACAAGGGATGGAGGGACAGGACCCAGGGAATGGCTTCCCACTGCCAGAGGGCAGGGATGGATGGGATCTTGGGAAGGAATTCCTGGCTGGGATGGAATTCCCAGAGCAGCTGTGGCTGCCCCTGGATCCCTGGAAGTGTCCAAGGCCAGGTTGGACAGGGCTTGGAGCAGCCTGGGACAGGGGAAGGTGTCCCTGCCCATGGGAACTGGATGGATTTTAAGGTCCCTTTCCATCCTAGCTGTTCTGTGGTTCTTTAAGAAGTCACACCACGTCTCACTTTTATAATGTATAAAACTGCAGTGTGTATTTACCTCAGAAACACAGACAGAGCTTCAAAAATGCAATACATTCAGCAGGGACAAAAGAGATTTTTCTCTCTACAAACCAATGTAATTTATCAGGTCCCAGCAACATCCAACACCAGCACACTCCAAACACTCAGTAGGAAGTTATTTCACATTACAGCCAGTGTTAGATATTTCTTTGTGCTTTGACAAATCCATGTTTTTCATAGATCTGGCCCAGATGTGCATGTGCCCAATGAACAGCTACCACCCAATCTCATCTTCTGTCTAAAATTACTCCCACACCGTGATGCATTAATCTGAGGAGGAAAGGAAGAAAAAGGGAACTCTCCAGCATTCAAACAACACAAGAGAACAACAGGCAGATGCTGCAAAAGGACAGAAAATAAGTTATCATTTCTTCACAGGCTAATACACTTCTGTTATTGTTGGGAGCTGAAAGAACACGATGTTTACTGAGCTATCCGGCAGCAGAAGAAAACAAACACCATTGTACCACTCCTCATGTGGCACAACAGATAACTCCAGCAGCACAGCAATGCTACACAGAGATGATCAGCTGCAGAACTAGGAAACCACTCACCTCCCTCTGTAAAAATGCTATTTTCAAGTTCAAAAAGCATTCCAGCCCCAAACCAGGATTTATCACCGTGGATCCCACCATGGAATGCACAACACACACAGGTTAATCTTTATTCTGTGTATCACCAAATGTGGGGAGCTTATCTGCACCAAACTGTGACAGAGTGAGCTTTGATGTGGATGAAATTCACACCAGATTTGGCTGCTCAGTCCCCAGACCAACAAACTCAGCACAAAGTGAGAACAGCCACAGGGACATTCCCAAGAAATGCTTTTCCTGGCACCGTGGCAGGTCCTACAGGCAGCCACAGAGCCAAAGAGCTCAGCTGGTGTTGCCAAACCACAAAGCTTCCAGGGGATGGAGTATTTTATTCGCATAGATATCCACAGCAAATGGGGAAAAAATTGGGTTTCTAAACGAATCTGGAGTCTTCTCCACTTCTATTTTCAAGTCTGTTTTCCTGTTTGACAGGGAAGACTCAGTTTTAGCACACAGCCTCCTTTTAGTGGCCTCAGTTGAGGCACTGGAGAAGCAGCTCTGTTTCCATGGAATGGTTTGGGTGGGAAGGGACATTAAAGCCCATCCAGTGCCACCCCTGCCATGGGCAGGGACACCTTCCACTACCCCAGGGTGCTCCAAGCCCCAGTGTCTAACCTGGCCTTGGACACTTTCAGGGATCCAGGGGCAGCCACAGCTTCTCTGGAAACAAAATGAAGGTACCACAGGAAAAGCAGACAGAGGAAAAACTAAGCAAGGGTAGGGATATCATAGAGAGCAGTGAGGACTTCTGCATTTTTGTATTTCTGTGTGTTGGACCCCCTAATCAATCTCAGAATGATTTCAGTTGGAAGTTCCAACCCCCTGCCATGGGCAGGGACACCTTCCACTATCCCAGGCTGCTCCAAGCCCTGTCCAGCCTGGCCTTGGACACTTCCAGGGATCCAGGGGCAGCCACAGCTTCTCTGGACACCCTGTGCCAGCATCACCACCCTCAAAGTCAAGGATTTCTTCCTAAAACCTGATCTAAATCCAACTTCCTCCACCTTAAAGCCATTCCCCTTTGTCCTACTTTCCCCTCTCTTTTGTTCCACAAGAGCCAACAACAAAAATAGGTCAGGCAGAGACAAATCCATGACTTTCCAAGCTCCAACTGCCCACAATCCATCCCCATTTAGGTTTGCAAGGTGCTGAATACCCTTGGAGCACACACAAGCTCAGTGTTCTGAACCTGAATTTGAGGTGCCATCCACACCCCCCCTACTTCCTCTCATCCCCTGTCATTTCACTCCCTTCAGAAGAGTATTTTTCCCACCAAATCCTACCTTTTGCTGCCCCCCACCCCCCTACATTTTGCACTGTGGCAAAAAATTCAGCTACAACCTTTAAGGTGATCCATTTGCAGGCACCAACCTCACAATTACACCTTTAACAGGAATCAGATTTGAGATTCAGCAAGAACTCCTGTTTACACTGAGGACTCATTTTTTCCCCACACAGTTTGTGTTACATATTTTCTCTGTTTTCCAGTGCAGATGAGCAATTTCCTTTGCCAGCCCGCTGTCAGCTTCCTACCTGCCCAATAAAAAACTGAGAAAATTAGATTATGTCAATTTTTAAGAGAGAACTGTTAACATTAATGAATAATAAATGTTTCATTTCTGTAAATTTGCTTTTTCTGATGCCTCCAGCCAGGCTGGGTGGATAACTGCCTGCCTATTTTACCTGCCCTAGGGCCAGCCCTGTTAAGTGTGATTACTGCTAAGCTATGGATGGCAAACCGAGGCTTAATTATCAATTTCTTGACTAGAAAATTTGTTTCACAGGAAGAACATTGCAGTAACAGTATGTGGGCATTACGCTTGTGTGGATTCTTTTTATTAAGCTAAACTGAAAGAACAGATACTGTGTGCAAAATGCAAATACAGGTTTTAGTAAATTAATGCTCAGTTAGCACCAGATAATTCTTACAGGAAAGGAGGGTTGAAAACCCCACTGCTTTTGACCAGCACTGTGGGTGTTCAGCATCTTTGTGTCCCTCTAAAAGCCTTTTTTCTTCTGCTCCCCAACATGAGAGCAGACTTATGTAAATATTTGTGGTTAAAGGCAGAAAAGAGTACTACATGATGCACAGGTGCAGCTTGGAAATCCAGGAATAATCCTCTTTTCCTTCTGGATCAGGTTTCTTTGAGCGTGCAATTCACTTTTCTTCACTCAGCATCGCTCATTCAAATGAAAATACTCATTAAAGACAGTGGGAAACACCACCAAAAAAAAAAAAAAGCTGATCAAATTTAAATATTTCTCATCTGATCAGGAAAAAGAACATTTTAGTGAAGTGCAATTGAACTGAGTGCTGAATCACTGGGGGGGAATCAAACAAAGCTCCAATTTCAACAGGAATCCACAGTAAACTTCCCACCACCTGTTCCAAGTGCTCTGTGCTGTATCACACACCTTGTTGAGGCTCCCAGTTCCTCACTTTAAAACACCTTTGAAGCTACAAACACACAGTTTGTGGCACCAACTGCTCACAGCAGCGTGGCTGAAAGCTTGTCCTGCTCAAAGCTCCAGCTGCATTTCATGTGTGGCCAAGGTAGGACTCACTGATGTACTGACCTGTTCCTCCAGCAAAAACACAAAAAATCTGTTCAACAGCAGCAGCCCTGGGCAAAATCCAGAATTTGGGGGACAGACAAGATCCATCCCTTCTGAAGAAATCATGCAAGGTTTTCACTGTTTTATGGTTTGGGTGACAGTTAAAGGGTAATTCTTATACTGTTCATCTCAGAACCTGGAGATAATGAGGGCTGGGGAAGTACGAAACAGAAGCATTGTCAAAACTCTGCTGAACATGTTTCACAATTTATCACACTACGGTTGGAAAAGACCCATAAGAACATCAAGACAAACCCTTCCCCCCACACAAGGCCACTGCTGACCCACAACCCAAGTGCCACATCCACACAGTTTTATAATCCCTCCAAGGATGGGGACTCCACCACTGTACAGGAAGAACTTCTGTTACCAAACTCTAAAACCCTTGGCCCAGCCTGAGGCCGTTCCCTCTCCTCCTGTCCCTGTTCCTGGGAGCAGAGCCCGACCCCCCCGGCTGCCCCCTCCTGTCAGGGAGT